>OZ010737.1:110917803-111295303 GCA_963932295.1 Tipula lateralis
AGGCTATCAACCTTTACTTGAAGGGTCACGCGTTGGGTGCAGAATCTCTGACAATTTCAAGGAGCTAGGACAGTCTAAAAGTAAATTATGGACTATGCAAAACCTTACGAATGACTACACAAATTATTTATGAGATTGGTTCACACTCAAGAAAATGTGGATGCTATTACAAAATTTCAATATAAACGATCTTCATTGGGTAAGGTTCCGTATCACACAATTGAATCATTGCAGGTAACAGACACCAACTATATCGTCACATTAAGGCTATTGTTAGATGAATATAAAAACAAGAAAATCTTTTGTCACGATTATACGTTCATTGTTCTCCTTTAAGACAATTGATAAGGGATCTGCGGAAAAAGTAAGAGAAATAATCGGTCACTTCAAAAATATGAGACGACTTAATTGTAACAATGATCTACATCAAAACTTAATCATAAAATTCGAATGCAATGACGAAACACCTTCGGGCCGACTATCAACCTTAGATGAATTAAGGGCATTCTTAAACAAGCGATGTCACACACTATCAAGAACAGTTCCACCATCTCCAGATCAAAGGATTTTAAGTAAATCAAACTCGATCAAGTCAATCTTCATTTGTCTATACAAAACCACAATATTTTTACACCTTTTGTTCAACTGTGGCTCACTCGATCTTCAGGTGCACGAGAGTTTTGTCACTCTTACCTTATGTTACCAAGAAGTAACAAAACGCCAACTATGCATAAATTGTCTGCTTCAATTGCTAAAAGTAAAGATATAACATCTACATTAGCAACAGCAGTCTTAAGTAATATGACTAAGATTGAAGAACTTTAAGTAACCAAACCACGATCCCAATTTTATAAGACAACAAATAACTCTCCTATCTTCAAGGTAGACCAGACCATACATTTTTCTAACAACAACAGTTGTTAAAGTATTAAGGAATATTCCTGTTCAGCGCTTCTTGATTCAGCTTCACACCTAAACTTTATAACTAATAGTCTTTAGCATTTATAATTAAGTCTTTAAGTTTGAAGAAATCGCCAATTCTACACCTATATCGCGGGTGGGTGACTGCAGTCTTCAGTGCCTGGAAGAAATTGGTAACATTTCAGTCGTGTCACTCGCATTAAGTGCAACTGTTGATGCTCCCGTTCTAACACTTATTACTGGTGTGTAACCTATATCTAGGGTGAAAATCGATGATTTGGACGTACCTTCAAACATACGTATGGCAGATCAAAACTTTCTAATTTCATAGAAAATTGACATATTCTTAGGAGCAGAACTATATTTAGAGCTCATATCAGTCCATGCCTCTAAAATGCAATCCTGGGTTGAATTGTGTCTGATAATTACTTCTAACTCAACCTCCAAGTTTTATTGCAACATGGCACACACAAATCTAAATTTAACCTCACAACACAATCGACGTTTCAAACAGGGAGTTAATGAATTACAAGATCGACTATGGTATACACCTCAGGAAGAAGAAGCTGATTTAATCGATACGTTCCAACGTACAGCAACTGTTAAATTTCATGCAAAATTGCCAATCAAACTACATTAGGCGATTCACAATTAATGGCTTAACGACTATTCTTTAATCTAGAAAAACGTATTGCCAAGGATTTAAATTTAAAATTGTTGTATCTTCAATTGACTTTGTGGTCAGGTGACAAATACTGCTGAAAATGAATTTATTAAGCCAAATTATTATTTGCCGCACCATTGCGTGTTAAGACGACTGCACGTCTTCGATGATCGGCCCACTGACATCTGAGATTTCATTAAATGACATCCTGATGGATCGTCCCGCCGTCCAAAATGATATTCTAGCCATTGTTATCAGATTTCGATATCCGAAGGCATACTTCAGTGTCGATAAATCCAAGATATATCGCCAAATGCAAGATGACGACAACGATACACATTTCTAGTACATCTTTTGGCAGGATGACTCATCGGATCCACTATAAATCTACTGAGTCGCTACTGTAACTTATGGAACAGCTGCTGCTCTATATATTGCTAGTCGGTGTTTACATAAAACAGTTTACAATCGACGAAGGTAAAACATATCACGAATCCGTTGACACTAGTTAAAAGGCCATCACTATTTACCAGGGCTAGAGATGAAACGGGTAATGTAGTTGTGACTTTAATTTACGCCAAATCTATGGAAGCACCTCCGTAAAATTACAATTCCACGATTGGAACTATGCACTGCCCTTTTTGCTAATTCAATTAGTTCGAAGGGTATTGCCAATTCTGCAAGTTCAGCCATCTCGGATAATATATTGGACTGACTCAATAATTCTACTCATTTGGTTAAATGGACAATCTTCAACCCGGAAACGATATGTAGTAAACTGAGGTGCAGAAATACAAACCTCAAGTTCCAAATCACAATGGAAACACGTTACAAAAATAATGCGTCAGATATATTATCACGACGCTTAACACCCACAACCTTCTTATCACAGTCAACAATCTGGTTCAACGGACCTTAATTTCTACACGTACTTGAAATAAATTGGCCCAATTTACTTTCAATGCAAGCAGTTGCTGATGTACCAGAACAACGTAATGCAAGGAGTGATTTGTTATCCTGTTAATCTATATTAGTATGTCAATGTTGTGCCATATATTAATCGATTCTGCCAAAATTATCGTTTTCGTGGTTTGTGTGAAGATCTCAGACAATTCGAACCGTTAACTTCAAAATGCGTTAAATTGAATAGTAAAAACGATTCGTATGCTAATGATCTATAGAACCAAACCACTTTTAATGGAAAACTTCAACCTCTTAATCCTTTCATTGGTAAGGTAAATGTTGTTCGCGTCCATGGTCGACTCCAAGGTTCACAGCTTCCATGTACACCAAAACATCCAATTCTCCTTTCAAAACGACATTATTTCACTTTAACTATGTTACGCTTTTATCATTATTGACACTGATATACGGGTTCTCAAGGACTACTTGCAACAAATAGGCAAGAATTTTGGCCATTACACCGAAGAGCTTAAGCACGAAAAATATAGAAGCTTTGATATTGATGTTTTAAAATATGTCCAATTAACATTATGAGTAGTCTTTCCGAAAGTCGAGTATAATGTGCCTCCTTTTTCAAATGTTGTTGTGGATTTTTGCGGAACATACACACTATAAAATAGGCGGCTGGGCCCTAACAAAATCATATTTGGCGGTATTCATTTGTTTCGCTGTAAAAGAACTTCACATCGAATTGTTTACCGAACTAACTACCGCCGCATTTATTGCAGCGATTTATTTCAACCCGCGTCGCAGTAGTTTATTTCTCCAATAACGCAACAAAGTTTTTTGGAGAGGGGAACGAACTTCGGGAATTATATATTCTATTCAACACGCAGCAGTATAATGGTACCCTTCCAGCCTATTGCCAACAGGAAAAAATTAAATGACATTTTGCCTCTCCTGGACAGTTTGCAGATGCCAGATCGCTCTCTACGCCGTGGAGCCATCGTCGCCGACAGCGACCTCTTCGCCTACCGAAAGGCGGTTCTCCCTTAAAGGTTCGCTGTATCATTCGGTTCGGATCAGCACGCAGAACGTGACCGAGCCAGCGTATTCACTGTCCTTTGATTTCATGCACGATATCAGGAATTTGCATTAAATTCCTGATCTCGTGATTAGTGATAAATAGATTAATTTACTATCATAAATTAAATGTTATGACAAAGAACATTTCAAATGATGACGTTTGAAAATATTGGTAATAGTTACTTTCCCATCGACCAACCGCTAGTATCCACTAGTGAACCGCTAGTAGTTCGCGTCTTAGCTAAATGTACTATGGTTTATTTAGTAAAGATGAGAACCGAACTATTAGCGGGTACTAGCTATCATAGTATGTATCAGAGTAAAAACCAACCATAAAATCTCGAAGAAAGTGTCAAACTAAATAAAATTATGCAACTGATTGTACAGTGCTTATTTGTAAGTATTATTACATGTCTGATTCGGATTGTATTTCATGTTTTTAAGGATACAATTAATTAAATTAATCAATAAAAGATTATAATCTTAACCAAATTTTAACAGATGTTTTTTGCATTGAATTTTTTTTTTGGAACGACGTCGAGTGAAACCAATCTTTTTAAAAAAAAATCTTAATTATTACGAGGACTATGCCGGTTGTGAATAAAAAGACGTTGTGTATCGTTTGTATTTGTTCTAATTTATTTCTGTTGAGTTATGTTAGGAAGACATATGCATAAATTTCTTTAGTTTAATAAATTATTTTTATTTATTTATTGCTCATCGGTTTCACAATCAATCATTAAAATATATATTGTAATTTTAAATTAAAAACAATTAAATATTAAAGTTATATAATAATAATAAATTTATAATAAAATTTAAAATTTAAATGAAGAAACAATTGTATGTCTAGCAACTTTGGTGAGAGGCGATTTAATTATTATTTAATAAAGTTTATTTTAATATTATACATTTGTACAAATAATTATATTATTCAATTATATTTTAATAAAAATAATAATTTAGATATTTATAGAAATATATTTAAGATATAAATAAAAGAAAACTATGATTATTTTAATTCTTCGACATATGTGGCTGGAAATATGCCGACATGTGTTTTGGTTGCTCCAAGCCACCATCCATCATCTTGTTTTATATGCACTTCAATAATGTCGCCTAAAATAAATAAAAACTCAAACTTTATTCTATTTTACAAAAATATAAATCGATAATAGTCGACAGTAGAAAGACCAGGTAAACGTTGTCCTTGACGACAGATCATTTTCAAAATTAAAAGAGAAATGGAGAAACAGAACACAAAAATGGCGATGAGTAATTTATCTGTGGACAAGTCGAATTTTTATCAATGTTTTGAAACATCTCAAACTATGCGTCCATGTAAATTTTACAACTAAAGTAGATTAGGGAGTTTGACACTTAAAGAAGCTCTTAGATGATATCCTTTTCGACCGTATCATCATGGATAATAAGAGATCGTAAAACATTTAATCTCAGATTTCCTTTTAATGTAAAGCTTCGCTGCTAAAATCCGTGCTTTGGCCTAAAAAATCAAAGATCTGATATTTAGAATTGATTTAATTGGACACCAACGGAATGTGAATAATGTTAGTAGATGAGTTATTTGAGTTAATTTTTAAACGTACTGATCTGAAAAAATTTGTATTTCTAAGATGTCTTGAAATGAAATAGTATTTGGAGCAAACCATCAAATACCAAAATTCACTGAAAAACTTCAAGAAAACACAGCAAAAACATGAACGTAGTCAATGTTCTGTGAACCTAAGGAGAATTACTCGCACATCGCAATATTTGTCGTATTTAATGCGCTAATAGTTTTATAAAATAAGATATACCTCGACCACTAACAAAATAACTCTGAAATAATGGAATAAACTCCAGTTGAATGTTTCTTAGGCTCTACATAGCCTTTATCCATTCCATAAAAGATTGATCATAAACGAACAAACCAGTGAAACGTGCTGGACGTAAAATATTCAAACCATGTAGTAAGTAATAATAGTCTATGGCTTAGAGGCCGTAAGTGGCCCTTACCGCGTCCTAACTCAGACCTTATGAACCATTTTTTTTACAAACAATCGCTTTTTATGTCATCCGATGCTTAATTTAAAAATTTTTCAAGGGCGAGAATCGAACTTGAGAGACTGCGGCGTGGTAAGAAACAGAGAGTCAAACCGGAGCCGAATTGAAAACCGCAAATAAACGTTATTTTTTATGAACCGAAAATCGGAACTGAAACAAAATAAATTAAAATAATTAACCCGTAACCAAAATCGAAGTAATATTTGAGTTTCGTATTTTTTTTTCGTTCTTTTCCGATTCGAGTTTTAAACTTTTTCTATGTGTTTTGATTTTATTTTAATTTATTATTATCCAAGATTATCATATATTATAAAGATGGTTAAATCAGAGTAACATTTTAAAATAATCATACTGGGTACCGCTAAAAAGTGACGGGTACCTCTGGCACAGAAAAAATAACTATACAGAAGGAAACCTACGAACGAAAAAATTTCAGATTTTTGAAATTGTCTATACAAAAACAACAATTGAAAAAGAATAAAAAAATGCAATGTATAGATCAAATTCTCTGTTTAAAAATGTTAATTTGTTTGTGTATATTTATTTGTTTGCTATTTCGAGAGTGTAAAATTTATTTACCTTTTTAAATTTTTACTCTCTTATTTTCTGAGATAACCCCAACCAACGAAATAACCCCAGAAAAAATTTTATTCGTATGGTTTTCTTCTGTATAGTTATTTTTTTCTGTACCTTTGGCCTTGTAAAATAAAACAAAACAATTTTGTTCATTCGGGCATTTTCTAGAAATGTCAAATACATATACATACATATCCGTAAAGCCAAACATAAAATTATAAATTTTCGGTTAGAAATACACTTGTTTGTCACAGCGGTTTGTTACTTTAATAGTGGTGCAACAATTAAAAATAATTTTAAATAAATTTAACCTTTGTGAAAGTAAGTGTTTCTTATTATTTTAATTTAATATAAAATTGTTTTCATTTAAATATTCAACGAATTGATTTCATTTTCAAACTGGTTTTAAACCGGTTTTAAAACTGAACTGTAACCGAAACATAATAGTTTTGAAAAACCGGAGTAGAATCAGAACGAAAAATATAAATCAGGAAAGTCTCTGTAGAAACTCTCTTAACCATTAAGCTACAACAGACGAAAACCATGTGGTAAGTACTGCATCGATATGCAGTACTTACCACATGGTTTTCGTCTGTTGTAGCTTAATGGTTAAGAGAGTTTCTACAGAGACTTTCCTGATTTATATTTTTCGTTCTGATTCTACTCCGGTTTTTCAAAACTATTATGTTTGGCACAAAGTTTCAAACGGCATTTGTTGATTAGTCTTTGCATTTCTTACGAATCATAGTTGTAGTAAACAAATCAGAGAGTTCATCACAAAACTGTGAAAGGACAAATCTTTAAATCTGTTTTTTGAAAATTCTGATTATATTAATATCGTGATACCTGGCCAATCTTTCTCACTCTGCCCGGCAATTTGACCATATAGAAAACAGAGTAAGGTTCGCAGTTATGAGACATGAGAAGTAAAATGTACATGCTTGATTGGTGGGATGGTAGAAAGTAAGCGAGGGCCTATATTAAAAGCTCTTTTATCACTATGATAAACTAAGACATACTCCGGACTATCAGAAGTAATTTTAACCTTGTAGTGGTTAGTTCAATTTTGATCTTACATGACTGCCTGGTGATTTCAATATTATGGAGAACATTAAAGAAGGGGGGTAAAATCAATCAATTTTGCCAAGCAGAGTCAATTAAGAAATACTGACGGCAACAAAAAATGAGTAGCATCACTAATACTATGGATGTTAACTTTGAACACGGTCCCATCATCACTCTTTCGAGCAGACTTATAATTATCGTCGAAGCTGTAACGTATGTAAAGAAGAACCAAACATGGTCTATTTAGCTCGGTAAAGTTTACGAAATATTGAACTAATTGAATATTGTAACTACTTTTAAGTGACGAATAATCGTAAAGAACATCAATATCTCTTTGTATAGATACGGTTTTAATTGTAGACCATAGAAACCTATTCTATTTCAAAATCTGGTGTAATTTCTACACTAAAGTAGGCACTAAAGTTTTCAATCACCAATTTGACATTGTGCTCTGATAATTAACTGAATTAATGCTAATCATTGTCCAATATTTGCCAAAATATAATAAATTAAAAAGGGATATAAGTTAGGGTTGCGATAATTACGTTGACAAATTTCCAATTTAAGTTGTATTGTTGTCAATTTCGGATTGTTAAGGTGATTAATTTTACCTGCTTCTGTCAATTGAATCGATTTGTAATAGATTTACCTGGCGTTAATTCTAATTCATCGTACAACTTTGGTGTGTACCCATAAACGGCCTTACATTTTCCAATCACAACCGGTGGCTGTTGGGGTTGTAACATTTGTGAATCACTTTTTGATACTTCATCGTCTTCATCTTGGGATGAGAATTCATCTAAAATAAACAAAAAAAAAATACGAATAAATTCAAATTCAAATTCCGATTGACTGAGAAATCGATGATACACGCACCAAAATCTGAATCTTGTTGATTTGACACACCATCGGCAATTCCACGATCCCATATAGGACTATCGGTTGCATTGCTATTATTTGATAGTGTATTCGATTTACCATTTAACGGTAGTTCCAATGTTTTCGCACTGAAATCGAGACTACTTTTGCTACGGCTAAATTGATTGATGAGAACATCATTTTTTGATTGCGCTGTACCATTCTGTTGTATTGTTATTTCGTCGGTGGCAGGTTCAGGATTTGATGTGCCATCGCCATTACGAGGTTCGCTATCCTCTTCGTCTTCGTTATTTTTTAACCAGTGGGGTACTTTCAAAATACTTTGTTGTAAGCCAGTTCGATCGCGTGTAATTTGTATGTGTGGCGCTAACGGGTGGGATCCACGCGGTTTGTGATCTAATTCAAACAAAGCTGATTGTAGTTTATATCGTGCACCCTCCAAGTACGTTAACATAGATCGAATCTAATTAAGACAAAAAAGATCGGAAAACATTTATGCAAAACATAATTTTTGTAGTAGAAATAAATCGACTTACATGATATAGTTTATCGGCTAAATTTTGACTATCCGTTCCCGTAAGTGTTTGCGATAATTCTTTTAAACCATTTCGTGATCTTCGCTCGCGTTCTAAATCTTGTCGCACCAATTGTAGTAATTTCACTAACGATTGTTTTCGTCTATCACGGTTCATTGCGAGCGTTGTATGTTCACAATAGAAATCGGGTAGTAACTGTTCACTGGGACCTTCGGCTGCTCGTCGAATATTTTTCACTACAATCAAATCTTTTTGTGTATTACACGCAACAACAATCGGTGTTAATCGTTCAACCAAAGTTTCAAATAGTGGATTCATATCGGACGATAGTTTTAAATACGATGTTACATAATCATGTAAACTTGATAGTCTTTGGCACTCTAATGATTGGAGAACGGTCGATCCACGGAACACGGACATCTCCCAATCGACCCTAGGAAATATACAAAAAAAATAGTTTTGAATTCATATATGGATTTTGAAAAAAATGAAATAATTTACCGGGCACGCTCCGACCGTATACATATGGTATAATATTCAACATCGGCCCGTTTAACTGCATCTTCAGCCTTTTTACGTTTATTATCCAGTTTAACGCAGTCTTTTTCACTCGATTTCGTTTCTTTTTCGATTGATTTTGGCTGACCGTGGTGTAAGAACGCCATTGATGGGGATCGTGTTATTCTATAAAAATAAATAAACCATATTCAAATACGCCAATGGCTAACATTCCCTATTATGAGTCCCCATATTATAATAATATATCTATATATTAATCCCCATATTAATATATCAGCACACTTACCGTACATCAAGCATAGCATCTTGTAATTTTTCATTTTCTCTAGCTGCACCGTGTGAATTTTTTTTTGCTTTTGCTTCGCTTGCTCGCCACTCTGATAGCGTTCGCAGCGATTTATCTACATTGCTCTCGATTGTTTTTCTTGCTTTGTGTTGACAGTCTAGGATATTTTTAAGAGGTTTTACAATATCTTCGGTTAATGAATTCGAAAATTGTCGATGAACATCACTGCGACTTTCCATTTCGGTCGCAACACCACGCCAAGCATCAGCTACTGTACCTGGTATTTCACGACATGCTTTATTTAATTTGCTCGCCATTTTTGATAAAGATTTGGCATATAGTTGTTCGGCTTCGATTCTGAAATAGAGAAATGGAAAAGTTAGAAACGGAGTTAGAAAGGCGACATTATCTCTACTTGAAACGTTAAGTAGAGCTTGTAAGAGCTACTTGACTACTTTAAACGTTAAGTAGAATAACTTAACGTTAAGGAGTATTCGTTGGACCGTCAGTTTATTCATGTAATTTAAAACATTTCGACGAGTGATTTCCTGGTTTCATACAGAAGGTGCTGGAATCTCAACAATCTTACATATAACTTTAGAGACAGTTTGATTTTGCGATATGTTCTATAATCGTAGAGAAAATGCAAGATAGCACCCGCTTCACTAATCAATTGTGAACGATTAACAATTAAAGCAAATCTTATTTAACTTATCAACATGCATATACTATAGTAAGATAAGTCTGTTGAAGACGTTGGGCAGATTAGAAAAACTAAGAATTTTTTTTGAAGCTTTTGGATGATTTATATGCAAAACGAATTTTCTGGAAATGTAAACTGCTCCACGAGAGATGGGACAACAATGGCTCAAGCCGCATTCTCAAAATCTTCATAAGGAAAATAAACCAGCAAAACTCCCAGTTATTCTTTATAGTATAATCGACGTACTTTGCGTCTTGCGGGACGTGGCATTATTGTTTTAGTAACCATGTGCTTTGGATAAAAATTTGAAACAATGCAAACTGCGAGGAGAACAGGCAAGAATAAGAAAAGCATATTTACGTATTTTCGCTCGTATGTCTACAGACTACATTACTTTGGATCGCGGTTTATCTTTAAGGACCAACCTTAAAGGTATTGGATATCTTTGCTTCCATTCGGAAAACAAAGATCTCGGAGCTAATAGTGTTCGTTTGGAAAGAAATTACACAAGGGACCCATTAAGTCTGAGTGAGACAAAAGAAAGGATTCAATCAAATAAACAATTTTGCTTCGTTGATGTGTGATGAGGTGGCCTGTCTCATTACGAAACAAATGAAAACAATTTAAAAGAATGCAATCAATTATAAAACAACGCCAGTCAAAGTAATTAAACGTGTTGGTTATGAACAATGAACTTACTATTCTGATTCGTTAACCAATTCTGACTAAATTACTATAAAGTAATAATGAACACCGGAACGCTTTACCACTTTTATGGGAATTAGTGAATTTTATAAGATTGAAATCGAAAATCACTATTAATTAGTCTTAATCGAAAGAGAAGTCAAAGAAAACTTCGCTTCTCAAAATCAAGACATTTAACCATGCCTTGTTTCAAATTTTTTTACTCACGACCACTGAACGAAGAACTCAAATTTCTTGAATTCTTCAAACAAGTTAGGGCCATATACGAAACAGAGCATCACACTCTTTTGCATTTAGGCTCAGCACTCTATTTATTCAGAACTGACATAACTAACGACAACAATTTCATTTAAAAAATAAATGTAGAGTAAATTTTAGAGTGAAAGAATGAACGTGGCAAAAATGCTGAACTTTACGAGTAAATCATATGACATTGATACAAAAGGTCCAACATTTTTATTTAGCTTTCCGTTATGTTATAGGGTAGCCAAACGCTTTTTCGATGGTTCGGCTAAGATTTCAACCAGATACTACACTAGTAAGATAGTTCTAACTATATGCCAGTAGTAAAACACAAACTTTGAGCCACTCTTTGAGCCGTTCAAGTGACGTAAATTTGCTATATATGCCAGTCACGTTGTTGTTACAAAATGTCTACTTTTCCTTTCACTTGAACAATTCAGTGGATTTTATATTTTGTTTGAATTGTACTGATGAAGACGCTATAAACATTGAAATCGCTGATATCTGAAATTTATTCATCTGTCTGTTCTTTAAAGCTTACTCTATTAACCGTTTGATCAATACCCAAAAAGAAGAAGGTAAGCTGCACAAAAATTCACTTAAGAAACTAGTAATGGCATGCCAGCCATTTTGAGATAAATAGAGTGAAACTTTGTACTTGGAAGAAATACAAATGCAATTTATCTCTCGCGACGATACGCAAATGAATCTATACATTCAATTGCAAAACAGAATACAAGATACAGTTTAAAGTTAAAATACAACAATAAAATCCAAAAATCAAATAGTTTATACTAAATAAAAGATCAGGAACGTAAGATAACAATGATGTTGAGGGATGAAAGGATATATCTTTATTGTCTTTCGAGACAACCTATTCATCTGAAGAAACAGTTGAAAAGGAAAAACATGACCTAGTCTACTCTTGCTCGATTGTAAAGGTATTATTATAAGAAAACAAGATATCCCAAAATATAGGAAACTTAAAGTCAAAATTTTCTTGATAAGGTATATGTAGCCGAAAAGTTACACCGAGGTTTATAAAAACCAGCGATTAACCCAAAAGTTGATCCGCAGTCAAAATCAACGACTGACGTCCTGACAAATTTCTAGGACAAAAAAAATTTTGCCGAATCGCAAGTTAAATCAAACACAACATCGATTCAATATATACAGTCAGCGTTTTTCGAACGGCACAAGCGCAAATTGGATAACGGTCGCTATATAAGAAACAATATGCGAAAAAATTTAATTATGTTTGTTAGCTTGCTCAACCCTCAGTTGAGGCTTTAATTTAGAATGCAGCGTTACAACACTTAAACACGATGACAACATTACCCTCACATTGAAGTCAGTGAAGTTAGCCCGAACTTTCAGCACGAAATTTTTTGGTTTGTTTCTTGGATAAATTTTATGCATATACATATTCATCCCGAGAAAGTGTAGTGATAACACAAAAATGTAGTGTCATCCCGAATCGATTTTTCTATATCAAAAATGTATACAAAGTTGAAAAAATTTTTAGAAAATCAATTATTAATTGACCAGCTGTGTAATAATAATAAAATAATATATTTTAAACGTATATTCACTTACTATAAACGAAATTTTATACAATGCCTTTTAAGTGTAAACTTTACACTTGTACATTCCTATTGGAAAATATCAACCATAGGTTACCAAAGTAATAAATATGAGGAAATATAATTTCAATACCGCCAATCCTAGAGATAAATCCGTATAGTGGCATATATGGCCAGATAGATCATAACAATACCAATCTACCGTGTATACGTCATTTCCATATGATGGGGATAAAACAGTCTTTGGGTCACTTTTGTATGAGAGGATTTTCTCATATGTACATACATAAAAATGACAGTCTTTCAAATTTAACACCACCAATCCTAGAGATAAATCCGTATAGTGGCATATATGGCCAGATAGGCTATAACAATACCAATCTACCGTGCAAACGTCATTTCCATATGATGGGGATAAAACAGTCTTTGGGTCACTTTTGTATGAGAAGATTTTCTCATATGTACATACATAAAAATGACAATCTGTTAAATTCAATACCGCCAATCCTAGAGATAAACCCGTATAGTGGCATATATGGCCAGATAGGCCATAATAAAACCAATCTACCGTGTAAACGTTATTTCCATATGATGGGGATAAAACAGTCTTTGGGTCACTTTTGTATGAGAGGATTTTCTCATATGTACATACATAAAAATGACAATCTTTTAAATTTAACACCACCAATCCTAGAGATAAATCCGTATAGTGGCATATATGGCCAGATAGGCCATAACAATACCAATCTACCGTGCAAACGTCATTTCCATATGATGGGGATAAAACAATCTTTGGGTCACTTTTGTATGAGAAGATTTTCTCATATGTACATACATAAAAATGACAATCTGTTAAATTCAATACCGCCAATCCTAGAGATAAATCCGTATAGTGGCATATATGGCCAGATAGGCCATAATAATACCAATCTACCGTGTATACGCCATTTCCATATGATGGGAATAAAACAGTCTTTGGGTCACTTTTGTATGAGAGGATTTTCTCATATGTACATACATAAAAATGACAATCTTTTAAATTCAATACCGCCAATCCTAGAGATAAACCCGTATAGTGGCATATATGGCCAGATAGGCCATAATAAAACCAATCTACCGTGTATACGCCATTTCCATATGATGGGGATAAAACAGTCTTTGGGTCACTTTTGTATGAGAAGATTTTCTCATATGTACATACATAAAAATGACAATCTTTTAAATTTAACACCACCAATCCTAGAGATAAATCCGTATAGTGGCATATATGGCCAGATAGGCCATAACAATACCAATCTACCGTGCAAACGTCATTTCCATATGATGGGGATAAAACAATCTTTGGGTCACTTTTGTATGAGAAGATTTTCTCATATGTACATACATAAAAATGACAATCTGTTAAATTCAATACCGCCAATCCTAGAGATAAATCCGTATAGTGGCATATATGGCCAGATAGGCCATAATAATACCAATCTACCGTGTATACGTCATTTCCATATGATGGGGATAAAACAGTCTTTGAGTCACTTTTGTATGAGAGGATTTTCTCATATGTACATACATAAAAATGACAATCTTTCAAATTTAACACCACCAATCCTAGAGATAAATCCGTATAGTGGCATATATGGCCAGATAGGCCATAACAATACCAATCTACCGTGCAAACGTCATTTCCATATGATGAGGATAAAACAGTCTTTGGGTCACTTTTGTATGAGAAGATTTTCTCATATGTACATACATAAAAATGACAATCTGTTAGATTCAATACCGCCAATCCTAGAGATAAATCCGTATAGTGGCATATATGGCCAGATAGGCCATAACAATACCAATCTACCGTGCAAACGTCATTTCCATATGATGGGGATAAAACAGTCTTTGGGTCACTTTTGTATGAGAGGATTTTCTCATATGTACATACATAAAAATGACAATCTTTTAAATTTAACACCACCAATCCTAGAGATAAATCCGTATAGTGGCAGGTTCAATATTACATGTATTTGACTGTAAACCGGATAATTCTGACCAAGACACAAAATTTTCAAAAAAAGAATTTTCCTGTCCAATTTATAAACAGAGTCCATTTTATAAAGATTTATTAGAAATATCCAATAATCTAAGTTTACATAATTTGGATGATTTTGATGAAATGCCACTTAATAATTTCTATAATTTTGAATTTCTCAACATTTTCTTAAAAAAATATGCAACCTCTGTTTACTGGCATATTACATAATGGTAATCGTATCAGTAATGGCCACGTCGAAAATTATTTTGCATTTTTAAAAAGAAGATTCTCAGCAACAAGCCGTTCGCTTGAGGTTGGTAAAATGCCTTTAAAGGTTGGTCGTTTTGTCCGAGATATATACTTTCGAACTAAAACAATATTTAAAGAAATATCATACTCTATTCCTAAATACTCAATAAGTAAAAGAAAACAAACATCACCTGAAAACTGTAATCGTAGTCTTTTGGACATTCAAAACAGTCAATCTGTATGGAAACGAAAAAATTCAAATAAAACACCAGTAAGTTCTAAAAAGCAAAAAAGTAGTTTTAATTTTAATTTTGTCAAATCGTTTTCAGATTTATCAAATACTGGGCAAAACATTACTGCAATGGCAACATTAAGTAAAAACTTGTATACTCCTAGACGAGAAAGAAAACCAACACCTAAAACTATTTTTAAATCTAGCTTTAAGCTTCCCTTAATAAGAAATGCGTTAAGCACATGTAGTTTCTTTAAAAATTCTTGTGCTATAGATTCCGTCTATCAAGCTATCGGGTAGTCGATTCAGAACATTGATCATTTTTTAATAAATTTAGAGAATAGTAGATCAAAATTGTTATTAGAATCGCTTTTAAATAACAGTTTAAATAAAGTGTATGAGATAAGAAAAGAAATTCTTGTCGAAGTATCGGGGTTTATACCTGATTGTACTACTGAGGTATTTAATGTGTGTAAGTACGTATTCGAAAACTTTCCAAGTATTAAAATAACATTAGAATGTTCAAATATACATTGTTCGTTAACAGAACAAGAAGATCGACCATTAATATATTTAAATATTGACTTATATGAAAAATTAGGAATTTCCAATATTAACAAATGTTTTGCAGACATTCCTCCGAAGACATGTAAAGTATGTCAAGAACTTATGAAACCTATTTCACTATCATATGGACAAATATTATGTATAGACACTGAAAATTTTGTAAAATTGTCAGATGTCCAACGTATCATAAAGATTGGTAACAATACTTTTCAGTTAACTTCTGTTATCAGCTTTATTCATGATGCACCAACTAATAAATATCCAAAAACAACGGAAGGTCATTATATATGTTACGGTATCAAAGATAATAAATGGAAAGTATTCGACGACTTAAGAACATACGTGCCAATAGTGCGTAATCCGAATTCCGTTATTATAAGACCACAGATAACACTCTATCGGAAATTTTGATTTAGTTGAATCATATTTTACAATTTATGATAAAAAAAATAGGAAGCAATTAAAAAACATATATCATCTTAAAAATGGCACAAAAAAATAAATAAAAAAAATCATATAAACAAAAATTTATTTAGATAAATCGCTATCTGGCCATATATGCCACTATACGGATTTATCTCTAGGATTGGCGGTGTTAAATTTAAAAGATTGTCATTTTTATGTATGTACATATGAGAAAATCCTCTCATACAAAATTGACTCAAGGACTGTTTTATCCCCATCATATGGAAATGGCGTATACACGGTAGATTGGTATTGTTATGATCTATCTGGCCATATATGCCACTATACGGATTTATCTCTAGGATTGGTGGTGTTAAATTTGAAAGATTGTCATTTTTATGTATGTACATATGAGAAAATCCTCTCATACAAAAGTGACTCAAAGACTGTTTTATCCCCATCATATGGAAATGACGTATACACGGTAGATTGGTATTATTATGGCCTATCTGGCCATATATGCCACTATACGGATTTATCTCTAGGATTGGCGGTATTGAATTTAACAGATTGTCATTTTTATGTATGTACATATGAGAAAATCCTCTCATACAAAATTGACTCAAGGACTGTTTTATCCCCATCATATGGAAATGGCGTATACACGGTAGATTGGTATTGTTATGATCTATCTGGCCATATATGCCACTATACGGATTTATCTCTAGGATTGGTGGTGTTAAATTTAAAAGATTGTCATTTTTATGTATGTACATATGAGAAAATCCTCTCATACAAAAGTGACCCAAAGACTGTTTTATCCCCATCATATGGAAATAACGTTTACACGGTAGATTGGTATTGTTATGATCTATCTGGCCATATATGCCACTATACGGATTTATCTCTAGGATTGGTGGTGTTAAATTTAAAAGATTGTCATTTTTATGTATGTACATATGAGAAAATCCTCTCATACAAAAGTGACTCAAAGACTGTTTTATCCCCATCATATGAAAATGGCGTTTGCACAATAGATTGATATTGTTATGGCCTATCTGGCCATATATGCCACTGTACGGATTTATCTCTAAAATTGGTGGTGTTAAATTTAAAAGATTGTCATTTTTATGTATGTACATATGAGAAAATCCTCTCATACAAAAGTGACCCAAAGACTGTTTTATCCCCATCATATGAAAATGGCGTTTGCACAATAGATTGATATTGTTATGGCCTATCTGGCCATATATGCCACTATACGGATTTATCTCTAGGATTGGCGGTATTGAAATTATATTTCCTCATATTTATTACTTTGGTAACCTATGGTTGATATTTTCCAATAGGAATGTACAAGTGTAAAGTTTACACTTAAAAGGCATTGTATAAAATTTCGTTTATAGTAAGTGAATATACGTTTAAAATATATTATTTTATTATTATTACACAGCTGGTCAATTAATAATTGATTATCTAAAATTTTTTTCAACTTTGTATACATTTTTGATATAGAAAAATCGATTCGGGATGACACTACATTTTTGTGTTATCGCTACACTTTCTCGGGATGAATATGTATATGCATAAAATTTAGCCAAGAAACAAACCAAAAAATTTCGTGCTGAAAGTTCGGGCTAACTTCACTGACTTTCACATTGGCTATAATGAGAGAATATTAGGAAAGGCGTTTTGAGAACCAGCATTATCTAACCAAAGAAAGTTAATATTTTGATTAAAATTGCAAAACAACGTTTACAAAACACTTGTTCAAAACAAATGTGCAACTTTGTCACGATACAAATTCATCCAAAAAATCTTTTAACAGCTGTGTAGTTCGCACACCAACCATGTTATGAAAATAGCTCGTGACCTCTGAAAAATTTGTTTGTATATTTTTTGTGTTCTTGGCCTGATGCCAATTTGTTATTTTCATACTAAATTAACATACTCATACTCTCTCGTATTGATGCTTATGTATAAATCAGTGTAGTAACGCATGTCGCATTAATTGTTATTTGATTGATTTACAATATTTGGGAAAGGTTAAGGGCGTCGGTGGTGTGCTTAAAAAACTATTGTTCTTATAAGTGCATAAATCATATATGTGGGAGGTAATTGTTTAAATGATTTTGTTTATATATATTGTACATACCTTTCTTGTAATATTGCAACCAAATCTTTCCCAAAGTCGCCACCCTGCTTAACATAGCGTCGTAATTCTTCGAATCCATTTTGACCCTAGAATGATACAAACAGAAATAAATTAACAATAGTGTTCTTATTTAACCAAATATTTTGTATATAATTTTAATTAACTGTGTTGAAGTTGCTGATTATATAATTTTGAAACGAACACGTACACGTATTTAGTGAATTCCGCGAAATAATTGCGCTGCTTCATGCTTAATTGCACATAATAATAACACTATTAATTGCACTATAAATAAGTTTGTTATAGGGAAAACGAAACATTATAACCGGGGATACATTTATTTATCAACTATCCTTAAAAGGTCGAAATTCATCGAAGAGATTTTATTCTGCATGCTATGAAATAATCTTTGAAATATATTATCATTTCTGAATCGAATAAGCTTTGTTTTTCAAACCTTTGTTTGTTTTTCAGAACCAATGGCAAATGAGGCTCTTAACTTTTAGATAGCTATGAACATAAACCGTATGTTACATCAATTAACACTCTAGAGTATAGATGCCAGCGTATAATGCTAGAGTTCCAGAAATCAGACAGACTTACATATAGAAATTCTTAATTCCCAAAATGGAGAATGAAGAAATCTCAGAAGACCCAATCTTTCTCTACTTATGTACAAACTTTTGCACAAAGATAAGATGTAAATGTTCGTACAAGTCAGGAAGAACAGGATTTATATACAATGCGATTCGCCCTTTTGTTAAATGTAGAATATCCTGCCAGTAATATCACTAACCGTTGATGAATTCCAGTAAACTCTCGATATAATAAAAAACTAAGCTTGATGAGTGTCGTTTGATTTCTATTTGACGATTATGATAATTGGCGGTTACAAACTACAAAGTTTAACCACTGCGCTATTTGGTCGGTAACTGTTTATCTCTGTGCTTAGCGAAAAACAACTAGATTCTATGATTTCCGAATTTAACCGAAGGATTCAGGACAGAAGTTTTTTTTTCGTTTTATTTCTTTGCAATCTGTTTTTAGGCTCATGGCATTCCCAACTCTTTCGCGGTTTGCTTATTTACGTCCTTAGCTTACGCTTTGTAGCCAAATCGAGGACGTACGGCTATAGGTCCGATTTACCTAGCCATCTGGACGTTGCATAGCTCCATGCTATAACAACCAAATGGTACATTGTTGTTACTAATGTCAATTGGAGTGGTATGTATACCGACTTCAAATTCCGATTGGCCTGGACTGTTTGAAACATCTATTAATCTCTATAGACATTTAACTGCTATGTATAATGCGCGAAAAATAAACGTTGAGGATATATTGTTATAGATAAACGGATGTTAAACTAATTTGGGAGAAAATTGAGAGTGCCATAAGACTTTCGACAGCATCCCTGTATGTTATGATATTTCAATATCATAACATATCGAGATGTTATATCTCGTTACCATTTCCTGGCCAAAGTTAACAGGAAATTAAAATAAGTTGTTAAATTTATAATTAGTTCTTTTCTGCAAAGAATGTATTTGAGACGATTATCATAAATAACAGATCCATTCCGTTTCCTGAAATACTTTCCAAGACCAAATAAAGGATATAGGCTCTTTTTGTTGCTATTTAACACGAACTGTACAAACCAACAGTTTTATGTCCACCGTTGCACGGTTTTAATAAATTACGACCCAACATAGTATCTGTAATACACAAGCTACCTATAACCTCAAAGTAGTTTTAAAAAATTATCCATATCGAGGATGAACAACTGTTATGATTACTAATTTGGTTAAGTCCCTGAAATATTTACCTTAAATCTAAGTTTTCTATAAACAAAAGGAATCACAAAATTTGTTGGTGTTTTTGAAGTAGGCCTAACACTTTCTTTGGTCAATAGCACAATTTGGAAAAACATTGTTAAGAAATAAAGCGTTAAGATATTTAAGAATTAATATTTATAGAGGTGGTAAGTTAAGCTCATCATTATATCTGATTGATTTAGTACTCCAGATTCGAATTGTTGGGATTAGTTAGAAATGTACAAAATCGAAACCGTGTGCGTCGCTTAAGAACAACTGAAAATATCGCTGATGCAGCCCTTAGTGTTGAAGAAAACGCAGGTTTGACGATTCCTGGTCGATCTTTAAAATTTTCCACAAATTACATTACACCGAATTTTGCATAAGACCTAGGTTTTAAGGCTTTTAACACAATAACTAAAGCCGGTCGATCATCATAAACGTCGTATCTTTCCTGATTTTGTCCTTCAAATGCATCAAAATAGGCCGGGTTTCATCGAAAAATCATCTTCAGTGCTGAAGCGTTTTTAAAAAGCCTCTCCATCCTCAACGTGTCACTGTTTGCGGGTTTTGGGGTGGTGCAACTGTTACGGTGAATGGATTGTGCTACCTAGCTATTATTAATGATTCTTTTGGCCAAAATTAGAAAATATTGATGTGAACGACGATTATTTTCAGTAAGACGGCGCTACTTGCCACACAAGCAACAAAACAATAGAAATTTTGCAAGGAAAGTTTTCTGCTCGTGTTATTTCTCGAAAAAGTGATCACAATTGTTCATCGAGATCTTGTGATTTAACAACTTTAGACTTTTTCACTGGAACCACTTCAACGATAAGGTCTATTTCAATGCTCCACAATCGATTCAAGACCTTAAAGATAGAATTTGATATGGTGCTGCAAGTGTAGCCGTGGCGGCCATTTGCCTGATAACGTTTTCAAATCTTAATGGCATATCTTTTTCTTTACAATGAAAAAAAAACATTCATTGATTTCTCTTAAAATATACTCGTTTTTTTAAAAATACCAAAATGAAATTTCTTATTGGAAAACCCTGTATATATACTCATAAGTTAATTACCAGACTAAAACTGACCCCTTTGAAGTCGTAAATAAGCACATGTTCACCAGCGTTTGGTAATTAATTGTTGCCAATGGATTACGATCGAGAGTAGAATATACTTAAGAGTTATGATAACCAACAATTAGTGAATTGGATGAGTTTTCAGTTACAAAAGTCACACAACTCATGCAAAAATTGATGTTTTGTTCAACTAACGTAAACAAATAGATATTTTGATGTTGCTTGCAATCTGAAGCCAGACTTAGAATCATTAAAATTAACAGTCCTATTACCAGGATTTGATTGATGCCCTACTTAATTACGAAGAATCAACGTCGACCACTGTTTATAAGAATAAGGCCACGGTTAAATGCATTCAATGCAATGATTTAGTTTCGATAACACGATTCGACACAAAAGAAAATATTCACACGCACAATAAACCTAAAATGCACATACCACCATTTCTTATCAATCACAAAACGTGTTTTTGTTTCTTTTTAATTAAATTGGTCGTATCACTAACAGCACAACTATCTACAATATACATTTCACGATATTCACATGTAAGCAATTAAATTAATACTAAACAGCAAAACTTACTAAGCGATTTGAATTAAGCATAAATTAGAATAAAAAATACTCATTGAACCCAAATTGTTTTTCTAACTTTGGTTTGACCAAAAGAACAAAACAAAAACCAAGTTTGATGTTGTCCCAAGAAAGTAGCATAAATACGATTATGACAATGAATTCATAAACTATAAAATTTAACATAAAAACATCGAATGTAAGTCACCTTTAACACATTCGTGCGTAACGTGCAATGAAATGGACACTATTATGAATGAAACCATCATTTGTTTTTGAAGTTGTCAACTAATTTGTGATAGTTTTGTTACGCGCACTCTCTAAACTAAATTATATACATATATATGTTATCTTCCCAATTTAATCGGTGGTTAATTTGACATCGACGAAATAATTCGGTCAATTTATTATTTTGGTTTTGGTCAATTTAACTGTTGGTTTTCAAAGCTAAACAATAGAATAACAATAATAATAGTAACGATGGTACGATTATGTACAAGAAAAGAAAATCAAAAGAAGTTGTATGTATGTACACTATGTGCTATAAACTAAGGTAATCAAACAACGGTAAGTGCACTATGAGGTGTTGTTGTTTTTTAAATAAAATAATTATTTCAATGTTATTGATGTAACTCTTTCAGTCGGACGAGTTTTTTAAAGGACATTGTTATAGAACGAGAACATTCAACTGACGATCAATTAGTCGGAGTAGTTTGTAATTTAGCTACGGATCGTATAGAGTACTCCGTAGTGAGTACTCACTTAATACGGTCCGTTGCGGAGTTTGTCCATAACAAATTTAATTTTATTCAGATCTACCTCATCGTCATTTTGAAATTGTGACAATGAAATAAATATTCATGATATCGTATTAAGTCAGGCCATGCAAAACGTGTTTTAAAAAACATAAGACTATTTCGAGCTAGAGCTAGAGTAGTATTGGGGCAGAGGAAATACAGCAAAATGTCTTACTGTCGGGATAGTATCCAATAGATATAAAGTTGCATATACGTGCAGTTTTAAAGTAATCAGGTATAATGAGGCAATTTACATGTAGGAAGCGAATTAATATATTAAACCAACTTAAACATGGCATGGAGACCACACTTGTTCGATGGTTCAGTGCCGTGCTTAGGTCAAACACAATTACTGCAGACTTAGGTAGTGATACGACGACGGTGACCACCCGAAAAAGATGTCCGCAAGGTGGAGTTCTTTCTCTTCCGGTAGCTTGTGGTAGCTTGTATTAAACTCACATCTAGTCCAACTAAACGACAACGTATTTTGTTGCCAGGATAATGCCGATGGCATCTCCATAATACTATGGTAGGTAAATATACGTTTATTATTATTTTTCTGATCACATGCAATAGCGATTAACATAGTTGTAACCTCTTGTAGTGATCAGGGTCTTTCAGTCAACCCTCGGAAAACTGAGATAGTTCTTTTCACTAGACGCAGGACTTTGGGAAATTTAGTCTTCCAAAAATTAAGGCTCATACGATCTCGATCTGTTCGGAAGTCAAGTTTTGGGGCTCTGGTTAGATTGTCAAAAAAATATATAAGAGAAAAACAATACAGCATGTAACATTTACTGGAAATGCAAACAGTCATTTGGTAAATCATGGGGCTTAAAACCGAGACGCGTGTACTGGCTAGAACTATAAATGGGATTGGAGAGAGCTCTCTAAATCGCCTTCAGACTTGTTTGTCTGGGCATTGTAGGAATTATACACACAACATCTACTGCAGCTCTTGAGATGGCTATGGGTTGACTGCCGCTTTATCTTTGTATCAGAAGGTGTGTATTGCAAACAGCCTCTCGTTTACAAGACAGATACAATTTATTTGTCCTTCTGGGTGCTGTCAAATCTGAAAGGAGGTAGTCCGGCACACAACTGCCCACATGCCTTCAAAAACAACGGTGACGAAGCACATCTTCGGGAAATTATTTCCGAAACTGATAATTGCCTTAAACCGGCTAGGTCAGTAGATACTCAGTCACATGGGTATCAAACGAAATGTATTGGCTAATAAATTGGAACGTTTCGAACGAAAATATTTCTTCTCACTTATAAACAGACAAGCACCAATTATCGTGACGCAGAAACACCATTCTATAGCACATCGGAGATGTCTTTCTTACAAATCAATCCAGTTATAAGAATATGCTGGCGACATTTACATTCATGATTGCAACATCATCTTTAGAGTCGTCTTATAATATCTTATATCAAGCGCGTTGAATTTAGTTTCAACAAATATAAGACTTTATAGGATTACTCTAAAGGGCGTACAACAAATGATATGTTGACAAACCCGTTTAATCACTGAGGAAAACTCCGTTTCTGTCGATCACCGAAGGTTGCAGCAGACTACCGTCATCTCTATCTAACTAATATCTAAGATTTTAGTGAGTAAATCAAATAAGATAAGGTGCCATCACTTCTTGGGCAAGTAACCTTATGCCTATAGGGTCGACTCCAGTCCCACAAAAGTAGGAGATGAACCAGTCCAGACCAAGTTATGGGCCTACGTGTTTTTTTAATATTCATATAGCTAAATCCAGTGAAGACTGCCTTCATTCATTAACAGTAATTATTGCTTCCCAAGCAAGTTTCAAGCAAACAGAATTGGAGTTAATTGTCCTTAAAGTCACTTTAAGGACTATTAACTCCAATATTGTTTTGGCTGCCAAAGAAGATGCAGATATGATTTACGCAGTTTATCTAGAAGCTATACAATGCTGCTCTTAAAATATAAGCAACCTCCGCCTGAAAAATAGTTGATTGTCTACCAAGGAGAATAGAGAAATAGCAAAAGATATTCTGGAGTATCTATAGTAGAAGTCAGAATTATGATCCGTCACTGATACTGACAAACGAGATCATTATGCAGATATAGAAAACTTTCAGATGTCTGTATATTCGCCAAAGCTTATATTGACTATAGATATGGATTATAACGATAAATTGAAGTTCATATATATCGTGAAAGCATTACGTTTGGTTATAGTATCATTCAATGAAGCTGGAAGAATATAACTTTTTCAATTACTAACATTAATTATATCTCTAATCACAAGCACATTTATATCTCTAATCGACTGTAACTTTGAAAACACATTTTAATACATCGTTGTAACGTGTTACTTAGTAAATCAATCATAAATACTCAAGATCACATGATCGTGCACAGACACAAGATTAAATTATAAAAATAAATGAAAGTCATTAATTACCTTAATTATTTGATTTTCATGACGTAACTTATTTAAATTATTTATATTACTATTACTATTATTATCACTACTGTATGGCACATTATTTCTATCACTTTGGTCGGTTATTGTAACATTACTAGCCGATACCGATGCGGTAGCACCTAAATTTTTACTGCACGTTGAATCGGGCGTTAAATCGTATTCCGAGGATGTATTATTTGAATACATAGAAAAACGATTATCCTTTGTTTCGTCCTTCTTCATTTTATCGAAAAAAGCTTGATTCTTTATAATATTACTGGCGCCGGCCCCCACCCGTTGCAATGCCGCATGCTTTTGTACCACATCTTTGATTTTTACTTTTTCCTCGCCAATCCATGTCTTAATACCGTGCCACGCGTTCGTAAATTTTTCTCGCTTATCGTGCAAGTTCACATTCAATTTGTGATTGTTTTTGTTCCGTAGCAATGTGATCCGACGTTCTGACGGCCGTAAATTATCACGATGATTGCAATAGTCTAAATTGATCGATCGATCGAATTCCTCTTTAATCCAATTCATGTCTTTGATCGAAATGAAATCGTCCGGATCTTCGCTATCCAAATGATTTTCGTTTAAACTCTCGAAACTAACCGAACGCAAATTGAATTCCTGCAGCGAATTGTCGTCCTCATCGCTTTTTATACTATCGCGGCTGGCATAATAATCGGTCGTGTCATTGTTCAGTGTACGATTACGTGAATCGTTCGATATTGTACTCGTATTATCGTCATCAATATGATGAATAGTTGAACGATCGTCATCGCTTACATTCGATGCCGTATTTTTAATTGAGTTCGCATGTTCGAGCGATAAAAATAATTCTTTGGCGAATTCGCGACCCCGTTCGATACAATCACCACCGCCAATTGTTTCGTCGTTTGGCGATGGCACAGCAACAGGAGCATTTTTCTTCGGTACATCATACACTTCAATCGTTTCGATTTGTTCGCTAACCGCAGGACACTCTTCTAACGACGGTGACTTATCGAGACTTGGTACTTTTATCGGTGACTTATGACTGATCGAGCCCATCGATTTGGAACGTTGCACCGTAACGACGCTACTACTTTTTCGCGTCGATGATGATTTAATCGAAAATCGATCACTTGTGCTACTATTGTTGTATATTTGACTTTCCGATATGAATTTGAATTCGATATTTTTCACATTTTCACAACTGTCAAGATCACAATTTCGACTGATCATTGCATGATCGTTTTGTTTTCGTATCGGACCCAAGTGATCGTCGTCTAAATAGGTTTTCGATATCAGAACCGGTTCGCCAATTTCAATACGATGGTCGTCGGATTCGTGACCCGACATATCGTAACTACCTGAGATTTGTTGGCACGATGAAAGATTTTTATTTTTTTTAGTTTTAGTATTATTGTTGTTGTGATTTACATTATTGTTGTTATTAATATTTACATTGTTACTACTATTGCTACCGATTTTTTTATTTAAAAATTTATTACTACTTATCACGTTCGTATAACGTTTCGAGATTTTATCGAAAAGGCCACTTGTTTCGGTTTTAGTTTTGTTACGAAAATTTTTGATCTTATCCATAGTGTTTAACGGTTATGAATTGTTGGTGGATGATCTGTCGAAAAATATTTTAATTAGAATCCAACGATCAAACTACTTTCAACAGTTGAATTGTTTTGAATATTTTACATATAATTTCTGTATTCCTTTCGAATGAACAGTTATATTATAGGTTAGTTAAATCTTTAATCTGAAAAACCATATTCATGGATCTAGTCTCTATCGAACAGTACTACTATATCATCATGGTCCAAAAATAAACAAATGCTGATCAAAAGTGTTTCGAACGAGACCATGTAATTATTTCGAAAAGACTCTTATAAATGCAATCAAAAGTTTTATTAAAGTTTTATCAAACATGTTTAATCCTGCAGTTAGTCGCCGATTTGTAGATTGTATAGTCGATATAACAAATAGTCAACATGAAAAGGCTTTTATTAAAGTGTATTCAACAATACAATTGATTATCATAATATCGACGCTTGAATAATGAAAAGGCCTTTTATAAATGATTTGTCATTTTCCATTTTTATTGTTTCCCTAGTTTTTTTGACAAATAAATTAATTTATTTTACTTGAAAAATCTAACTTTTAAAAGGCTTTATATTTTTAGTAAAAGCACAAATATACTGTAATTTTAATTTTTAATATTTAAATATTTTTTAATTTGCATGACTTGTATCTAAAATTATGACATTCGAAAAGGTTGTTTATTTCACGAGTGCTTCACATTTTTCCAGATCTTGTCAACGGAATAGTTTTTTTATTCTATTTTTATTTTTAATACTTTGTAATCTGTTTTGGGGCTCAAGGCACTCCCCAATCTTTCACGGTTCGCTTATTTACGTCTTTACTTTTACGCCATTACAATCAATTCGAAGATGTACGGCTATAGGCCAAATTTCCTAACCATCTGCACATAGCATAGCTTCACGTCAGGAAAGTCTATATCACCGACATGGAAGATGGGTCGGCCCATGAATTCTGCACTCCAACAAAGGTTCATAGTTAGTTGTGTTCATTCACACCACAGTTCGTAATCTCATGATGAAAATCCCTTTTGCATCCTGCCCCTTCGGAATTCGAACCCGATACCTCTCCCACCAACTACCGCAGGTTTAACCACTGTGCCAACTGGGCGGTCAACAGAATAGTTATAATTATACTGAAAGCTGACAAGTAAAACACACCGATCAAATCGATTAAAGACTTGATGTGCTTCGGCCTTCGAACTAACAAGAGAAATACAAGCTCCGCCAAGAAATAATCATCAATGCTTCAACAAGGGAAATTATTTAATCAGTAAATTAATCAATATATGTATTTAATTCCATAAATATATCAAAAAACTCAAGCTCGACCATCATTTCGAACCGATACCATCTGCTACAACTGTCATAGCTTTAACTACTGTTCCAATATGATATCTCCTCATTGATTGCTACATTTATTAATTAAAGTAATATATTTGAGGTTATATATTGCTATAGTTAAAATATTTCGTAACAGGATGATTTCACGAGGACCGGACAAGTTAGTAAGCAAGACTAATACTTTAAAAAATGAATACTTATACAGTTAATTAGTATTATAAGGTAGTATTATTATTAATATTATGGATAGGAAGCATAGAGCGTTGACTCGCAATGTACCCTGAAAACTCTTTTCTGTTATGTCCCATACGCTAGTCGTCCAGTCTATCTTCAGGCTTTTAATGAACCTGAAAATATTCCCCATTGGCGTTATCAATCCATTCGGATTGATTCTCCGTTCTGTCTTCCAAATTACAACAGAGCTGTGAGATATAGTCCAAGATGGATGGAGAAACAGGGATAGTTTTTGGACATCACTTGGTTATATCCAAGGGAATAAACACAACCAGAAATGCAGGCGTTAGAGTTCTAAACTCTAGTGCAAGGATTTATATGTTATCTCCTGCTTTAAAAGGCATTCAGAACAAACATACCATCTGTGGACCAAATCTGATTTGGAACTGTTTAAACTCGATAAAGCAACTAGAAGATGGTAAATGTTTTCCTTCACTTAACTATAGGTTTTAAACTAACTTTAGACGGCTTTTTGACACGTGAGCCATTTTTGATATAATTTTTGGGAATGTAAAGCTCAACTCTGAAGATTGTGCTATATTATGTAGCTGTGAAGAGTAAATCAAGTTTGCGAATTTATACGGAAATTGAGTTTTAAATAAAATGTATGTAAGGTTCCAACTCGTATATAAGGTTGCAACTCCTTTAATCCTATATGAAGGATGTTTTTTATCGTTTTTTCATCAGCACTACCGGCAGACATGGAGCAACGCAATGTGCATTTGGCTTAAATAAATTAAAGTATGCATATGCAATCAATAGACCTGAACAGCATTACTAGGTTAAAAGTAAGCGATTTAAAAAGAATTGGAAGAAGCTTAACCCTATAATATACTTAATATGGAAACCACTTCATTATACGCGTACATGTTGCGTACCACACGGTTTGACCTAGATAAATGGAAAATCTTGAATGGGAAAACATCAGACAATTTAATTTAGATTTTCATTTGTTTTCCGTTTACTTAACCGCTTGATCGCTTAAATATTTACGTTTAAAATGATTTTTTTATTACACGTGATTGCAGTAATTGAAAGACATAAACCGTGAGAGGTGAGCATAAATCGTCTCAAGATGTTAATTCAATTATTTTGATGTTTACGTTTAACTATAAAGACTATCGATTGCACATCGATTTTAGTAATGAGTTGCATGTGGCGTGTAAAGTGTTTATCTTAATATGTGGACGTGGACGTAAGTACGATTATATATCATGCGAGATTACGCAGCAATATTCTAACATACAGGTATACAGTATTTATTTAGCTTTAACTAAATGTTCATATTTAGCGTGAGTTTATCAGTTTTTAAATAATTAGTAAAATTGTTAGTTTTACCTAAGCAAACAAAGTAGATAAAAGATAATAATTTTGCACGTGCTAATTACAGCATTCAACACGAAATCTTTTCAACCTCGTAAACTGTGTGCATCGAACACTTTAGATAAAAATCACGTTGTTTGACTTGTATATTTTTATATGTCATTTAAAAAATTTGGCAACTACCCAAATTATTTGCGATCAGATCAACAACACTGTCAAATCGATAATATTTTGAGTGGCGCTTAATTACAGTGCAAATGATTCGAAATAACTTAATTATTCGGGGCTATATACATATACTCGTATATGCTAATCAAGCTATATGAGTTGTGCAGCACTAATTAAAATTGACTACGCATATCAGATACTTACTGTTATACTATGTCTAGACGTAGTTTGGCGCATTCAAATCGGTTTATTCATTACCGACCGAGTGTAAATACCCTGAAATCTATATTTTTGGTAAAATTCCAACAACAATAAAATGAAACAAACAACATTTTTGTTCTTTATGGTCGATTGAGGTTTAGTATGTTTGTATTACGCTCATATGCAGCCGTTAAAATGTTTAATTTCATGTGATCATACAGAGAGACTATAATTATCGTCAAATCTCAAATTATTTAAAAAAAACATGTGATTGTTCAATAAGTCCACAGAGCATAACCGAAATCAAATTTCTGTGTTTTCGGTCTTAAAAACTAAATGCGACAATCGACGGTCAATTTATCGGTTCACTAGTATCACCAGTTGTCCAATAATCAACAAATCATGAAAAGATTTAAACTTCTTTTCATATAAAGGGTTTTCTAATAAGAGGTTTCATTTAGTTTTGGAGCAGTCATTTTTTGACAATTAACATGTAAAAACTACATTGAAACTGTTAAAATTAACACAGTTCGCAAAACTAAAGCACTTTTTGGCCGTCGCTAAGCACCTTCTCGGACGGCAATAGTGAAACTGGTGGAAAATTTTGATGTGTTGGGACAAAATCACTAAGAATCGAAACCGTGTATATCGCTCAAGAACAACTGAGAATTTTGCTGCTGTAGCCCATAGTGTTGAAGAAAACCCGGGTTTGTCAATTCCTCTTTGATCTAATTAGACATTCCACAAACGACATTACATCGTATTTTGCATAAACACTTACGTCTTAAGGCTTTTAATGTTCAGTTAACACAACAACTAAAAGCCGTTCGATCACCATAATTGTCTGATTGGGTCCAGCAAATGCATCGAATGATTCGGCTTTTCATCGAAAAATCATCTTTAGTGATAAGGCCCATTTTCACCTCGGAGAATAATTCGCAAAATTATCGCATTTGGGGCTTAGAAAATCTAAGAATGATTGTTGAAAAGTCTCTCCATTTTCAATGCGTCACTGTTTGGTGCGCTTTTTGGGCTGGCGGTGTGATTCGACCTTACTTTTTTCGAAAATGAGGGTGGTGAAACTGTTACGTGGAATGGGTTGTGCTACGAGCCATGATACATGATTTTTTATTGCTGGAATTGAAAGATATTGATGTGGACGATCTTTTTTTCAGCAAGACAGCGCTAAAACAATCGAAATTTTGCAAGAAAAGTTTCCTGACTGTGTTATTTCTCGAAGAGTGGATCACAATTGGCCACCGAGATCTTGTGATTTAACACATTATGACTTTTTAGTTGTAAGTCGTAAACCAGAGCGGTATGACGGCCAATCAAGTATCACAGATAGTGACCACTATCTTCGTACTTGCTATATTGCTTGATTAACACGTTTTAATGCGTGTGCAACAATTAAAGAGATCCGTAGTTTTCGATAGTTTCGTTCTTTATTCAATCCTATGTTAATTTCGTCCTAACCCCAACGATTAGTTAAGACATTTACTAAGCGATAGTTTTAGTAGAATAGTTTTACTACAAAACTGTACTTAAAAGAACAGAATGGATGATTCTCTAGTAAGTTTTTGTATCGATTTATCGGTTCAATGTTTTGAGTAGTAGCTACTGGCAGAATTAATCATCTTATACGAGTTTAAGCATAATATAATAAACACTTTGCAGTTCATCCAAATCATTATGAACGCTTCAGAAACCCTGTTCAGTTACAACATAGCTTATTCAGTGAGATGGCATAAGTAGCAAAATAATAAAGCAGAATAATTGAGCACTATTTTAAACTCGGAAACGGGAGAACTGAGGGGTGCAAAGAGTGAAGGGAACGGTTGGAATCACAACCGGCTTGATTCTGTTCATAAGTGTTAAATAGTTAAAACCAGTTCAACAAAACCCATATAATATTTAATATACAAAAAGTATGCCCGATACAAAAAGTTAATTTATAAAATTGTTTCCTTATTCTTATCATATTCAACTTTTTTGGCAATTTTTCCTTTCTTCAAAATAGTTTTGGCAAACGATGTCATATTCATAAATCATTTAAACTGTTTTAATTATTTGAGTAACCTTTGGTTTTGGTAAACATTAAACAACAGAGTCTATAATGATCAATCTGAAGTTTGGTTTTGTGTACTATGTGAAGCGTTCACAATGAAATACAAACTAATCATTCATAAATACAATGGACCGTCACACCACAATATAAAATTAACAAAAATCAAAAACAATTCTATTCAACTATCTGTAATTCGCTAGAACTGTTACAACACGACTCACAAAGTCACAAACTGATCTTTTCGATCACAAAATTTATTCAATGACGTCATCAGATTAAAACTAGCCAAGTAAAAACAACATTACCGAACTGAAGTGGGATTCCAGTATACACTTGGAAAACACTCTCCTATGTCTTCAACAAGGACTGAGCTTGGTAATAGATTCGAGTGCGCACTTTAGCTCTGTCAAATCCAATCAATGCCACCACCATACCATATCCTATACAAAAATTATACATACAAAAAACTTTGACTCCACCCACCACTACTGACTTTTGACAGCTTACAATAATTTGTAAATTTTTTAGATAAAACAATTGTAAATTTTTGCTAGACAACTAGTAAGAAATGTACAGATACAATTTATAGCGTGAAAGGTTTTTCTTACGGACTGAAAATGCAATGAAAACAAAAACCGATCCATACGCTACGAATAACAGTTTGGCGTTCTTTTATTGGGAATATGTCAAAGAGATATTTAGCATTTGATGTAGAGGGTGCTAGGACTTCGTACAAACTCCACAAATGAACAACTTATAAGTAAACGACTGGAACGGAATTTTATTACAAAAGTCCGTAATTGTAAGTAGAGCTGCGGCACTCATTTCACCTTATGTGATATGCCAATGTTCCATACAAAAACACTTTTTGTTGTGTTAAAACTTTGTGTTAAAAGAATATGTTATCGCAGTCGGCTCGGTTATTTATATGAGCAATTAAAAATTTGTTTGTCAAACTTCAAAATAGTAAAATTGAAGACAGATTACAAACGAAAGCTTTTGACGTTTAAATTTAAATATTAATTTATTTGAAAACCAATAAAACTACAAATTTTCAAATTATGCAGAGACAATGATACTAAATATACAATTTGGTAAACGCCAACAAGAAAGGCAGAGTGTTGTTAGATAATTTCTAACGTCCTTTTCTAGTTTTAATCATTTTAGGTGGTGTTGCCTTGGTCGTCCTATATCTACTCAAATTTGGTTATGCCGCTCAGATTTTAAGTAATTTAATAGGCGTTATATATCCGGGCTACGTCTCTTTCAAAGCTGTCGAATCGAATACCAAATTAAACGACAAAAAGTGGGTAACTTATTGGATTATCTACGGAGTTCTATTTATAGTAGAATATTTTTTGGTCGCTTTAACGAATGTTATTCCGTTTTACTGGTTCTTTAAGGTAATGTTTCTTAAAGGCTATATCATACAATGTAATTAATTTGAAATTTTATAGGGCATCTTCCTTATGTGGTGCATGTTTCCGATCGATAACAATGGATCAGTTATCATCTATCACCTAATAATTGAGCCATATATGATGAAATTGGGAAGACGTAATGATCAGTACCAGATATTATTATTGACAACCCTAACTTATTTATTTTTTTTAGCGTCTGACCAAGTTTTGGATAAACCTGTACGAAACGACCTTATAATCGGAGATAATCTTGCTACAGAAGACACTTCAGATGGTGTAAAAACAGAATACAACTCAGAAGGTATTGCTTTTTAAATTGTATGCTCTAAGTATTTTGTTTGATTTTATGATGATAGAAATGTAATAAAATAATAATTTAACTATTTATTTGATTGTGTATGTGTTATACCGAATATTAGAGATTGATAAGACATACATTTTTTCATGATAAGGCCGTAAAAAATATATACAGTCGTAATTTGTTATGCCGAGGTAAGGATCGTAGTGGCTGGATTTTAACCACTCATACTAGTATCCATTGTGATATCACATTGTCACCCATAATCAAAACGCAAGTCGAATTGACGAAAACCTTAATCAAATTCCTTCAAACAACCATAGGTACAGTAAGAAGTCGGTAAGTCATGATTATTTGGAGGATATTATTACTTGGTGATGAATGTTTGTGGTGAGGGTAAGGGTGTAAGGGTGAGACAATATTATAGGTGTTTTGATTAAACAATTAGTTTTGGCATTTATCGTATCGGAATGTAATTAAAATGCAAAAGGTTTCCTATCAAAATCTGAACCTATATATTACCACGGACTTGAAATGGAATTCGTTTACGAAGAAACTGTTAATATGAATATTGTAGGTTTAAAACATGTCTCAGAACTCTCCACTATAGTTTCATGTTGTATCCTACAGTCACCCATTGCGCGGTATCTGAAAAGGGAATAATTAATTAAATACATTGCATATGATTTGGCTATGTAGAGAATAAAGATTGTCATGTGACATTGGTGGAATAACCAATACAATCAGATTTTTGAAACTTGTGAGCAGTTTTTTTAAAGCCACATTTCTTTCGAGAAGAACCAATCTCGCGCAGTTTTTTTTGCGTATGGCAATACCAATGAGGCACAGCTTGGTAGTATTGTTTAATACTGATTATTGTTATCACATAAAACATTTAACAGCCCGCAAATGGCGGGAACTAATTATAAATGCGGAGTAATGGTCATAATCCGTAATACCTTTACTGTGTGGATCTGCGGACACTGCCAAGAAAAATAATAAGTAATAATGAATAATGTAGGCCAAATAGTCTAGACAGAGAATGAATGACTAATGATAATTGAAGTTACTGTTTATTTTCAACGGCTTGAGCAAATAATTATTCTTTTAAGCACAGTTGGACATGTAAATTACACGATGATTTTATGTAAAAAACGTTGTTTTGTTACATGTGCACTGTATCTAATCAAATGTAATTGTTGTACTAAAGCACCATCTGTTAACAAATTTTCTTACTATTTTGCGAATAGAATTTATAAAATAATTAACTGTGTACAATTATTTTCAATTGTATAATAAATGTCAAAATAATTTTTCTTTAGATTAGAGTTATAAACAGGGTTTGTTCTGTTAAAAATCACCTTAACTGGCTCGCGCTAAGATAAAAAAAATCCCTTTCCAACTAGTAATGTGGACAAGAAAACTAACATAGTTTACCAACACGAATTTGTTGATGTTAACTATTAATGGCGAGACCAAATGCCGACCACCTTTCACAAATTGTTTTAAGTTGTGTTAAATGATGGAGATAATATTTACATATCGTAAAAATAATTTTAAAAAAATCCTTATCCGGACTACACTATTTTATTTTATAATCTGATTTTATGCTCGTATACTAAATGCAATTTAGTAAATTTGCAGTTATCAGAAAGTTGAGACGTTAAGTCCTGGAGATGTGATATGGAATGATTGTCATTTATGCCCCACAATCACCTCAATTTCACTACGTTCAACGGGGTATAGACTACGCTCTCAAAATCGGTATTCCACATATTCTGTTAGACATATTCTCTTAACTTTACCATAAGCGACCAGATAATTAGAAAGTAAACGAGACCTACTCTAATCAATAAAACGACTGATTGGCAGAGGTTCAGATATGAGTTAAAAAGCAATACTAAACTAAAAACACGACTAAAAACGGTACAGGAAATAAAAGGTAGAAAACTTCACTGATATCATTCAGACAGCCTCATACCGGAACACCAATTTGAATTCAGATGAAAACATTTAACAGTTGAGCAGATTCACAGAACTACAGATATTATTGAAAAGGCGTTAGAAAATAAACAAATTGGTTCAACCTTATATTTCTGGATGTGGCAGATTATATCAAGAAGGAAAGAAATCTTAAATATAGACAATTTTACAGGCTAGTTGAACGAAGGTCAAAACTAAGCATATATAACAATATACTGATTTACAATCAGGTTCTTAACCCGATTTGGCTATATTCAGCTTTGCGACTGTATCAATGATGCTAACGTCAAACTTATACAATATTTTTAGAATAAGGTACTTCGGAGTATATAGTCAATGCACCCTCGTACATTTGAAATAGCGATTTGCATCGCGATTAAGGGATTACGGATATAAAACACGAAATAAAAAGATTTGTAACGAAGCATGAATCAAGGCTAATAGAACATGTCAATGCGAAAGCCTCTATAGGCTACGGGATAATAACTTTTGGTGAGGAGACTAAGAAGAACCAAATCTTTCGAGCTCGTTAGTATGTGAGCATCTCTACCAATGGAAATGGCTGAATCTACAGTGACCACATTATAGTTTAGTTTTTAAGAATTCTGATGTAAATTTATGGTTAGTCTGGAGAGACTAGTTATAACTGTAGATGCTTTAGTAACAATTTCTGGCGTAGCGAATTCGTTACAGTACTTGTAATATAAGAATATTTCAGAAAAAATTTATGTACCAGTATATTAAGCACGTGCATTCATAGCAGATGGTCCTAGGAGATTTGGTTCGATCACAGTAATCCAATGCTATTAATATGATTAACCTAGTATTCTACTTAGAACAATGGTTACTATATCAACACACTAATGTATAAATCTGTTATTTAACTTAAAGTTAGAAACACACAACTCGGATATTTGCGTAATTCTAAAGAAAGCAATTGATTGGCCTAATTTGGTTGGGGGCATTCGTGTTTCGTAAATATTACGAACGAAACATGAGACCCATAGAATACCACCACAGTATCCAGAGCTTGTCGTAGGAGGCGACTAAATCTGGTTGGACGACCCGCATCCGTAAAAAAGTGAAACTGTTAAAAATGTCAACAAAAATTAAAAAAATCGGATACCGCCTAAACAACAAATAAAAGAAACCCCGCTTAAGTACCCGGACACGAGATTAAGGATCGGCACGTGGAACGTGCAGTCATTAAGAAAACCTGGCGCGGTGGACGGCCTTATCACTTGCATGAAAGAGTATCGGCTGGAACTCGTAGCTCTCCAAGAAACTCGAGCACGATGTCAAATTGGTGATTGGTGACTTTAATGCTAGAGCTGGCGGAAATCAGACCGACTTATGTAACAATATAGGTCCGTACTCCCGACACGAAACTGCGACCGAGAATGGGGAAAGAATGATGTACTTTACGATCGCTCATGATCTCAAAGTAGCAAGTACATTCTTTCCTCATAAAAACATCCACTTAGAAACATGGACACATCCACGTAAAACATCCCGAAGCCAAATTGACCATGTGTTGATTTCAAAAGGGCGGGCTCGGGTTGTCCAAGACGTGAGATCGTATCGATCGTCAATTAAATTCGTAGGCAGTGACCATTTTATGGTATACAATATACAACGCGAAGAATATACAACGCGATTCTCCTGTGAAGGTCTGATAAATGAAGAAATGCAACGAAAATATCAAGATCTTGTCAGCAATAGCATTATGCAAACCAATTACTAATCTGATGATGTGAAAAGTGTCTGGGAAGTATTAAAAACCTCGGTTGTCAATGCTGCTCAGCACACTCTCGGTATAGTGAAAACTAAGCCCAAAAATGATTGGTTTGATTAGTTTGCTGTTGAGCAACGAAATATAGCCCACAATGAAGCGCAGACTCAGTTTACAATTACAAGAAAACACAAAGCAATTCTTGCTAGGAGGACAGCTAAACGCATTTGTAGACTGAAGAAGCGAGAATGGTGGAAGGCTAAGGTCTTAAGAGTACAACAACTCAGCAATGAGCACAATTCGCGTGGTTTTTTTAAAGGAATCACCGAATTGCACCATAACTTAAGATCTCGGTCAACTGCCATTCGGGACCAGGATGGAAACCTCTGTGTTAACGTCGATGCGGTACTCGATACATGGCGTGAACATTTTTTTGACTTACTTAATGTTCCACATGTATCACAAGCTGTATTTGAATACCCTCAAACACAGACCACGGAGATGTTCATTGCGGATCCATCCTATGAGGAATTCACAATGGCCATGCAGAGACTAAAGAAAAATCGTTCACCAGGAGTTGATTGCATTAATTCAGAGCTCTTGATATTCGGAGGGCTAACTTTGTGGAACTGTCTTTTCGACCTTGTTCGATTGGTATGGCGAAATGAAGTTATGCCTGACGAATGGAAAGTGGCCGCGTTATGCCCAATTTTCAAGAAGGGTGGTCACTTGAAGTGCGAGAATTATCGCGGTATAGCTCTCTTTTTCACAGCATATATATGTTACTGTCGTTAATTACTCCTTTAGCGGAGGAAATTGCCGGTGACTACCAAGGAGGATTCCGTCCAAATCGGTCACTGATCAAGTTTTTTCGCTGCGGATGATTCTTTCCAAGTACTACGAAACATCTCGCGATGTACACCAGGTATTCCTAGATTTCAAGCAAGCCTATGACTCGATCAATCGAGAGAGATTATGGTATGCGCTTGAATATTTAGGAATACCGAAAGAATATGTACATCTCTGTAAAATGACAGTAACGCAGTCACAATGCTGTGTCAAAGTTGAGAACAGGCTATCGAGAACTTTTGCAATCAATTCCGGTGTTTGATAAGGAGATGCGCTGTCTCCGATTTTTTTTAATCTCATGTTGGAATACATCCTTCGTAAAAGTGAAACACCTTAGGACATCATCTTATTCCGACAATCCAATCAACTTCTTGCTTATGCAGATGATATCTGTATTGGATTAAATGGCAACGGAGTGAAAGAGATACTTGATCCACTGGAACAGTGTTCAGCTTCCGTTGGTCTCAAAATCAACGAGTCAAAAAACAAATATCTAATCTCTGGTTTTAGAGACCAAGACGCAATTGATTTCAGTAGTGGTAACCACACGTTTGAAGAAGTGATGAGATTCAAGTATCTTGGATCTCCCATCACTCACAATAATAGTGTGGGCGAGGATATCAAGGTCCGCCTTGCCACTGGCAATCGGGCTTTGTATCCTCTACGTCCACTGCTGAAATCATAATATCTTGCAAATGTGGATAAGCTGAAACTGTACAGAGTGTTGATCAGACCCGTTGTCATGGATGTGAGTGTTGGACCTTGACGGATGAGTACGAAAGATGGCTTCTGACATTCCAGAGAAGAATCATGCGTGTGATATATGGACCAAAACGCGACGTCGATGGCCCTTACCGAGTTATTTTCATTCACGAGTTCAGGAATTTAATGCAAATTCCTGATATCGTGCATGAAATCAAAAGACAGCGAGTACGCTGGCTCGGACACGTTCTGCGTGCTGATCCGAACCGAATGATACAGCGATCCTTTAAGGGAGAACCGCCTTTCGGTATAGGCAAAGAGGTCGCTGTCGGCGACGATGGCTCCACGGCGTAGAGAGCGATCTGGCATCTTCAAACTGTCTTTAACGGTTTGAAGATCTGGCTCGTGATCGAAACCGATGGAGTCAGATTGTTGACACGGTACGGGCCAATAATGGCCTGTAAAAAAACCGCAAAAAAAATATTTTACCTGCTCATTTAATAATTTATGAGCTTATTTGAAACAGATGAATGAACAAAGTTTAATTTTTTAAAAAACTGAGGTCATTAACAGCCTATATGATACAATACCGAGTCGTTCGAGAGGATAATAAGATTGTGAAGCTTTTATTTTTAACATCACTGTACATCTAAGTTTTCGTGTATCGTATAACTTAAATATATTTTCCAATTTTCACCATTATTCCAATGCATATCCCCTAAAATCGCCATAAATATAATAATACAAATATATTTGTATGTTCCGAAATCAATAATTGTCTAGACATGTCTGGCGTAAACATAAAATAAAATGCATGCATATACATAAGAATGATCAAAATTATAGTAACGGCTTAGCATTTACAGTTATGAAGATGGTGTAGAAAGAATTTCGGTCATAAATTCGTTATAATCAGGAAATGATGTCGACAACAGCAATATTATTACTTCACCCATTTTGAATCTCCCATATGAATAAATGAAAATATAATTTTCATATTTTCATGCCCAAAACAAAGCATAAACATCAAATAATTGAATTACACAACGTACAGTAATTACTAAATTATTTGTTTTTCAATTGTGCAATAAACGTTACGTTAATTGACAAAACAAACTGAGTAGTTTTAACGACTTTATTATGTGTGTGAAAAATAGTTATAATTGTTTAAATAAACAAATATTTGAATTAATTTCTTGCAAAAATTGCAAACAATTTCGGAATTGTTTGTTTGTTAGAGTTTTGGGCCCGACACACTACCAACATCGCGGTCCATAATTATAGTCGACGACGTATGTCTATAGTATAACTGTAATCTCCACACCAACAGGATTATTTGTGCGACGTAATGCAAGTATATCGATATTTCCTTCTTCGTATAACTAGCACAATATGAAATATAACCGACGACACTAATTAAAAGTATTTTTTGAGGTTTTAACAATGAACTAAACTTAAAGTGAAGCCATAGGTGTGTTCATTTGTTTGTACACACTGCTGTTCCATCACATTATATTCTCGTTTTCATAACATTCAAGACATTTTGTGTGGTTATGGTTATTCTCTATATACTCGTATATCGACATATTTCTATAGGGTGGGCTTTAATTAAGTGAGCGCTCAAAATGCATGTATCTCGCGTGAAATTGTCTTTATATGCACACCCAAACAATAATCATTTTAGAATATATGCCGATATTTAGACCAAAATCATTTTAATTTGGAATCCATGAACAATTCTTTAATCTTATAAAATCTGGTAGATAAGAAAAGGCTGCGAATGTCTGATGATAGTCTGATGAACTGCTACTGTACTATTTTGATAGCACAGATCACAAATCTCTCGACCATTAGGAAAACCAATTAATAAAACTTAGGGGATCTCTTATATTATGGTTTTCCAGATTCGAAAATTCATGCAGCTATCTACCCAAGTCTAATAATCTTCTGTATTATATATCCAAGCACACGCAGAGAAAGTGAGTTTTTACTGAAAGGGTTGCAAGTAAACATTTTCCTACGCTTGTTTTGAAACATCATTTTCCTTCTGAAATTATTATTTTGGAGTACTCGATTCCGCATGACTATTTGCGTCCAAACTTCTTTTGCTTCATTGCACGTGAAGGTCAAGGAAGTCGGCTCTTTCTGAATCGCTGTCTTATATTTTTGCTTCTTTAGGAGCCAGTGGAAAGTTGTATCATGCTTACTTAAGTTTGTTGATTCTCTCGTTTCAAAATGGTCTTAGTGGTCAGAGAATATATCAATATTGAACTATCTACACATCGACTTGATTATTGCTTAATTCGCCACATCCTCCTCAATTGTTATTACTTTGCCTTGGTATACGAAGTATAGTAATTAGAAAGGCAAATGATAAATAACCTATTTTTAGACAGTTGTGAGAATATTTTAAGTCATTTTCTTACCTTTATACCTAGATACTTTCAAGAGACAACTACCGATACATTCTCTCTCTTTTTCATGTTCTATCTCTTTAGTTGACCTCCAGCTAACAGTAATTTATTAATACAACCCAGAAAAGAACAGATATCTTATCATCTTGCGGTTTCTATCTGATTTCTTCATGTTATGAAAGGTATCTTTCAATGATTCAATAATTATCTAGTTCAATGAGATATACGCACTAAGTGTATATAAAGATGATTATACTGTCACTTGTTGCACACATGTTGAGATCGTGATGGACAACTGATGTCAATAATTTCGCTAACGTACCATGTATACATCCAACAATTCCTTTAAAGCATTTTAACAAAAAGAGTATAATGGATAGCCGTATGTGAGCGCGCGCCTACAAGCCATTTCAATAGACCAAATGAACTGTTCTTTTCTAACATATTATTGATACTCGTTGGTTTCAATAATTTCTCACTTGAACTAATCCAAAATACGAGCTATCCGGTTTAATGAAGGCAATAAGTCTCGGAGGGTAAATTTTAATCACAAAAATGTTTCTATAATTTTTTTGTGCCTCTCTTAAATTTTTAGTATTTTTAGAAGTCTCCAGTTTGGAAGACCATCGTGTCTGAAGAGCCAGGTATTATTATTTCGTTAGTAAAAGAGTAAATGTATGTATTCGAGTATGTTAAGAAGCAATAAAATGTTGTATACAAATCAAACACTGTGACAGATATGAATCTTGCGCGACACCTAAATTAGTAAGGATGGTATGGTAGATTGCTTATCCTCTTTATACTATAGGGCTAATTTGAATGCTGTAAGCTTCAATATATTTAAGTAATGGATGAGGTGCCAACAAATATATTTTAACCTGATAAGCTAATGATGAACAATTGCAAGTATTTATCACATAATTATCAGTTTCTTTCTTTTAATGTAGAAAATTTGCATCCAAGAGATACTTGAGGTTTACCGAGTCACTAATGAATTGACAGCCAGTGTTAAGTTTCTTCACCATTGTGCATCGTTACATGCTTTAATGTGGCCAATCAGTGAGTGATAAAAAATATTCAGATATAATAATATGTGCCGTCCGTGGAATGCCAAAGGTGTTAAGGTGAGATCAACACCGAGGTAATCAGAAATTTAACAGATAATACATATGACCGTTAAGTTGTAGTTTAGGTCATAAGTTGTAGTTTATTACACTCTTATATCTATCAGTCGCACGGTAGTTGGTTATTTTGTCATTAAAGTCGGTATAAAAGATTTATTTTGATGATATATCTTAACTATAATGTGTTAATCAAAGCGAGAAATTGTTGTTTCGATTTAGCACTGGCCCAATGGTATTGGTTAAAATAATTAAGAATGGCAAGTGTGTAAACATTCGAACAAGATTTAAAGTCGCGAGTTCATATGTAATTGTTATTTAACATAAATTTGATGGTGATATAGTAAAATAACACTTTATTGATAAGAATATGTTTGTTGTAAAACATAACAAACATATAGTTATGTGTGATAAAGAATGTCAATATTTGTCATAACTCAACTATATCAAAATTAGTTCAAATGTCGTAAAAAATAGTTATTCATGATATATATGAGCGGATATAGAAAGTAAAACATTAGTTTAATTGTTTACCCGAGGTGTTGCCTACATATTTTAATGACTTTTATTCGGTTTATATAAACGAGTTATTTTTTTAAATTCCAGTCTGACAATCTAACAAATTAACTACGCTAAAGATGGGTGGATGTGCAGTTAAGCGGTTTCAAAGACTATTGACTGTTATACAAATGTAAGTTTAATCTAAAAGTCGGCGATTTAACTAAGGTACAAGATATACGTTACATAAGATAGTGAGATTTTTTATGGACACGTGCTCAATCAAGACCACTAACTCAAATAATAAATGCCATGCAAAGATAAGTGTAAAGTCAAAAGTAAATTGTTGTCTACGTCGTAGAATAAGGTCAACCTAACCTTCTATACCTTATCTCGCTTTCAGTCAAATCGGAAATGTTATGCAATAATATGACAGTCTATATATTATTGTACTAGTTTGGAAGATGGATAGATTCAGAAATCTAATGCAGCAAATAAATTTGTTACTATTCATATCTCGAGCAAAAAAATGAGTAGTCACAAACTAGACAAAAACTAGACAAATTCAAATGTAAATTATACGTACGAGAGATGAGATAAAATATAAAAAATTACAAATTAATTTAACAGAGACGATATCACTTTGATTATCATAAAGATTTGGAGACAGTGTTTCATTCAACGAGTGTAATGATAATAAGCATGAAGTGGATTTAAAATTAACTCTTCGAACTAGGCGATAGACAATATAGTTGATTCTTCAAAGAATTATCTTTGTTTGCCGACTATTATCGCAGTTTTTATCCTAAATCAGTTTGCTGTTAAGTTTGGAGTCTGATGGGGAATAATTTTTCGTACCGTATAGTTTTCAAAAGTTTTATATTTGTCAAGTGGGTAATACACAAATATATCACAAATAAGATTTACTACATTACATCCATTTGCTATAGATCTTCATTACAGACAATTCAGGGTAAATTTCGACAACGGGACTGAAATTATTGCCTTGGATAAATTCTTTATATTTTCTAGTAAACTTTGCTTATTCGTTTCACTAAGCCATTTTGAATGACCCTATAATTCCGATTAGGACAACGATTATTTGTAACATTTTGAATCGATTTTCTTATTTTTTATAGTTTAAAGTTGTACAAAACCAGATTATGTTTTTGCTAATGCTATAATCTTCCATCGATATCATTTTTTTCAAACAATTTGGATGTAAAGGTACCAGGGTTACGTACATATGGTACACACAGTCCTGTATTTAAATTATATATTACGATTACGCTCATATATCACTGGTAAACACTGGTAATATACCACTGGTTATCATTTGTCGTCCGACCAGTTTTCTGTGTCACTTATAATTAGACGCAATTACCGTCATCAAGATTTCTAACACATCAACATATTTATAGGTCTAGCTGTACATGCACAGTTACGAGAGAGTGTAAGTGCATAATCAAACTAATGCACTACAACAAGCCATTAAGGTTACTACAAGGACGAGCTTCTCTGAATATTTAGTAGTTTTTATTAATAAAAAGACCTCGATATATAGACAATGGCAAACTATAGGTCATTTTATTATTACAAAACTAAAGGTCAAGAAAAAGAATAACTGTGGAGAGCCACAAGCAAGCTGAAAAACCTACATTCTCTCAAATGTAGGTCTCTGATGAAAGGATCTTCTGAACAAGAACCGATTCAGAGAATGTTAATACATTAGCTACTTCAGTCTAACTTACCATATATTTTCAACGCTATAATGAAAATTATAGTAACGTTTCCGAAACCTGAAAAAATTGAATCCAAAATTTAGTTAGGTGCAGAATATTACAAGTTACTTTTTTCAAACTATCTATACGTTTGCGGATGATATATTAGTAATCTTAGCTGCGCACCAGAATTTCGAAATACCATTGAGAATTCTATCCTTTAGAACATTTGAACCAAAATCAAGAATACAGATCAATGACAAACTAACATCGGCATCTACTCACTGAACAACAGGCAGATATAATTCGAGAGTACAGCAAACATACAAGTTAAAATCGGATCACCATTCCAATGCATTAGCTAAGAAATTATTAAAAAGGCCCATAGATTTGGACATCTTAAAAAAAATGTGGTTCAACATAAAAATTATGTAGCTTAGTATGGTAGGTTAAAGCTGTGGCAATTAGAATGGGCGGTACCGGGTTCAAATCCCGATGAAGGATGGGAAAGTGATTTTTCACCATCTGATTACGTTCAATGGTCATTCACACATCTATGACCAGAATTCATGAGCCAACCCACCGTCCATGTATAGGTTGCCATAGTTATGCTTTGCGCAGATGGTTTTACGTAAACCAAACTAGAAGCCAAGCCGTACGTTCTCGAATTGGCTAAGTAATGGTGAAATAACGTAAATAAGCGAACCGCGAAACAGTTGGCAGAGCCTTGGCCTGAAAACAGATTGCAAAGATAGAAACAGACAGACGACAGATCTTATAAACTGTTAATTCGGTTTCCTATGCAGGAAAATTCAAGAATAAAAGCTGCAAACACTCATTATGATAGACAACCAATTTAACTCAACAGTTTATCTAGATGAGATAAGTTAAATTAGACCGATGGGAGACTTGTTGACCTATATAAATCAGTGCATTGGAAGAGACTATCACAGTTAAATTGAAGGTAACCTTTATCAATAGAATGGTTAATAGATACACCACATAAATTAAAACTGATTAGGATTTTAAGATAGAGTACACAACGCTGCAGATTTAAAGAAGTTTAGTGGGCGAGATTCGGCGAGACAGTTTTGTGGATTTGATATAATTATTACCAACCATTGCTCCAATTTCAGTGGACTCTTAACATTATAATCAACAAATTTCCCGTTAAACAGATGACTGACTATAGGAACGATCGTTCAAAATCAATAATCAGCGAAAGACAGTTATTATAATCGATTATCCTGTTAATCTATACATTATACTAATACGCACTTCAATCAAACCAGGTATTCAATTAACTGTTTATGTAAGTAATTAGTTATTTACGACATATCGAAAACTGTATATATCTATTGATTAGCGTACTAATGATCGAACCCCACGAAATAAACAACCAGGTGTTCAAAAAAACGTGTTTCAAAATCACAAAATTCTAGATCAAAACAATCATGAGCATCAATAAATAAATCAACGTATATTATATTAAGATTTCACGAAAAGAACCCCAAAGGTGGATTCATTTTTTGTTTTACGTTATCTCTCGATAATTAGAATTCGATGTAGGAGATCTGTATATTAATACATGTTCGTTTTTACGATTTAAGAAATTCATTAAAATTTAATTTATATCAAACACACGCGAAATGTGTAACCCAACCTAATTTGTTAAAAAAAAATTTAAATTTGTAAGAAAACAATCGTCGTAACAATATTCAAAACAATTCAACTCGGTACATATTTAAAAATTAAATTTTAAAACTAACACCCACTTGATGATTTATTTATAATATTTTTTTTCACTTTTAATCTATTTACTTTTGTTGTTTATTAAATTATTAATAAATAATAATCGACTGCGACATGATTCGCTTACTCACTTAACATAAGAACTTGGAATTTAATTTTGATATTTTTTTTAAACACAAAAACTGCAAATATTTAAAATATGATAACAAACAACACACCGAAACACTAACGAGGTTATAAAATTCACAACATGTAGTAATAATATTCACATTATTATTAATTTAATTAAATAACAAGAAAAAAAAATTGGCCACAAAATACCAACCACACTGCACTTCTTCACTGTATATTGTTGCTTGAAACGATTCGCGCGCGATGAATAAACACTCAACTCTCTATATAGTACGCACAGTAGTTTTGTTCGCGCGCACTGATCTCTATCTTATCCCAAATCTAAAACCCAACTAAACTCGCGACATAGGTTTTATTGTAAATAACAAATTTTCTTTTCGATTTCTTTCGTATTTATTTAATTTTCTTCGAAACGAAAATTAAAAAAAAAATTAAATAAAAAATTGTGTGACGGAGACCGTGTGTCTTCTAAAAATAAAATGACTATTTTTGTTATTTCACTACAATTTTTTGTTTTTAATATTCAAACACTAGGATTATGTAAATTAGTACATTTGGAAATTGTATATAGACAATAACGCATTAATAGCAGTAATTGTTTTAGGTGGCGGTTATTGTGGGAAATGTGAAAAATTTATAATTTATGTGGTTCGTTTGTTGAAATGTGCGTCTCGGATGACGAAACAACGCGTGTTGTGGTAAATCAATGTTGTGGGTTTTTGAAAGAAATACAATAGTGTGCTTAAATTTTAGTTTTGGGTTTTGATCTTTACTGTTTTAGGAGTGGTTTTCGAAATACTAGAATTAGCTTATAATTAATTAGCTATGTATGATATATGCTCGCTCATACAATTGGTGTGCATCCACAAATTGATTTTAAATAAAGGATTATAGAAACTGCTATGAAAGTAAAAGAAAGGCGGCTTTAAGAAGGTAAGCTCCTTGGGAATATATAAATCCATAGATTTTAATTGTTTCAGTTATAGTTTTATAATCATGCGGCTAATATTTTATTATATAGTTAAGAAGTCATTTTATTCTACCTGATAAAATTTTACACAAATAAATTATACCGAGGGCTTGTCGATAGGTCTGATTTACGTAGAACTATCTGTCATTATACTGCTCCATGCCAATCTATAGTACTGCCATGAAGGATTCTAAATCCAGATAACTTCATTCACACCACTCATCGTAATAAGATGGTAAAAAAATCCCTTTTGCATCTTGCTCCTATAGGGATTCAAACCCGATACCTCCCACTCCAACTACTACAGCTTTAAAACGCCATTGGACGGCCAAAGCTTCAGGTTACATGAGTCCCTAGATACCCCATTATTTTAACGAGAGTAGATGTTATTGTATCCAGGAATATGTTTTGACGATGAGATAATGGATAAATCTGGAACACATTTTCTGCCTTTATCTCCAGTCCATCAAACCTTAGACCGTCGATTAATTTCGTTAAGATTCGTTCTAATGTAATTTAAGTCTAGTTTGATTTCATCTGACCGCCCAGGTGGCGCAGTGGTAAAAACAGTGGTTTAAGAGCGGGAGGTACCGGGATCGAATCCCGATTCGGGGCAAGATGCAAATGGGGTTTTTACTTTCGATCGTTAGGGCGGTGCCATCGGTGTGAAAAATGAACATATATCTGGATCCCCTGTCGTGTTTAGAATCCATGGGCAGACCCATCTTCCATGTCAGTACTATAGGCTGACATGGAGCTATGCAATGTGCAGATGGTACTACGAAAGAAAAACTCGAACCTATAGCCGTACATAACGGAGCGGTCGCCGGTCTAAGTGTGCAATAGCAGCCACAACAACCTTACCTAACCTAACCTTGATTTCATCTGTTTATGCAAGAACTAGAAAGAACCATTACTTACTGTAACTTGTGGTGATCTACCTATACTTAAAAATAGCAATGACTTTTACTAAAAAGTAGCTACACGACACTGCAATAATAGATACTACCAATCACAAATGCATAGCTTAGAAAGAAATGGCGGATTGTAAATAAAACGACTGAAAATCTGTGCATGTCAGTTTGACCATCAGGATAGTAAAATATTTCTTATTCCTTACTGAAACACATACCTAAGCTTGACATTTTACAATAAGATATTTAATGTGTATAGAAAAATGACCGGTTAATGGGAAGAAACTCTAAGGCTCTACGCAACAAAACAACATACAAATAACACTTTTACAATAGAGTATATTTCGTGTGATACATCAACTGCAATTTGGCAATAATGGAGTGATAATTAATTTCTTATCTTACTGTATGAAATATAATATATAATATAATAATAATTCAGTTTATTCAAAGTCATAAATAGTATAATAACAAAGAATCAGAAATCCATGGCTCAAGTTGTAATGCGAGTTTCATTCGAGAGATATCCATAAAATAATGAAAGAAATGTTTGCTAATCAAAACCGTTATATTTACAAGCCAGTCACCATTTTATTTATGCAAAAAATGACATTATATATATAAAAAAAATTACAATCGAAACAAACGATAATTACAGTGATTTAAACTATGATAACCAGGACTGTGAAGATTTAGAGTATGGTATACCATTTAACCATTTGATAGAACGAAATGAGCCATGTGTTAAAGCAAAACTAAACTCTAAACATATGATAAACAATAAAACCACTTAATTTGAATGTTTTACCATAAATACTGCAACACATATTGCTCTCCAGAATTTGCTTTTTTCGATTACCATCCCATTAGGTCGATGACTCATTGGTCAGAGCAGTGCTTGCATTCTTATGGATATAAATGATTCGATTCTTGAATAACATAAGTTCCAACTAGTTGGAATGTATATTTCAGTCAAAGATAGAACTTCATAAATGAATGATAAGTTGAGATATGGCTTCTCTCTTCTTGGAGAAAATAACTGCTTATAACCTTTTTCTCCAGACATCGAATTCCATTTAATATAACAAAATGAGAAATGTTATGCCAATTCAATAGATATAGAGAATATTATATTAAAATAAACACACTGATCTCATTATCGTGGTAATCCAAACAGAAATAGATCAGTGATTTCTAAAAAAGTGAGTTATGTACAGCTTTTCTTAAGGTAACTGTACTTGTTGATGACATATTTTATACTAATATGCACTTATATTTTCGTGGCAATTTAAATCAACTCGACGGCACGAAATGAAGCGATTTGGACAAGTTTGGAAAATACTGAAAAAAGTAAATTCAAAGAAAGACTTACTAATAACTTATCGGATGCATTAGTTATGTTAAGTGCTGGTAATATAAAAGTGTGTGATTTAAGGTTTTGAGGCTGCTAAACTTTGTCCAGAGCGTTCAGCAAATGTCGGGTATATTACTGCAAGAATCTAAACTGTGGTCTGTGACCTCAACTAATTTTAATCCATATGAGAAATATTTACATAAAACGAATATTTTGCTTGCCAGGTCAACCTTTGTGAGGCGTTGTGATAAACGTATGTGTAGAAAATTACACGTATTCTGATCATGTAACTTATCGGTATTCTGATTAAGTATAGCTATGCATTTAAAAAAAATTTTAAAAAATAAATATTTTTTAAACAATGAATACAGGGACTATTCCTGCTAACCGATCGAGGACATTATTTTGTCGTTATCTCCTATAATATACTTTTGCATACTGAGCTGAACATGATACAATTATCTGATAGCACTCATTCACAAAATATACAATTAGCCTATCTTTAACGTGTATCATAATTTAAAATATATTAAGGAGCTATGGTTAGATGTGAATCGCACGAAAAGTAAGAAAGCTCAATTTGAAATAAGAAGAATATGACTTAGCTAAAGTACTCGTTTTCCTGTCATTTGAAACACAAATTGATATTGTGTTTGAATAGAACTCGTCATTTGAAATCGAATCTGCAATCGTATTTAATGCTGTCTTACTGTTTTGATGCAAGGCAGTTTTCTTGCATTAAAACAGTAAGACAGCATAAAATACGAAAATTAATGATACTGGTTATGGGAGGTTTGAAGCCTGTCAAACCTCCCATATTCAATAGTTCGTTATGATTACTATCTATTTAAGAAAAAATTACAGTTATTATCCTATATGAACTTAAAGCTTTTTGAACATGTAAAGATTTGCAGAGCAGCATTTCTTAATATGATCCAATCTTTGGACAAGGTGCATCACAAAGATCTGTTAGAATCGTAAACAAAAAACATTTACTTTTTAATGGAGTCGCTTTTTAATATACTTACTAATTTATGAACAACGTGCTGGTTTCAAAATCACTATATATTAAATAATCGTCTCTCATTTACCAACTCACACGTACTCACCTGAAAATAAACAATGAAAATGGTTAGAAAACAAAGGTAACAGTATTACAATGCACTAATAATTCTAAGCAATATCAAAAATAAATCTAAGAACACGGAGTAGATGATAAGCAACAACAACAAAAAAACAAATGATCGCGACGCGCTTTTGAGTGAGTAGAATGTATGATTGCATGCTATATACGATCATTTGCATTTGTTCGATGAAAGTTTCAAACTTCGATTTGATTCGTATAAATAGCGTTTGTTTCGATTTTTTTGTTGTTTTCATTCAAACCAAATATGTGTTTAATTAATTTAAATTGCAATTCAAACGATTTTAAACGGCGACTTATGATTTTAATTAAAATATTTAAATTATGCATATCATAGCGATAAAATGATCTGTTTACTATACACTGCAGACTATGTCACGATAATTTAATGTGAAACTATTTTATGTTGAACGCACATTTTATCAATTAGATCGTTGATAAATTAATTTGATCGAAATCGATTTACGAAAGTGATTTAGGTTAGCAAAAATAATTATTGGATTGTAATTAGTATTTTGTCGAGTGTGTAACAATGGTATTAAGAAAGTTGTTAAATATGTACTTTCATTGGAAATAATATAATATTTAAGAATGAATCGAATCGAATTAGGTCATGTTGTATATATTTATGTGTGTGACACGCAATCATAATAAATCAATATCGAAATGTCGATAACGATGACGTCAGTATCGACTATATATTTTTTACTCATCGTATACGAGTAGACTCGTATTTCTATATCATGCATGTGAACTAAATAAATTGTAATGTTTTATGTATGTAGGGCATTAAACCTAAAACTTTGTTGTTATGAGTTTTTTTATGTTGTATTTGAAATTAAATATAGTTTTTAAAAAAATCATAATTCCAAGTTTTAAATATGTCATTGAAAAGGAAAGTACAAAATATATTGATAAGTTAGTGCACACAGGGTGATGTACGAGTATACATATACGAGTATAAATAGATTTGTACCATAGCGTTAAATTGTTTGCACCTCAAATATTGCTGCATCATTTCGCGTTTAGGATCTTTTATAAAACTATTACAAAACATAAGATAAATAATAAATTAATTGCCCGTGGTTGACCTTCAATTGGTTATTCCACCTGAAACAAGTTCCTAAAATATTCGATTTTGTGTATTTTTTCGGCTCGTAATTGAATAAGACTGTCTGTAAGCTTCACACACTATTCGATCATATGAATGGAACAAACATAATTATTTTTAATTAAACATGAGCACGATTTTAATGTACCATCAATCTATTTAAACCGATTGACTTTAGATAAGATGTATTTGAGAGAAGAAAAATTTTTAATCATGTTATACTTTAAGACCTTGTGCATATACATATATATAACCTTATTAGTAGTGGTTTGATAAATTAGAATAAGCAGATATTAGATAGAATCTATCTGTCAATGTATATAACTTGGGCGGTTAGAATTATGTTCTAATTAATATGCTCTTCAAATAGTCTGATTGACTGATCCAGATATTCTATCAATTGGCGTCAATCTAGCTTGTAAAATTTCTAACATCTTAGCATGAATACTGTAGGGAAATATATGTTCTGTTTTTATTATCATTTCGCAACCCTTTTCAAATATAACACTTCCAAAATTGATTTAGGCTTTGGTTAATTGTTGAAAAACCAAATATTAGTGTCTAAAACGCTGCTATATACGAGGTACACCTATATGCAATGTGTTCATACAAAAATGAGTCTTTCTGTTGTGTATTTTTGCATTACTAAGAATCTCAAATTAGATGTAATTAATACTAATCTAATTAAAAAATAAAATAAAAAATGTTGTGATATCTGCGGTTACATTGAACATTTCATATTGTATAGTTTTGCCACAAACAATACCAAAACTAATTATCATATTCGTCACGTGATTGATTATTATTTCTACAACAATAAAGTATATATTGAGCTTATGTAATTCATGGTAAAAATAATAATATGTATTAAGAAGCGTATTAACTGTTTTTGGTAATCGATTAGAGTTTGTAATTTAAACCATTATACAATAAATTATGTTTGTCTAGAGATACCATATAGAGTTATCGCCGTTGACATTAACCTATTCATCTATACCAAAAAGGGGGTTTACCTTTAACTGAAACTCGTGGAAAACCGTACCGTAAGACCTGAAGTTTAAAAATTAAACAGTTGATAATCACCATGCTATCATTGAAACAATGTCCAAGTTCATTCATATGATATCATACAGAGCCGACTTCAAAAAGTGACAGTAATTATTAGAGAGGGCTGCATAATGGCCCAACAATACCAAACGAAGAATGCCGAAAAAGAACAACTGGAACGGCAAAAATATGAAATTTCAGCAAATGTCGATTTCATTAAATACAATAGTTGGCATAGTAAAGATTCCAATTGAACACAGATAGGATCAGGAAGTAGCTGGTAGAATAATTTTAAAGTGTAATTAAGAAGTTATAAATGTAATAGTACTACCCAAATAGACGCATATATACGGATTTCATGTTTTCCAACATGTTTGTGACGTTCATAATTCGAAAATGCAATTATCATCACACCACAATCAAATCAATTAATACATCGATATTTCGAGTTAAATTCTTGTAAGTCGGTAGCGCAGTCGCGTCACTACGAACATATACTAATCGCACAGAACGTACATCGACGCCGGAAGCATATACATGATGAGATGGATTTGATTTTTTCGATAACACAGTCATTTAATGGTTTCATCATTAGAACAAAACCGATCTAACGAATTACAACATAAAAGCAACAACTCGAATTACAACTCACTCAATTAGTATTTCAAATAATATAAACTTTTACTTGACCGCCCAGATGGATCAGTGGTTAAAGCTGTGGCAGTTGGGGCGGGAGGTACCGGGTCCGAATCCCGATAGGGACAGGATGCAAAAGGGATTTTTCACCATATGATTACGATCGGTGGTGTGAGGAACACATCTATGACTCGCTATTGGAGTGCAGAACTCATGGGCCGACATGCATCTTCCATGTCAGTACTATAGGCTGGCATGGAGCTATGCAATGCGCAGATGGTTCTACGAAAATTGGACCTATAGTCGTACGTCCTCAATTTGGCCATTCAGGCGTAAATTAGGACGTAAATAAGCGAACCGTGAAAAAGCTGAGAGAGCCTTGAGCCCCAAAAATGATTGCATAGTATAAAATATGAAAAAAAAAACTTGTACTCGCTTTATGTTTTAACTTAAATTTGAAACAGCATAGCTATGAGTAACAATTAGTGTGTGAAAGATCAAGAAACAGCTTAGTATGAAAAATTTCTTTCTGAAGAAAGTAGCAAACATTGAGGAATGAGGTCATCTTGGCATTAAACTTGATTCAGAAGAATGAATCCATATTGGTTATTGGAGGGTAATTTTTTGAGGTACAATTTGCAACTTATTATAGCAGAGAGTCAATGGTGGTAAGGGAAATTGAAATAGATCATGGAACAAATCTGCTACTAAATGAACGTTTCGAAAATAATATTCTTAAACACAGAGTTTTGTTTCCTTAAATTTCAAAAATCCAGCATCGGCGAACAGAAGAATCCAGCGAAAACTAACATTTATTGCGTATTAAAATCAGAGCAGTCGTTTATTGGTATATGCTTGTACGAGAGAGTGAGTCAAAGAAAATATAAAAGAGTTTCAAATTGAATATTAAAAAAGTACTAGAGGTGGTTTCGAATTAGAATCAATACAGAACCACTATCATGTAGAAACGTATAGTGTTTAGAAAGTAGAAAAGTATACTGTAGAAACTGGATAAAATATAAGAGAGCAGTTGTATGTAAATTGGTGAGAAATGGCGGATTTTCAAAGTACGGCTTCAAAACTCACAACAGAAAAACGTTCATATTTACTGTTATATTTATTATTTTATAACTTAGAAGAAAGAAGGAACAATCTGAACACTAAACCATTATACAGATCAATAGATATGTAAAGTTGACATAAAATCTAGAAAAATAGAGTGGCCATTATTTTATTCAATCCTGATTTACAGAGCTGATTATGCACGTCCCAACTATTTGTAAACTCGAAGTGCAGTTTTCAATTCTTTATCAGCAAGATTCACTTCATCCGACTGAATCTGATTGAAGACAGTTTTATACAAGTTTATGGAAATGGTACACGTTTCTGTGTAATAGAACTTACAGCTAATAAGCACTAGACTCCCAAATTAGCAGTCTAATAAGTATTGTCAACCTCTGATTCTTTTATCGTTAATCAAACTTTCATCAAGGAACGTAGGTTCACATATATCATTTATAAGCTACAACTAATATCTTAATATCGTCACACATTCGATTATTGACAACTGTCAGTCAAATATACTGCGGTTTCAATACAATATGTCATCGAACTTCTTAGAAAGCATCAAGTTCGAGCCGAATCTCTTTCATATTATATGATGACACGCACAAACTCCGAATCACATATGTATAGGAATTTCATCTTTTGTTAACATTCTTAACTTTCACAGTTCATTTAAGAACCGGGTCGCCAGTCCAGCAAATCAACTAGCTTTATGATACTCTTCATTACGATAAACATCTGAAATCACTAAAGAAATTGTTTTTATGTTAAAATAAACACACTTAAACCTCCAAACGTTAAACAAAACATTCCAATTCCAAATATAAACTAATTTTCTAATAAAAAATGAGATTCCCCCGAAATTTAAACTCTAGTCTAAGCAATAACAAACATAAGAACTCTAATAAAAAAAGCGTTAATTCATCAATCTACCGGGCACACAAAAGTACAGTGGTGTACTATATATTTTGAAGGGGGTGTATCAAACTTATGTTTTTCTTACACCGGAACGAAATTCATCTCTTATCCAAATGTGTGTGTGTGTATCTGTGTATCTTATGTACACAAAATAAAATAGAGATAAAGTTAATTTAGTAGAAAAAATAATAGTAATAGTAATAATAACAATAATAATAATATTAATCATAATAATAAACTATTTTAGAGTTTAGAAATAGAATGCACAGAGTGTTTGGTACACACATACACACTCAAACACGATTCATCTGATTAACGTCACTTGTTATTAATTTACAATATTTTTTTCATATCATGACATTCATCGCTGCTGGTGTTGACGGTTTATAATTAGACACCATTTTAGACGTCATGTATAAATATATTAGATGTTTGAATTTGATACGCGATTTGGATCACAATTTGTTTCTTTTACTTTAGATCGAGAAATATATGAAATTTTTGATAAGATTTGATTTGGAAATTTGTGTGGTTTTTTTAGATACGGCTCAGAAATAGGCTACATATTTTGATATGCTTTACAGAGGTCACGGTCAAATGTATTCTTTACGTTTTGAAAGGAGTAATCATAGCGAGAATTTGATTGATTGATTTGTTTGGCGGAGAAAGGTTAGTTAACCTTTGTTATTGACGTTTTGTTGTGAAGAATAGTTTCAAATGCTTAAATCATCTTGACTATGTTTTTGTATGTGGAGAGATGAAGCAGTTGCCAGAAACTTTGAAGAAAATAAATTAGAATGTTTGATAAAACATAACATATTACACAATGGTAGCTATTCGTTCCATTAAAAAGGTTCCGTAGTTTTTTGATTTTCTTTTACAAATCCGCAAATGGACACTACCCATCGATCCTTTTGCTTGATCTGTTAGAATTGTGCCAAGAAAATAAAATTTTCAGGACGTTTTAGAAGGTCCCAGATTTGAATACCATACTTCATGTCAGTGTTCATTTCATCTACGTCATTTGTAGCTGTAAACTTACGATCTACATTTTGAAAATGTGATACACATTAAGGTATTACGTTAAATCGAACCACGAAATATTTTTAAGTGTTTTGACTGGCAACAGAATTCATAGAAGGGAAAACACAGGCTCTTGTCCTTCTATAAATGTGTAACTGTTTCTCAATAGTTTGGTAAAAAATTTGAACTGATGATATATACTTTTTTTACTAACTTGCGCTTATATGTTTATTGTTGATGTTTCAATTTATACTCATTTTATGCATAGGTGGCTTTAGATAACTAACAGGAAATTCAAAGAACAAAACTTATTGTAGATAAACGAATAATATATTTAAAAATAAGAATTTAAATAAGGCTAGGAAACCTTTCAGTGCGGTTTACTGTGTCTCTTAAGCCTGTACCGTTACGAATTATTAAGTATAATTCTAAATATAAATACTATAGAGTAAGAAGGATTGTTGGTAATGAAATTTGTGATTTTACATCAACGATATCCACATAAATTTAAACTTGCCTTACACGTCTCCTATAATGCCGAACCAGTCGAAAATGTTATTTAATCAGTATATGCGATAAGTTATTATGTCATTATCTCATGAATTCTTGGGAAGAATTATTCCTCTAGCGAAGGAAATTATCGGTGACTACCAAGGAGGATTCCGTCCAAATCGGTCAGTCACTGATCAAGTTTTTTCGCTGCGGATGATTCTTTCCAAGTACTACGAAACATCTCGCAATGTACACCAGGTATTCCTAGATTTCAAGCAAGCCTATGACTCGATCAATCGAGAGAAGCTATGGTATGCGCTTGAATATTTAGGAATACCACAAAAATATGTACATCTGTGTAAAATGACAGTAACGCAGTCACAATGCTGTGTCAAAGTTAAGAACAGGCTATCGAGAACTTTTGCAATTACTTCTAGTGTTCGACAAGGAGATGCGCTGTCCCCGATACTTTTTAATCTCATGTTGGAATACATCCTTCGTAAAAGTGCAACACCTCAGGACAACATGTTATTCCGACAATCCAATCAACTTCTTGCGTATGCAGATGATATCTGTGTGATTGGATTAAATGGCAACGGAGTGAAAGAGATACTTGATCCACTGGAACAGTTGTCAGCTTCCGTTGGTCTCAAATTCAATGAGTCCAAAACCAAATATCTGATCTCTGGTTTTCGAGACCAAGACGCAAGTGATTTCAGTAGTGGAAACCACACGTTTGAAGGAGTGATGAAATTCAAGTATCTTGGATCTCTCATTACTCACGATAATAGTGTGAGAGAGGATATCAAGTTTCGGCTTGCCTCTGGCAACCAGGCTTTATATCCTCTACGTCCACGGCTGAAATCAAAATATCTTGCATATGCGGATAAGCTGAAACTGTATACAGAGTGTTGATCAACCCCGTTGTCATGTATGGATGTGAGAGTTGGACCTTGACGGATGAGTACGAAAGATGGCTTCTAACATTCGAGAGAAGAATCATGCGTGTGATATATGGCCCAAAACGCGACGTTGATGGCACATACCGAGTTCTTTTCAATCACGAGATCAGGAATTTAATGCAAATTCCAGATATCGTGCATGAAATCAAAGGACAGCTTTGATGATTGAAAGAAAGAATACGCTGGCTCGGTCACGTTCTGCGTGCTGATCCTTAACGAGCGATCTGGCATCTTCCAACTGCTTACAACAGTATGAAGAGCTGGCTCGTGATCGAAACTGTTGGAGCCAGATTGTTGACACGGTACGGGCCAACAATGGCCTGTAAAAACCGAAAAAAAAAAATCTCATGAATTGGTATGTGCCAAACTTTTAAAGCTACAACTGTTTTAACATTTAAACCGTTTACTATATCGATATACACAACCATTAATGCCTTTATTATCGAAAAATATCAATGTTATAAAACAACTCTTTAACACGTTCGTGAACATGACGGCAATAGCCGTCAAAAAACCGTTCTTGGAATGGGTCATGACGGCTATTACCGTTATTTAAAAACATTCTGTTTGTGACATGACGGTATAAGCAGTCGTCATTTCATTGAATTTCCGTATAAACTACAAATTTATGTTCCAACAAAAATATGTTTTAATTTTATTTTGACCTACGGAAAGGAGTTTAATGTAAGTTTAACATTTTATCCATTTTTTTTATCTCAGTCGACAAAAAAACCGAATGACGGCATATGTCAACGTAAATTGGACCTATACCCGTACGTCTTCGATTTGGCTGTAATGGCGTAAGGTTGGACGTAAATAAGCGAACGAGTTGGACGTGAGTCCCAAAACAGATTGGAAAGATAAAAAACAAATAGTCGGCAATTATTCATCGTCACTGCAAACCATACGGTGGTAAAAAAGGTGATATTCCATTAGATACACTTATGCGTCTGGAACTCATACTTGTAACATAAAAAGTATGTCAAGAAAATTGGATTTAGTTTTAGCCTACAGAGAACGATATATAGAATCTCTGTTAGAATTACCTCCAAACAAAAAAGGGCAAAATTTCGTTTCAAAATCTGTAGTTACAAGAAAAAAATTAACACCTGAGGTTGTAGCATCTTCAACAGCGCTAAACATAGACACTCATTTCATTGGCAAAATTTGTGTACCATCGAATAAATATTGAAATCAAAACAATACAGTTGAGTAACATTTTGTGTTTTACTTGGTAGGAAACCAAATTTGACAAAGGTATGATATGTTAGCTTAAATTCCATCGCATATTTCATGACAGTTATAGCCGTCATATGTCTCCTTTCAATAATTCGATATTAAACTGGTTTATGACGGCTACTGCCGTCATCCAAAATACCCTTAATTTAGTCCAACTTGTCTGATAATAACATTTAAATACCTTGAATCTAATCTAAATGACAAAATGACAAATGTTCACTAACATGGAAATTACAGTTTGTCCAAGGACTAAAGATCACCAAAAAATTTTGTCTGCGACGTGTTAACTATACATTGTATATGACAACAAGAACCATTTTTATTTGAAATATACTTGAAATGTGGATCCATTTTGAAACAAACATACTTATAAACATCTTAAAATTATGTATATTTTCGACTCTATAACTATACCGAAGTTATGTTGGACAAAAAACCTTAATAAGGAGACATAAGCTCTCTATAAGGAATTATAGGCCGTGATAAAGCAATATGGACTCTTAAATCATATTTTCAGAAGAAAATATAGGGAAATATCAAAAGTATGGATGAGGGTCAAGCCTGAAAATGATAATATACCACAATTTACCAAGTTTATAAAGAATAACACGCATCATACTTAATCTGGCAACTGTTAGAATGATTCATTCATTCAATTCAAAACTTTCGTGAACAGAATTAAACATTCTCAAAAATCAAAGAAACCAGACTAACAATGCGTCAAGAGAGTGTTCTGGAAACCATCCCAAGTCAATTATTAGAAAATTACTGTTGCCGGTTGTAGCTTAATGGTTAAGAGAGTTTCTAAAAATTAACATGCACCGGATGACATCGAAAAAGGTTGGGTGTAAAAAACTTTCATTGGGCTGACCACCTACAATGTGCACCATTACGTTAAAATGGTTTATAAGGTCTCAATTAAGACGCAGTAAGGGCCGTTTACGGCCTCTAAGCCATAGATTATTTATAGAAAATTATTTAAACCTATTGTTGAAGTAAATAATTATGAGAGACATTCCAATATCATATGATGGCATGTGCATCTAATCTATGTTAATCTGACTAATAGCCATACCTCTTTCAACTGACCGCGTTAGATATTAAAAACAAACGAAGGCTATTAAAAGCAAAACATCTTACTGAATCGGTATCAAAACGTTGTCAGATGTTAAATTTCAACATTTAAAACATAATTTATCTTCCAATTCTGTCTCATTTACATATTATTTAAGTAGTTGACCTGAAGTGTTTCGACCTACATAACCTACATTACATAAACCAACATTAGTTACTCGAAATTGTATCCCCCGTCACTCAGGCTTGATTGGCCCATAGTGACAACTCTTCCCAGACGTACACTCTCAGGCCTGAAATCTGTTTGATCTTCTTATGAAGTTCAAGATATCTTGGTGGTCATTTTGTTGTGCTTTATCACATTTATAAAAAGTATGATAAAACAAAATTGACGTAGCTTACTGCCGGTGAATCATGAATGAACAACTTCACTTCGTATATTGAAATGGGTAAAAAAGACAACAATATATTCCATCTCGCTTTATCAGGTCAACATTTTATACTGTTTGTCATATTCCATGTTAAAATTGTTTCTAATATCATTAATTAACTTACCACATTATAAAAATGTTATCACTATTCAACGACTTCATATAAAAAATGATATAATTACTATTGGGGTTATGTAGAAACGTTAATTTATCACTCTAAAATATTAATTTCTCTTTAAACGTCATTATTTCTCCTTTTAAATTTATTGCACAGGGTTGTGTTTGTAGATTTATTTAATATTTTTTATATCACGAAAAATGTCACCAACCGTGATATAAAAGTATGATAAAGCACCACAAAATGACCACCCTGGTATCCTCAAGGTTGTCACTTGATCTTCAAATAGTAATTGTCATTCAAAGCTGTCAGTGGATGTGAAGAGTATGATGAACAGCAGCACAAGAAATGCTCAACATGGCTTTTCCTCCCCCACACTGTACGAATTTTCATTCGGAAGATATGATTATTCAGGGAACAATGCCCCGAGAGAATGCCCAGCAAGATCCTTAAAGTGCGTCTATCATAATTCAAGAAAAACTAGGATCTTTAATGATTTATTGTGCCAAACAAGACTTTCGATAGTAGCACCATCTGTTAAAAAATCTTCATTCTTAGAACATTATTATGTTATTTGTGAAATATTTGTCAAAATAATTAGTTTTCCATTAGAACTATTGACAGATTAATTCCATTAAAAATTCTCTTAACTGGCTGATGGTAACAAAATCCCTTTCCAACTGATCACGTTAACCTGAAAACTTAATTATTTTGCAAAGACGTATTTATCTATGTTAAAAACTACACCGAACGTCGGCAGATTTTTGACATTTTAAAATCGATGGCACTGCGGGTGGTGTTATCTTCGAGTTTTATACTTAATTTACCTTTTATGTAGTTTTCGCTGTTTTTTTCTTACTTAATTTCCATACAAATTGTAAATAACGTTTTTTATAAGTATAATTCCAATGGTGATTTATTCTCTTAAGTACTTGTATATAAATGAAATTCAATATCTATGTAATTATTATATAGAATGCAATACCTGACCAACCCAAGATCATCATTTACTCAAAAGTAACTAGAATTGGGTAGAAGAAGATAGATAACTCAATAGAGCTTATGTTGATTTACACTTGCATAAATACTATTTTTACCGTAACAACTTGCAAAGGTAAGACAAAAAACAAACTTCAGTAGACAATAGATAAGATTATCCCATCTCTTCTGATGCATATCACAAAGTGATAATCGATATCTCTTTTAAGAGATAATCGATATCACTCGCAAGTCACTCGCAAGATGCTCAGTCCTATAAAATTGGAAGCATATTCTTTGCTGTGACTAAATATCCAGTGAAGTCTAATCTCATATAGACTACCTAATCGATTTAGGACAATCATTGTCTCCAAAACAAGTTTCAATGAAATAGTATTGGAAACAATCGCCTTTAGAGCAACTTAGCTGTCAGAAATCACCCAATTTACCTCCTTCATAAACAGTGTTGCTTTCAAAATTGCAGCAATTTTCGCCTGAAAGACAATACGTAGCGTACATACCAAGAAGGATAGATAATTCGACCTCAGGATTTTGTAAGTATAACTCGGCACGTACTAGATTACAGCTTACTGATCCATCAGTAAAGATTATCATATAGTCACCGGAAAGGTAGGATGGGCTGTTGAAGTCCCATATGTAATTTTTGGTAATAATTACATAAAATAATTTCCCGAAAAAGTGCTTGGTCACTATAGTGACTACTTCCCTTCATATTTGATAGTGCCCAGAAATAGAAAATTTCTGTCTAATGGGCTCCAAAGATCAAGCGGCCACAGACCTACAGCCATCTCAAGAGCTACAGTAGGTACCCTAAATCAACGATCTGAATCATTCCTGACTACATAATTATTCCCACAAAATTATAGAATTGGACATCCTGAGTGATCTTCAACATGAGTGTTATTCGATTGAAAATACTTAAAACTTTTGAAAATGTTTTTCCTTCTCAATGGGAACTATTACAAAGGAGTAAATCGCTTAAAGTATTGTTGTAAGAATGTAAGATGTAATAGGGAATATAAGATGACTACATGAAAGTATACAATATTGTGGTTTAATAAATCACCCACAATTCACAATTATATCACAATTATTTACGATTAATCTTTACGTAAAAATGTTGCTGTGAACTAACCATTTAAATTATAATACATTGGAAGTGTATTCATGTACTAATTTCTAAGATCTTTTTTCTAATAAAATTTCTTATCTTTTAAGATAATATTTGCTGCCATTTTAATCCCAGCAGAGTAAACATTTTGCTTGTGTATATTGCTAGAACTATAGCTAACACAATGCTATATATAATTTAAACAAACAATGTAATCAGCAACAAGTATATAATTACAGGTAAATGAAATATGTACGGCCACGGCAACCAAAAAGATATGTTTTATTGCACTGCATACATACAAACTCTCGCTTTATAAAACAACAAGTTATTTGTTGATAACTTAGAAACCGCGCTCTCTCACACAATAGAATGTCAATGTTACACAAATAACATATGAAAATATGTTGTTGTAAGTTTTAACGTCTTTTTATAAACATGAGACATGAAATGTTATAAAAATGTAGACAATTCGATAGGGTTTGTTGTTACCGAGGTTTCTCAAAATAGAATCTTGGAATAATATTGAATAAAATTTTGATGTGATTGAAGTTTATTAATCAACTACACTCAATAAGCTATCACAAAAAGATGCTCGTTCGCAGGTATCAATATTGCTTGCGAAATCCTTCTCGTCATTGTGGAAGAGCTACCAAGAAATGTTTCCTGAATTATATATGCAATTACTGTGATTTTAATGCAAAATATTGCTACCAATGAGTAAGTGGTGTAATATTAACTGGTACAAATTACAACAGGAGATGGATGTACAATGAGAATGATCTTCTGATTATAATAATAAGATGAAGTAGAAGCACAACATTTACCTGATAGTGTGTAGAATTCAATGGCCCACAGATCACAATGTGCCAATATTAAGACTAGCCTGAGTGATGGGGCTTAAAAAGCTGCTATAATGAACTGGAAAATGAAAATAAAATCTTCTTAGGCTTATTTTAGAAAAAACATCGATAAGCAGAGTAAACTGAATGTTCTAAAATGATCACTAGACAAAGTCATACAAAACTTGAGGCGCACATTGTGACTACTGCACGTACCTCATGAAAATTCCTTTGCACGAACATCATAGATGTAGGAATCAATTAAAGCACTAGTCATCTTGTGCATATCATATAAGATGTAAATATGTATATCTAATTGGATCGCTTATGATAATTCAGGTCGGATATAGCTGGAAAATTTATAGGTAGATTACAGTTAAACTTCCTAACCGAAGAAAAAAGTTAAGTTGGTGGATGAAAATAAGATAAGATAACGTAAGTGTAACTTTAACCAAGCCTGAATGATAAATACTCGAATCGTTGAACAAGTTAAATATATCGAATTCGTAGAACAAGAAACTATTCGATATCTTAATTCGATTATTGGGCCTCTTTGATTGGGGTTCATCTTTATTTGATTATTTATATTATGTTATTATTTTTAAATAATTATATTATTGAATTATGTCAAACTCCATACTTCAACAGTACAATTTACTTCTTCTCAAGGCTTTTGTTTTGCGGTTGGTAGTGTAAAAAACTAAATCCCACAGCCGATGACGTAAATTAAATTTTATTACGAGAAGTACAATATCGCTACGTAGCTATAAATCGTGGAGTAAAGAAGACTCATAGGTTAAGGCACTAAGAGACATCGCATTTTTTCATTTATTCATATACAAGAAACTAATTTCATATGGATTGACATAAACATGCTACATCCGCATAACGACTTTATGAGGAGAGATCAGAAATATGTGCTTAGAGAACTACATGATATGAGTATATTGCATCCGCTTCTCACATATTCATCGTTATATCTTTATGTTTTTGTTGTAAGTGGTTATCTATGTAACAGATTTAGAATTTTTATTTACTGAGATAATTATACATACGTCATAGGGGTACATAAAGATTTAAATTATGTCTCATAAATTTTATTGTTGAGTGTCTTAATTAATTTAAAATTCACAACTTTGCTAAATTTTAAATTTAGATTTCGTTTTTTCAAAATTATCTCATGCAATTTTCAAAATGTGTCATGTCGAATATATAGAAAACACGCAATTCAGTCAAGGTTCTCTTTTCATATTTACGGTGGATTAAATCAGTTTGTGTTAAAAGACGAGGAAACTAATGATTTTGAGTGTGGTTCTTATTACAATTGTATATATATATATACTCGTATATCAACAAAATTGTGCATCTGTTGTATCACAGCATCACAATAAAAATAAATCTCGCCCAAGTCCATATATCAAAATATGTCGTTACGCGTTTATTTAATTTATAATTTATTATCTTATGTTGGGAGGCCTAAAATTAGACAATGCGTATATATGTACATATACATATATACATATGTAGAAGGAGAAATCAGATAAACAATTAGAAAACAAAATCCCAAATCAATAAATTTTCCCATCTGTTTTTCTATTTTTACACGCACGAATTTTCTTACAATTTTCCGTTGATCGTAACAAGTTAACATTTATTTTTAATTTTATTTGAATCTTGTGTTTTTATTTGTAACTGATCCTCTCGTCGTACTGAATGATCAACTGGTTATAAACAATTTACTATAATATATAAATATTTAGTTACAGGTGGACACATAAGATATCTACATCTGCGTACGTGTTTACATAATGTACATAAATAATCAGAATTGTTATGTCAGTACGATGCCAACTAAACATTTGGCCCTGTATATAATGTGAATTTGACTTATAAGTTCGCGATCAATACAATACTGGAGAACGTACTGTACATAATACTAATGAATGTAAGTCTTACAAGCCATACTGTGGCTTCACTGATTTTGATAATGAACAAGCTTAACATTAAATACGTGATATAAAAAGTATCCGCGTTTTTTTGGTAGATTTTTGTATTATTGATTGAAAATAATTTTAACCAAGTCATATTAACCATTATTATCTATGAGCTTTTGCCATTTTTCGGATAGCAAATTTTCTTGCAGATACCGAAACAAATGATAGTTAGACGGAGCAAGATCCGGGCTAAACGGTTGATGCATCAAAACTTCCCAATCAAGTTTCGTCAATTTGTTCCTCATTAAAGGTGAGTGTGGTCATCAAAGGTCATGGTGGGACACAACTCCCTTTTTATTGTTTCATTCTGGTTGCTCTTTCTGGATTGCCTCATAATTCTCACCAAACAATCAATATAACCTTGATTACCTTCAATCCAGGTTTTTATGTCGTTTGTAGAAGGTCATCACCCTTTGACCACGAGTGCTTACGTATTTCATCCATTTTTCATCGCCTGTACTGCTTTTTTTCAGTGACTGGCAAATCCGAGCGATGTGCATCTTTGACCGTCCAAATTTCCGTAATGGGGTCAATCAAACCACTCCTGGGTCCTTCGTTCACTCATAGCATTCTCAGCACACTTCACAAATGTTTCGTAATGTTTTTGCAGAGTTTTTACCTTGTTTTATAGTAAAAAAGCATTGCTTTCTAATCAATATAATTTTTTACACAAGCAGGGAATTATAAAACAATCTTAACAAACGATGGAAGCTTAACTGTCTCCTTTTAAGCACATGTACATCTTAGACCACCGAGTGAGTGTTGCCCGATACGCGAAGTTTTTTATATGATCCATATTATTGAAAAAACGAAAAGTTGCTACAGATTGTAGATCTCGTCTTACATAGAACTAAATATGTTAAGTTAAACTATTAAAAAATTTGGATACTCTTCATAGTATTAATAAGATTCTTTCATTCAAAAATTTTGTGAAGACGATTAAAACAAGCAGTGAGCATGATAGTCACAGTGATCGAGAATCTGTAGCGTCCACATAAGACACTGTTGAAACACGATTTAACCATAGTAAATATATAAATCGGTTAGTCCACATCTTTGAAGATTACAAAAAATTTCACAAATCTCCCAACTTCACAGCTGTCAAATAATGCTATTGGTCAGAGTACAAAACCAACTCTTGCTATTTTTTAAATAATACAATACATTCTCAATGATCTCAGTGGCCCTGTTAAGGCATAGTGTTGTCCATTACAATATCTACATAAAAAGATAAGTCGTTTATACTATTTGCGATGAAGGGATTGACTATTTTTTTAACATCAAACGCAGTTAGTTCATTATCAAACACAAGATAAACAATTTTATTAATAACACATTTCGCCTTAAGAGTAAAGTTCATATAAGGCAACACAATTTGTCGTACTCGATCTGTACATGAAATATCTGTAGATAGCTCTTTCTCTGAACAGAGTGTTAGTTTTGGTTACTTCTGTCTCATAATGCCTCTTTTATAGAAGTCTTGTCTCTTATTGGCAAAAAACTCCAGTGATCATTTTCACAATCTTCTCTTGATCCCAATTTCTTATCACTCAGGTAGTTTTGCAATGCGAGAAAAAGATAGGAATTTTTTGGTGCCAAATCCGTATTATTTGATGGATGCATTTAAAATTCCTGATGGAACACAGCACTTCGTGCTCGATCTGAAATAAATCGAGAAGTTTGTGGAACAAAGGGTCAAATTATGATGCTTTCGGTGGCCACTTTATTTACATTTTGTTAATGAATACACTGCATATAGCCTATCGCTTTCACTATTTATATTCCGGACCGAAACTGAATATGCTTTATACAAAGTACATTTATACAATTGTATAAAGAAATTTAATTATCACTCGCTAGCTTTCATAGGGCACTACTGTAAATATTTACACGTGGATTAACGTTTTTTCTAAAGTTTCATTGCAAAACAAAATTAAAAACGATTTAAATGGATTTAAAAGTCAAGAAACTTTAAATCCCATCAAATGTGTATTAAAATTGTTTTAAAATAAATAATTCAATAATATGAAGATGAAATTAGACCAATGTTGAAAGAAGAAAGGGTTAATTCCCGGAAGTGAGTTTAAATAGTTCTATTTAATTCGAAACTATATATGAAACGGAATGGGAAGTGAAAATTTTTGGTGTGACTCGAATAAAATTGCGTTTAAATGTCAATTAACTATAAAACTAAAATAAATTTTACGTTGTTGTTATTAATTTGATACTAGAAACCTACTTACAAGAATAGCACAACCAAAAAAAAATGGTATTCGGAAATGATTCAATAATTGTGTTGTTTAGCTGAAAGTTGAACTTGCCCACCAATTTAGTGATTGCGAGCCATGATCAATGGATGATCATTATTTGTCGTATCTTGAGTTGAGGTAGAAATATAGAGAATTGAGCAAATACGTCAACTTTATTAAAATCCACGGTCATGGTTTAAGTCTCAAATATCATACTTGCAACTGTGTAAATCGCCCAGGTGGCGCAGTGGTTAAAGTTGCGGCAAATGGAGCGGGAAGGTACCGGGTTCAAATCCTGATAGGAGCAGGATGCAAACCGGGATTTTTCACCATCGATCGTTTGGGCGGTGCGCTTCACAGTGTGAATGAACACATCTGGACTGGACCTTCTTTTTCAAATCAAGGTCATGCATGGGAGAAATTGAAGCGTATTATTTATTCCATAGTTGGGCGTGTAAAGTACACGATGTAATTTACACGGTTTTAAACATGTTAAAAACATGTAATTTACATAAGCTTATTTTTTAAATTTTATATGTAAAAAAAGATAAAATAATAATTATACATGTAAAAACTCTTATCAAATCTAAATGTAACTAAAGCACCATCTGTTAAAAAATCTTCATTCTTAGAACATTATTATGTTATTTTGGAAATATTTGTCAAAGTAATTAGTTTTCCATTAGAACTATTGACAGATTAATTCCATTAAAAATTCTCTTAACTGGCTAGAGTGATGGTAACAAAATCCCTTTCCAACTGATAACGTTAACCTGAAAACTTGATTATTTTGCAAATACGTATTCATCTGTGTTAACAACTATATCGAACGTCGGTAGATTTTTGACATTTTAAAATCGATGGCACTGCGGGTGGTGTTATCTTCGAGTTTTATACTTAATTTACCTTTTATGTAGTTTTCGCTGTTTTTTTACATAATTTCCATACAAAACATACAATGCAAAAAACTATGACTTCTGTTGCAGCTTAGAGATTAAATTGTCTTTAACTACAAATTCAAAGAAGTTTACAACTGGTAATGCACACACGAGTAATTAATCTAAAATCATTGCGACATTATATAATTTTAGACGCAACGAAACCGATATTATTAGTGTCAAAACGGTAATTAAATTTAAACCGATGCACACTTTGAACTATGTAACGAGCACGATAACGATGAATTATGTAATCATTTTAATTAATGCAGAGTAACATAAATACGATCATCTCAATTATTGTACAAAAATTTATTTTTAACTTTTTGAAGATGTTCCGTTCTTCCATCTATCATCGAATATACGAGTTAAATAATATTGAGCAAAACGCCTAAATGCAGTCTAAATATGTTGCACGCAATAAACAAAGATCGAGTTGAGCAATGTTGCAACTCTTCGAGTTCAAAATCACCATTGATTAACAGTTCACGATGCTGACGATGACGATCGACTGGTAACTACATATATATTGTGTGATTTCATAACGACTTTCACTTCCACGATCAGTCAAACATGATCGCATATTCCACCAAATTTTAATCGAACAAAATACATTTTTTTAATTAATTAAAATTGGTTCGCGATTACACAATTCCACCGTAAATGGATACGATAATTGATTTACATTCGCGAAGAGAACTTAACCTACAAACTATATACCTAACCAGCAACGTCTTATATGTGTGTGTATCTTATTCACTTTTACTTTTGTTTTTTTGTCGTTGTTTAATTCGATTCTTGATTATTTTTTAATTTGTAAGCAAGCGACTAAATAAGTCATAAATAATAAATTAAATAAAGATGATAAAAAAAATAATTTTTAAATTAATTTATTTGACATACTTTTACGATTTGAAAATAGTTACAAAGAGAGAGAGAGAGAGAGACAGAGTAAGATGTATTGTATAGTAAGTTAAATAATTAACGGTCATATTCGAAAATTTATGTGCGTGAGATAATTTTGCTAAATCTTAATTTATATATGAATTAATTATTAAGTTTTTTGTAATTTATGGCGTTTTAATTTACGAAAACGAAACAAAATTAATTTGCGATTTATTATTGATTGAAGAGTTTTGTGGTCATTAATTATATGGTATGTGTGTGTGGTGAACATATTAACAAAATTATGAGTAGTTTGTTGATGTGATTCAATAATATTTGCACGTCATAATTATTCTATAATATGTAGGTGTTATAATCATCATAGGAAGCCGAATAATATATCTCTAGTTTGAATAACAGTGATATTACCTTACCCGGATATAGTTTGATTTCCATAAAAGAAAGAAATAACATAAAAGCAAAGGAATAAACAACATAAGTAAACTGTTATATCCGAATGGAATTATGTACTTCTTAAGAAATACGAGTCTTCTTGTTGGACATCAGTATTAATAACAATAATGTTAATAACAATAATGTTCTAAATTTTACATCATTGTATATTCATTGTTGTTATAACAACTTACGTTTAGTATTGCTTGGTATTTCTCTGTATACCATAGACTCACAATTCAGTGAGCTGGGCTGAACTTTATGAATATTTTAGGGTTGTCACTATCAGATCATCCACCAGACTAATGATTTTTTAAGATAAACGATCTATTGTGTTAAGAATTCTCTTCTAAACTAACCACCCAATTATCTTTATTAAGGCTAACTATAAGTTTTATTTGAACTTGATTCTCCAGTCTCTTATAGGTAATACATTCGTAGTGAGATAGCAAATATTCTCCATAGATTCCACTTTCGAATCGTCCGGAAACTGTTAGACAAAGTCAGTCGCTGATCTCTAGGCAATTCTATTTTGATCTGCATAGATCCGAAAAACATGTCAGTTGGTAAGTGGCCTTAGACCCATGAATACCATGAATATTGAAGTAACCCTGTGATCCAGTGATTTCAATACAATTCTAAAATAGTCGTTTGATGACTTAGTGAGCATCTGAAATAAGGTTACGACTGCCCATTTTTCGACTATTTTTCATATTTCGCAATGAATATACTTTAAGGGAAAGGATATGTTAGCTACTTCGAGATATTACAAAAGTTGCCCTGATTATACCTACCAGTATATAAAAATTTTTTAAAATTAGTATTTATTCTGTGTTCGTCAGTCTGGAGACGATTGCAAGTATAGATATTGACCACATCAAAAAATTGCATAATATCTTATTAAATGTGTGTATAAGGTGCAAATTCTTCAAGAATTTATACTTCTGCATTTTGAGTGCACTTTTTAATATCCTATACCTTAAGCCAAAGCTTAATTCGGGACATATGTCTTAAGGAATGATTACGTAAACTATCTGTCCATGATTATTTTTCTATGCTCCGTTACCTATAAACTCGATTGAGTTTATAAGCAAAAGAGAGAAAATCACGAAAAACTCATGCAACAACTCATTTCAACACCACCTTAAATACTGATACTTGGAAGATGGTTCGGACCGTGAACTTATATAATATTATATATAGACTAGGTTGGAGAAGCTTACATCTGTGTCCCATTATATGGGTAGTCAGTTATTTCCTTTTCTATATCTGAATTTGAAGTTAGAAGTTTTAATCCCAACTAACGTAGCTTTAACCACTGCGTTATTTAGTTAGTGTAACATAATGTGAGTTGAACTAACCTTTCTTATAGCTTATACAAATGAAATATATTACCTTCCATGATTTCGAAAATTGTATAAAATTTATCTCAGGAACTCACCTGTAAAGAAAAAAAGAAAAATATTAAAATCATTCTGTATGATGATTAAACACATTTCGCAAAAAATATTTCTTATTTGGAATATAGAAGAAGCGCTTTTACATAGTGAATAACTTCTAATACACATATACATATTTATAACCCAATACATAGATATTATCTAAATTATATTTACAAACAATTAATCCAAACTAGAAAAAATTATGTTCACACACTCATCGCCGCAAAGACACAAACTCACAAAACATCTGGCACAGTATAAATTAAGATGTTACTTTCTTGACGTCATTAAATCTTGTATTTATATGTTTTTAATAAAGATGGAAATAAAACAATTTCACAACAACACAATTACAGCAACGAAGATTCGGTTACTTACCTCGGTATTTGCTATTGGACTTGTCGATGTTGACATAACACCAACTTTCATCATAAATGATTGACTACGTGACACCTTGAAATGAAGTTTAAATAATTTTTTTTGGTGATAGAAATTTAATTTAAGAGATTCAGATATTCAATTATTATATGCAAATTACTGGTATCATGTTAGTTCTGTAGTGCATCGTGTATATCTGCTATATCTGCTGATATGGCACTAAACCTAACTATCTATAACCTGCAATTGTTTTTCGTTTAGTCTGCTAATTGACTGAAAGGTAAGACGACAAGAGCAAGCAAAAGTTTGAATCCAAGTTCACTGCTTGGGCTCAACTTTAAAACGTATACAACAAATGGAGTAGTTATCAGAGTGAGATAAAAATGAAGGACAGTCAGTGTTGCAAATCTATCTATGAAAACAGAACATTTTGTGTAATCTAGAATATTATTGGAATCTCTTAGGTTATATACTCGGAACCTAAAATAAAGATTATATGCGATTTTACTAGTGTTATTGTAATGGCACTATAGGTAGCCTTACGCTTCAACAAAATTGGAAAATATTGACTACATAATTTCAAAGTGGTGAGTCATCTAACCAAACTGTAAAAATTGTTGGTGGATATAAAATAAATACCTACAATATTATTTACAATACCTACAATATCACTTTCCAACGCGAGTGCGTTTGGATTATTATTGAATAAATCAATGCGTGCACGCCCGCTTACCACGCGTACAGCCGAAAACATTGCAGCTGTTTCTCAGAATGTGCCTAAGCATCCATCAAGATAAACTTCCCATCGTGCTGTTATGATAGTTTTACATAAATACTTCGGTATAAAAGACTAACAAAGATTAATTAGTGCTGAAGCAAATTGACCATTCACAACGTTTAAGGTTCGCTATGGAACGAAAAATGTATTTTTTCGATTAATCATCTTTTCCGACGAAGCACGTTTTAACTCATATGGACTTGGTTTGTGGAAGCCGTTAAAGATAAGTATTACGATAATCATCCAAAGACTATTAAAAACTTAAAAGATCAAAATCGAAGTCATCCACTGATGAGATAAGAGCCCAAATAATGTAAAATGTGCTGCACAATTGGATTAGTAGAATTATATTGTAAAGTCAGCCGCGCGGAAGACATTTGAATGAAATTGTGTTTATAGTTCTATACGTAATGACTTTGTTTAATATTTCTAATAAGACAAAGCGCTTTTCAAAAATATTCATTCGTTTTGCAATTTAGAGCAAAATTAAATTCCAAACGTTAGATCGGCCATTTTTAAGTAGCTACCATTATAGGATATTGAATCCTTCGTGTTACCATTAATAATAATTAGTTTTACACAGTCAAAGTACTTCATGTTTTGAAAATATCAAAAACTGAATAAAGATTTATCCAATTAATTAACAATGCAGATTTGTACCAGATTTTTATGACAAAACAGAAATATTCAAAAATGTTACAGTGTTACTTCCAGGACGAAGATGGTATACCTATACTAGTGTAATGGCGCGATTAACAAAGAGCATTACAGAGGCGTCATACCCAACTATTTCACTCAGAAATTTAAAAATTGGATTCACTAAGGGTGTTTAATCTGTGAGGAGTTTGACACCGTTCAACATTTTAGGTATGTTGGCTTTGAAAACTGGGCAGTCATGAAATGCTCAACAGGTATTCCTAAGTACTATACTGATCACCCCATAGTATATAGTGAATTTGGTTTCAAACCGTCAAACTGAGGAGATTTTCGATTGTATACCACTGTGAAAAATAGATCTTTGCAAACCAATATTAGCCAGAACGAATAAAATATAATCTTTTCTAGCAGAATAGCACCACGTACTTCACCAACCGTGAAACAATCGCCCTTTTGATCGACTAGGTTTGTGGTATTGATTAACCCGCACGGAGCTGTAGTTTCAATACGTAAAATTTAAAGTGTTAACAGCTTTTTTAGATAGAATAAGAACGACTCACGACAAGAAAACATAATAATTATGAAGAATTGGTCACTTCACTTGATCAAAACCAACCATCAAAAGACAAGTTGAACTTGTAGAATCTATAGATGTTGATCAAATATAAAGCTTTAAATACTATAGAAACGATTCAAAAGAACTATTAAACGTATACGTCACATCACCGATTTAATGTAGCTGTGGAAGTGAGAGCCAAAGTACTGGTTTCGATTCGTGGTATTGGGTAAATTGTAAAGCACATTTTGATAATGCGCTTATCATCATTCGATTAGTATTATAGTTTGGCAGAGTACAGAGCGTATACAGATGGCTTCGTAAGTTGGACCTATAATCTCACATCGGATGTACTTAGACGTGAAACATTATAAATGAACTGCGAAAGAATTGGGAATCCTTCGTTCCCAAAAATATTGTAGGGAACAAAAACAAACAAACGTCGATATACACTATATAATAATAAATAATCGTTGGCTTAGAGGCTGTAAACGACCCTTACCGCGTCTCAACTAAGACCTTACGAACCATTTTAACGTATTGGTGCACATCGTAGGTGGTCAGCATAATGAATGTTTTTACACACAACCGTTATTTTATGTGATCCGGTGGCATGTTAATTTTTGGTCAACGGCGAGATTCGAACTTGAGACCACGGCGTGATGAGAAACTCTATAAGCCACTAAGCTACACTATTGAACGAACCAATAATATTGAGGATGAAACTAAAAAATATTAATGAAGGCAAGCAACTGGATATACTGCGAAACACCCTGGTTGAAACGACCCCAATACCCTTTACTGAAATATTTCAGTGCCTTTTTTATATATATAAGAATAATAAAAAATACTTGGCAATATGTTGTTTTTCGAGGTGGAATCCACATATTACCAGAAATGAAAAATCATAATGGCAAGAATAGCCAATATTTAAAATAAAAGAACACATCTAATAGCATTTGAAGAACGTTTGTTTCATATAGTAATTTTAAAAGACCCTGTATAATGATAATCAATTTTGGACAGTTTTATCATAAATAACAAATATAAATATTAGTACAGTATAAACATGTTTTGTTGACCTATACTATATGTCAATGGAGGTAAGCACCAAAATTATTATCGCGATTTAATCGCATCGATAAAATACTTTATAGTTCACATAGTAATCTGTATCTGAACCTCCCAAAACAAAATTAAACTATTTTCATATAAACAATTATTTAACTAAATACCATTGTATTATTTACTACGACGAGTTGTAGTAGTAGTTAGTTGTTGTTGAGTATTATTATAATTTTAACTGAACCACAAATTCACTTCCTTTGAACCGTGAAGAACATCACATCACAATATATTATAATAGCGCATTGAATTCAATCTTTTTTTTTTTGATTTACATCAGAAAAAATATGTACACAGTTTTTTTTCATACTACAATTACACAATATTCACCAAAAAGTACACTATCACGTTAACTATCACAGTAGAATTACGTATAACCTCACTTTATAGTGAATCATAATACTGTTACACTACACCCATCAACGCAACATTCGAAATGTCTAAAATTTATGACGCGAATATATGGAAACCAAATGCATGCCAATCGCTTTCATTCACTTTTGCCGCTATACAATTCCATGTATGCATTTTTTGCAACACCTGAACGAATTTTTAAGACGAACAAATTAATCGCAAAAATATTCTGCCATTGAAAAGGGAAATTTTTCTCGAGTAATTTAATTTAAATGCAATTTAATTTTAATTAAATTGAATGTTGGTAAAATGTATACTGTTTAAATTGAATAGAATTCAGCGAGCACGCGATTATCGAAAATATCTGATTTGTGAATAGATAAAATGCCTTTGAAATTAATGTTGGGGTTTTGCGTCTTATCTAGATATTAGTATATTTATCGATTTTCAGCGGTTGATAATAGAATGAATGGAAGTTAATTGTAATGGAGGTCATTCTGTCGAATATACGATATTTTGATGCGGTTGGAGTTTCTGTGTGTGATTTCAATGTCATCAAAAAACTTCATGATTGACAGCATTATTATGGTTTTGAATAGTATGTGAGGGGAAACATATTTTATCTTTATACTGTAGTAAACAGCCATAAGATATCAAATCGCACTCTACAACACAAGGGTTGTCGTCACCGACAGTGACATATTCGCCTGCCGAAATGATGGCTATCATTTAAAAGATCATTGCACCATTTGCTGTAGATCACCACGCCGAACAGATCAGGTAATAGTACTTACTATCTGTTATTTTCATCTAAGATATTCGCATTTAAATCCTGATATTAAATTTTGTGTGAATATCATTAACGTTGCATTTTGGGCCATATATCACTCGCATAATTCTTCTCTCGAATGATATAGAATAAGAGCCTTCTATATCATTTCACTCATTACTAATGAGAAATCCAACATACTCGTATACATACTTATAAATAAAGTTACTCCTTCATACGTGTGGTTACCACAACTTAAATCAATTGCGTCTTGATAACTACAACTAAAGATTAGATGTTTAATTTTGAGCCTAACGGAAGCCAATTACTATTTTAGTAGATCAAGAATCTCACTACATTGTCATCTTAATCCAATTTCACAGATATCATATACATATGCACTGGTTTGCCGAAATGAGATATTGTCTTGAGGTGTTACACCTTTACAAAGGATGTATTTCAACATGCGTATAAAAGTATCGGGGACAGCGCCAGCATCAGAATTAATTCTCAATAATAACGCAGAATTGTGACTGTGTTACTGCCATTTAACACAGGTGGACATATTTGTCTGGTATTCCTAAATATTCAAGCACCTACCATAGAATCCTATCGATTGATCGAGTCATAGGTTTGCTTGAAATTTGGGAATAACTGGTGCATATCAGGAAATGTTTCTTAGTACTTGTAAAGAAACATACGTAACAAAAAACGTGATCAAATTCGGATGAAATTCTTCTTCATAATCACCGATAATTTCCTGCATCATGGGAACTATTTATTCCTGCAGTAACTGCAGCGACGTAAGCGATTGCTGTTTCTGAAAATTGAGCATTACGCGGCCACTTCTTTTCTTTTTTCGAGCATAGTTTCATTTCGAAAATGTAGTTGGATAAAGTAACCCTCTGAATATTAACAACTTTGAACTAATGCAACCACTTCCAAATGAATGACTTTTCTTTAGTATCTGCATGGCTAGGCGGTCTGTATTTGAGAGTATTCAATTACAAAGTTTGACACATGTAAAATAAGTAGATTAAAAAATGATGCTTCTTATATGCCAAGTACCGCATTTATCAAGATAACACATCAGGTTCCATCCTGGTCCCGAATGACAGTTCGGTGACTCTTTAAAAACACGCGAATTGCACTCATTGCTGAGTGGTTTGACCATTCATGCTTTTACTGTCTAAAAATTCGTTACCTCTGCCACCAGGAACAGTTTTATTTTTCCTTGCGTCTATAAATCTAGTTAACGCGTCATTATGATATATGTATATTTCGGTTCTCAACAGCACGATTACATTCCTCATGAAATCAATCCGCTTTGTGCTCAGTTTCCACTCAACGCCAAAATCTACGATATGACATCAGGTAATCGAAATTATTTTAAAATGAATTTTTTATTTTGAGGTTGGCTCACTGCTAATCTGTTGCATAAGCGGAGCTTGTACAGTTGATTATCGACTACTTGGAAGTTCAACACTGACATTTTTATCTGATACTTTTTCAAACATGCGTGATAAGACTTTCAAACGCGTCAGATTTTCGTGTTCCACATATCGATTCTTAATTTCATGCCCTGGTGATTAGGTGGGAGTTCAGTGTTATGTTGGTGATATCCGATTTAATATTTTTAACAATTTTAACAATTTTTCAACGAAGCTTTAGTCGTCTCCTATGTCAAACGTTTTGGTTACTATGGTAATATTCTAAGGTTGTATTCTATTGGTCCCATGTTTCGTGCGAAATATTTACATGACCCAACTAACGAGATAAATTGGGTTTTAAATAATTTTGTATAATATTTTTAAGATTTCGTGTAATATAAAAAGATTTGGCGTAATATTGAATAGTTAGTGCCTCCGAAGTTATATTTTTGTAGTAGAACTATCAATTTGTTTCTGGAAAACTCGAATTGTGATAAGATCTACATTAATCAGTTTTCTTCTCTAATTTCGATGTTATGTATGTTCATCCTATTTGTAACGCTCGAACTTATTTTGACTTACTTTGAATTTTGATTCAATCTAGATTGGTTTTAGATTGGTTGTTTTCAATGTTTATCTTCGCCGTGATACTAGCTTAAATCACAGTAATTTATTTTTGGATTACGGTCCTGGGTCCAAATACATAATAGAAATTGATTTTAATCACTTAGTTAAGAAGTTTGATACATTCTCACTTTATAAATAAATTTATCTGCGTTTTTCTTTTTAGTGATCTTAAGAGATAAGAGATTAATCGAAAGATATGTATTTATTTACGATTTAATCAAAAACCACGAAGAATTGTAGTGAAAATTCTGCACGTTCTTATTTAACTCCTCTTGTGCTGCATGTCACTCTTCATTCGTTTATGAGTTCGATTATTTTTTTCGGGATATCCATTACGTCATACAAATTGCGCTACTGTTGAATAAATGAAATTAACTTTTAATGTTCACTAACGAGGTATGATGGTGCGTTTTATTCGTTGAATTGCTCAATGGTGGATTGTTCATACAGCTCCTTCCTGATGTTTAACCATTATTTTCGTTGGTTAAAATTAATTGAACGTTGGTTAAATTTATTTGGGTATGTTCAAAGCATCACTTAATGATTTTCAGGTGTAGATATGCCTAATAGTTAGGAGCATACCACATAATAGCAGTCCTGCACTAGGCTTTTTCTATTTGTTCCCGTTTAATATTAATATATATTAGCTTTGTTGCTTGGTAGATTAACGTGGAACATTTCTTAATAAATTCTTCACATTATATAATATTTAATAAAATCGAGATTGACGTATTAAAAAACTTATAAAATAATAAATATTTAAAATTGACACAATTTTACTATATAAAATATTCAATCGGCAGACCCGTTGTATTACTAATCCAAGTCAATAAAAATGAGACATTAACAAATCCGGCAAGAAATGAATCCTGGCAACTTGGCCCTGTCGTAAACGATATAATCCCTAATAGAATCCACCTGTTATTATAAAACATTACAGCTGGCCCGCCCGAATCACCACTGCATGGACTAATTTTACCATACCGTAAATCTTTCGCACATATCGTACTCTCGATCACTATCGATGGGTTGCCAAAAAATAATTTACAGTCGATATTTTTTATGACCGTCATATTTCCATATTGCAGCTGTGTCGCCAATTCGCCAGCTGAAAATAAGTTAACTTTTTATATATAATGTTTGACAGCATTAACACTATAACATTATTATTACATTCAGTACGGCCCCAACCCGACACTGTTATTATACTATCGTAAAACATATCTTGTACTGCATGTGACCAGTGTGGCAATACAATCCGTTGTATAGTATTGCTAAATTGTACATCCTGAACCAGTTTTATTATAGCCGCATCGTAATTCAAATTCTCATTATTAAATCGTGGATGGAACACAACTTTTGAACTGTCGACATTTCGGGTGAGCAGCGGTGAACTTTTATAAATACTTCCTAGATTTATTGTAAATGTCATGTAATCTTGACAACAGTGACCCGCTGTCAAAACGGCATTTGACGTGATTAACGAACCACCACAATAACTTACGAAACCTGGTTTTCGAGCTTCGATAGACACTTGCCACGGAAATTGTCCTGTTATCGCGTTCGAACCGGATATAATACGCCCATTATTTAAAACGTCGCGTATCGGAATGGGCCGATAATATCTCTATATAAAGTGGATTTAATAATTTTTATTAGTAAAAGTATTAAAATCTTAAGATAAGGAAATACCTTTAGTGGAGCTATATCACAATTGCTTCCGTTTATAGTTGCCGCTAATATAATAATTAATTGTATATACATGTTAATTGGACGAGTATCAAACCACAACTATAGCTACGAACAATATTTTAGAAATGAATAGCTGTTTGAAGATAACACACTAAGTTATTGGTAGTCGATAAACGATGCAAGCAAAAAATTATCTTGGGATTTTACAGTTGCTCAACAACACCTTTTGTAGATATGATTATCAGCATTGATTGAATGGTTCAAATGTGAACGACTTTATACTTTTGAGTGGTTGACTTAATAATGGCCCACCAGTTAACCATTCACTACAATTATTCAGTCAATAAAATCAAATATCCCATTCACTTCATTAGAATACACAAAAACTCAAGTCACATCCATGGCGATAATTTCGCTCTAATCAGAACGGAAAACTAGTTGTTGAGGAAAACATTGAAAGGGTGCAAAGTCTATAGAATAACAAGTACCGATTACTTATCTATATAATTAACATGTAAACAACAAAGATTTCCAAAAAACGATTATTTACACTCATTGGCGTTGAGCACTTCAGATATCGATATAGTCAAGTTACAGATACTTGTATATTTTTAACCAGTTATAAGCGTACCAAGGAAAATACAAAACTTTGAGCTTTTTCGTTTGTGTTTAATCTTTACAATCTGCTTTGGATCTGCGACACTCTCAACTCTTTAGTTCTGAAATAGAAAATGAACAAACTGTGATTGATTCAAATCCAATATCTCTCAAGGTATATTCAACATAAACTAATATTTCCTTCCATATTTACTCAGCAGTTCTAGAAATACTTATTTAACCTTGACCAAGTTAAAGTTATCAATTATGTCTATCAATTGACGTATATGTCTCAAATTTTGACGACGAATAGAAAATTGGCCCACCTTTAGTTAGACGAAAACAGACTTGTTGAAATTTGATTGTGTACTAATTAAGATAAACGAGTAATATGGTGGATTGATAGTATTTTCTTTTGTAACTGTGGTTCCCCGGACGGGAAATATATTAGATAGCACAAAGTTTACTTATTTACAGACGGTTTGTTTAATAAACTTGGGAGATAATGTCAAAGCCACCATATCGGTTAGAATAAAAATGCAATCTACAGTCAGAACAAAGAATAAAAAAGATTACCGCAGAGCTATCAAACTCCCGGGTAAACTATAAAAATATAAAATTTAAGTTAAACAGGTATAATATTACTTACCAAACCTGTAATATCAACATTATCCTGAACATTTACTATAAGTTTAAAGAGGAACTACAGGAGTGAAGTAGACTAATGAACTAAATCAATAAAGTCTATCGTGTTTCGTTATTTGAGCTTGGAAAGCAGGAATCTTGTTTTGATTAATAAGTTGGGAATCCCACCATTTTACTATTTTTTAGTTTTCTAGTTTTGTAAAAACAGAACAAGAAATTGAAAAGCTTTGTTCGCCTGTGCTATATATTATGTGATGTATAAAAGAATAACGGCTGGATCTCACATCATACTTTTCAAGAAATGTGGTTGCTGTATCCACATTCGTTCGTGTAGGTTTTCTCATTTTTTTTCGGCTTTTACAGGCCATTGTTGGCCCGTACCGTGTCAACAATCTGGCTCCAACAGTTTCGATCACGAGCCAGCTCTTCATACTGTTGCAAGCAGTTGGAAGATGCCAGATCGCTCTCTACGCCGTGCAGGCCATCGTCGCCGACAGCGACCTCTTCGCTTACCGAAAGGCGGTTCTCCCTTCAAAGATCGCTGTATCATTCGTTTCAGATCAGCACGCAGAACGTGACCGAGCCAGCGTATTCGCTGTCCTTTGATTCCATGCACGATATCAGGAATTTGCATTAAATTCCTGATCTCGTGATTGAATAGAACTCGGTAGGTGCCATCAACGTCGCGTTTTGGGCCATATATCACACGCATGATTCTTCTCTCGAATGTTAGAAGCCATCTTTCGTACTCATCCGTTAACGTCCAACTCTCACGTCCATACATGACAACGGGTCTGATCAACAATCTGTACAGCTTCAGCTTATCCGTATTTTCAAGATATTTTGATTTCAGCAGTGGACGTAGAGGATACAAAGCCCGATTGCCAGCGGCAAGGCGAACCTTGATATCCTCTCCCACACTATTATCGTGAGTAATGAGAGATCCAAGATACTTGAATCTCATCACTCCTTCAAACGTGTGGTTTCCACTACTGAAATCAATTGCGTCTTGGTCTCGAAAACCTGAAATCAGATATTTGGTTTTGGACTCATTGATTTTGAGACCAACGGAAGCTGAAAACTGTTTCAGTGGATCAAGTATCTCTTTCACTCCGTTGCCATTTAATCCAATCACACAGATATCATCTGCATGCGCAAGAAGTTTATTGGATTGTCGGAATAAGATATTGTCCTGAGGTGTTGCACTTTTACGAAGGATGTATTCCAACATGAGATTAATAAGTATCGGGGACAGCGCCTCTCCTTGTCGAACACCAGAAGTAATTGCAAAAATTCTCGATAGCCTGTTCTCAACTTTGACACAGCATTGTGACTGCGTTACTGTCATTTTACACAGATGTACATATTTTTGTGGTATTCCTAAATATTCAAGCGTATACCATAGCCTCTCTCGATTGATCGAGTCATAGGCTTGCTTGAAATCTAGGAATACCTGGTGTACATCGCGAGATGTTTCGTAGTACTTGGAAAGAATCATCCGCAGCGAAAAAACTTGATCAGTGAGTGACCGATTTGGACGGAATCCTCCTTGGTAGTCACCGGCAATTTCCTCCGCTAAAGGAGTAATTCTTCCCAAGATTATGTAAGACAGTAACTTATATGCTGTTGAAAGGAGAGCTATACCGCGATAATTCTCGCATTTCATGCGATCACCCTTTTTGAATATTGGGCATAACGCTGCCACTTTCTATTCGTCAGGCATAACTTCATTTCGCCATACTAATCGAATAAGCTCGAAAAGACAGTTCCACAAAGTTAGCCCTCCGAATATCAAGAGCTCTGAATTAATGCAATCAACCCCTGGTGAACGATTTTTCTTTAATTTCTGCATGGCCATTATGAATTCCTCATAGGATGGATCCTCAATGAACATCTCCGCGGTCTGTATTTGAGGGTATTCAAATACAGCTTGTGATACATGTGGAACATTAAGTAAGTCATAAAAATGTTCACGCCATGTATCGAGTACCGCATCGACGTTAACACAGAGGTTTCCATCCTGGTCCCGAATGGCAGTTGACCGAGATCTTAAGGTATGGTGCAATTCGGTGATTCCTTTAAAGAAACCACGCGAATTGTGCTCATTGCTGAGTTGTTGTACTCTTAAGAACTTGGCCTTCCACCATTCGCGCTTTTTCTGTCTACAAATACGTTTAGCTGTCCTCCTAGCAAGAACTGCCTTGTTTTTCCTTGCAATTGTAAACCGAGTCTGCGCTTCATTGTGGGCTATATTGCGTTGCTCAACAGCAAGACGACACTCCTCATCAAACCAATCATTTTTGGGCTTAGTTTTCACTATACCGAGAGTGTGCTGGGCGGCATCGACAACCGTGGTTTTCAATACTTCCCAGACACTGTTCACATCATCAGATTGGTAATTGGATCGTAAAATGCTATTGCTGACAAGATCTTGGTATTTTCGTTGCGTTTCTTCATTTATCAGACCTTCACAGGAGAATCGCGTTGTATATTCTCCTGTCCTCCTTGACTTGTACGAAAATTTCCATTGCAGCTTTGCAGCAACCATAAAATGGTCACTGCCTATGAATTTTGTTGACGACCGATACGATCTCACGTCTTGAACAACCCGAGCTCGGTCTTTTGAAATCAACACATGGTCAATTTGGCTTCGGGATGTTTTACGTGGATGTGTCCATGTTTCCAAATGGATATTTCTATGGGGAAATAATGTACTTGCCACCCTGAGATCATGAGCGATCGCAAAGTACATCATTCTTTTCCCATTTTCGGTCGCAGTTTCGTGTCGGGAGTACGGACCTTTGTTATTACATAAGTCGGTCTGATTTCTGCCAGCTCTAGCATTAAAGTCACCAATCACTAATCTGATATCATGCTCAGGTATAGAGCCCATCGGATTATCCAAATTATTGTAAAATGAGTCTTTATCTTGGGGTTGGCTTACATCAGTGGGCGCATGTACACAAACAATTGACAGGTTGGCTAATTTCATGTGCAAGCTAAGCTTACACATTCGATTATCGACTGCCTGGAAGTCCAAGACAGCCTTTTTTACCGGCAGCCCAATGAGAAAGCCAACTCCAAGATTTCCGAGGTAATCTCCACTGTGTAGCAACGTATAGCCTTGGGACACATGGACTCCACTTTTAGGCCATCGAGTTTCTTGGAGCGCTACGAGTTCCAGCCGATACTGGATACATGTGATAAGGCCGTCCAACGCGCCAGGTTTTCTTAGTGACTGCACGTTCCACGTGCTGATCCTCACTCTCGTATCCGGGTACTTAAGCGGGGGGTCATTGTTATTTAGGTGGTATCCGATTTTTTTGGTTTTGTTGACATTTTTAACTGTAATTGGTTTTTACGGATGCGGGTCGTCAGCCCAGCGATCCAACCAGATTTAGTCGCCTCCTACGACAAGCTCTGGATACTGTGGTGGTATTCTATGGATCTCATGTTTCGTTTGAAATATTTACGAAACATGTTTGCCCCCAACCACAGGGTTTTCTCATTTGATATATGTATTTCTTTTGGATAAAAACTGTCTAATGAATCATTTTCTGAGATTTATACTAGAGTATAGTGTAAAATCGTTTGTGAATTTAATGTGTTACACCTACTTGATCGAACCCAATTACAAAGCAGTTTTTTCATTCTTTGGAGAAGGAAGCAAAAGTGATTTTTTAGGAGTGTAGATTTCTTATTTATATGTGAGCGAGCCTTATTTCAAGTTCTGTTGCGAGGTGGCTTTAATTAGTAATAGAAATCTATACCACTGATGGTCAGATTACATTTCTTCCTAAAAATTAGTATACACTGGCTACGTTCGTGTCTGAAATCTTAATACCTTGCCTACGTTGATAAGCTAAAATCGAACATAATGTATATAATTCCCGTTGTTCATGTATACATATATGATTTTTGTGTATTATGTATCATGCGTGCGATATGTGTCCCGATACTGACAATCTGCGCGTTGCCTGCACAAACCATCTTTGCGTAAGTGCCGCGAAACTATAGTTTATTATACTTCTTATCAAATTGTTTTTTATATAAGATTAATAAAGCTTGAAATATCAAGTTTAATAAATTGGAAGTAGGAAGTTAAATTGCATTAGATCATTTATATTTCCTATAACTTGATATTAAAGAATAAAATAAGCTACACGAATTTCACTTGACCATAAAGAAACCGTTACTGTACATATACTGTACATACACCAATTTAAGCAATTTACACTGCTTGTTGTTATTTTATCATAGCACAACAAAGCCGTTTATCATTATACATTCGATAAGCCAACGTTGATAAGGCAACATATATATATATATATATATATATATATATATATATATATATATATATATATATATATATATATATATATATATATATATATGTATATATATATATATATATATATATATATATATATATATATATATATATATATATATATATAAATATATAAATTATTGACTAAAATATAATTTATAAACGAAACTGAATTATTAATTTGAAATTTCTTTCCATTTATGTCAAACTGGTAGCAGTTTGTCTATTTCATTGTCACACCAAAACAAATAGTAAGACAAATTATCATCTGTTTGGCTGTTTGGTAAGCTTACTTTCCATTTCACTTCTCACTGCATGTGATCCACTTTAGAATCATTGGTTTTCTGTATTATGGAATAATTAATAGAAGAGACAAAAACGAAAATATTAGATAAGTTACAATGTGACATGTATCCGTGTGTGTGAATTCGTATATATATATATATATATATATATATATATATATATATATATATATATATATATATATATAAACATAGTTATATTTTAACCCACCTATAACGTATATCTTAAGATGACCAAAATTAGATTTAGACCGACAGTACACAAGGCAAACGTTAATGATTAGATTACCATAATTTGAACACCAACGTTATCGATATACAATTTATAGTTGAATACGAATAATAACCGGGTAACCAATTTATCGACAAATCTAATTCTAAAGAGTACTGTACGATATGTCAAAACAAAGAAAAAAAATGTTAAAAGGTTAAAGTAATTTAAATTAATGATCTTAGAAAGTATATAAGAAGTTTTTTTTGCGTTATTTGATGATGATGGACAACATCTACTTACACGGTTATGGTTATTTAAGTTCATACGAGTATATACATTCATGTTATACAAGTAAATAATTATGTATATGTCCCAAATAGTAGCGAAACTATTTAGCAATCAATCACATAATTGTATAAATTCTTGTTGCATATTCAGATTCATTGAAATAGAAAAACTTATATAATCTGACGATTTCAAAACATAACTTTCATTGAAAGATAATAGCAATGGTATAAAGAAGTAATGCATGAGAATTGCAAATGATAATTAAATCTGTTCCGAGATTTAGCTGCAATTATGTCAAATTTGCTCGACTATATATGTTGATATTGCGAAACGAGATGCTATAATCACACTGATTAAATGGCACAGTATAGGAACCTGCTTTAGTATATGTTGCCACAGCTTGGCATTTTACATGTAAAAAAACTTTTTTTTACATTTAACATGTAAATAACAATTACAAAAGTTCGTGTATTGGTCAGCTGTAACACAACATATTGAAACTACATTTTGCATGAAGCGAAATAATAACTATAAATGGTCGAGTATATACCGTGTTTAAATTTCGATAGAAGTTGTAAAAAAACATTTTTCGTTAATCGATTAAGATCAGTTGTATGAACAACCACGTCTACGATTTTTATTTAAGTACAAAAACATACATAATGATAAAGACTGACTGTCAACTGTGTATGTTCAAACATTATAAATTGATATCCTTAAATTTGAAGCCATTTTGGTAGTGTTACTTGGAGGAAAGAAACTGCTAGTCTAAATCATACGAATTTAGCGGTCCTCTATAACTTGTGACTTCGATGTATTAGTATCCATTAGTTATTTTTACCAGATGATTTTTCTACAATTCTTGATAAAGATTGTTTTATTTTATTTTTTGGCAATTTGTTTTGGGGCTCAAGAAACTCCTATTCTTTCGCGGTTCGCTTATTAACAACCTTACTTTAACACCATTACAGCCAATTCGATGACGTACGGCTTAAGGTCCGATTTTCCTAACCATCTGCACATTGCCAGTTTTGATAATGAGATTAAGTTTCATTTTAATCTTAATATGTGACCGATCTTAATTTACAATAACTACATACGTTACACTTGTTTTTCCATAATTACAATAAGTTGCATTTATATACCTTAGTTAAATTAGCAATACTTTTTCAAACCGATATAGCTTCCAATGATATATTAAGTCTTGTTTATAGCGTTGGATTGTCGGAATAATATATTGTTAAATGCAGGAGATCATTGATTTCAAAACTAACTCTCCAAATTTGATTCAGATTTCTAAATTTAGCAGATTTGTAGTTTAATTAGTGAATTATAAGTTCCGCTTTCATTTGAATTCATAATTAAAATTTCACCTTTATATTTTATCTCATATAACAATTGCAGTTGTAAACATTTGCAAGAGTATAGTTAATAAATAAAACTCAAGATGCATTTCTTATTTAAAACAAGTCAATTTATAAATAACTATCACAAAAAACTATAAAATAGCAATTATATTTATTACATAAAAGTTGTAATTGGAATGCCTGTATTTGAGCTGATCCAATTAAGTAAGAACGCGACATTCATAAATCCCGAAGGTATAGTCGATTGGCATCCCATGTTCGAAGAGAACGAAACAATTCCAATTTGTGTCCAACTGTTGTTTAGGTATATAATAGCTGGACCACCCGAATCACCATTACACGGTCCATTAACCCCATTTTGTGTTCCTTTTGCACATATTGTACTGTCAAAAATGAACGAACCAAAATACATTTTACAATCGGAATTCTTAATCACTACCATATCAGTGTACTTCAATTGAGCAGATGACGAACCAGTTTCAGTAACGCCCCACCCCGAAACAGTTATTTTTTTATCGAAGAAGTAATTTTCAACAGCATCCGATAAGCGAGGTAATGCAACAGGTTGTATTGTTGAACTGAATGCAACGTCTTGATCTAATTTTATTATAGCCGCGTCATAATTCATACTCATTGTATTGTACTTTGGATGTATCACGACTTTCGATTGTTCCACATATCGTATAGTCGAAGCTGAATTTTTATAAATACTACCGAATTCAATTATAAACGAGGTATAACCTTGACAACAATGAGCAGCTGTTAGGACGGCATTCGATGAAATAATCGAACCTCCACAAGTACTGACATATCCTGAAATACGCCCCTCTACGACAACTTGCCATGGAAATTGGCCTGCAACTGCGTTATTTCCTCCGATAATACGGCCACTATTTATAGTGTCACGAACTGGTACTGGCCAATAAAGCGTCTGCATATTCAAATAAAACAAATTTAGATCTAATCAAGAAATTGAATCGTGTAAATACATACCTTTGACGGCAATACATGACAATGTATCACTTCAAAGATTACGACTAGTAAACCAAATAATTTGATCGACATTTTAGGTAGATGTTCAAATAACAACTGCGCGGAAACAACAAATTATGTACGAATCTAAACAACTCAATTCCTGTGTTCTGATAACACATCGTTTAAAGTCACTCGGCAGCGATTAAAAACGCGAGCATTAAAAACCTTGTTGGGATTTGCCCATGTTAATGATTATCGGGACTGATACTAAATGGCAAATTCACTTGAGCTTGTAACGTGTTAGTCAAAAGATATTATATTAAAGTAAACGTGCCATTCAATCGATATCAAGGGTCGAAACGAATATTGATAAGATCATTTCCACAGTGTAGTGTATGTAAACAATGGTTTTATGTATTTTAAAAAGAAAAAAATGTTTATTCGATTATTTCGGTGCCGTGACTGGCAATTCATGTACAGAATATATAATATAATGAAAATTAGTTGCTTCAGTTTATCGGTTACAGAAGTGGAGCACGTGTCACTTTCTAAATAGTAATCAAAAAGTAATACGTTACCATGTGTATGTTTATTATCAAACACTGTGTACTTGTTGCTTGAATAATTCGATTAATCAAACGATTCTTTGGATTGCAATGAACCACTTCAAGTTATATTAGTGCAATTTAGATTGAGATCAATATTATACCACAAAGGGTGTAACAGATTTTTTAAATAATCAGTGATCTATACTAATCACAAGTTGCTTTAAACGTCGTATTTAAAACTTATGTTGGACACACTTTATCGAGTGCAATTTAAATTACTTACAATATCTTGACATGGGAATTTCCACTTCTACAAAAACAGAATTATTGAACTTTATAAGTGGAAATTATATTAAATTTATAAAATAATGCAAAATGTCAATTTTATCAAATATACGCCGCAGAATTATCCAATCAAGTTGGTTCCTGTTGTAATTTTCCTACAGCTATAAAGTTAACGAAGTTACTCTCCACTTACTATATATTCCACTTTAAATTTTCTAAAATAGGGGGATGTTCAAATTGGATCATTGGCAGGCAATAAAATATAAAAAATTTGCCAAAAATTGAAAGAAGCATCTGGTTACCAAAACATGCGGTAAGGCTTTGAACTAGTAATAGGTATAAAATGCTAGAGGAAATATACTTCGATCAAAAAACCAAACATATTAGTTATGACAATGCAGGAAATTACAAGTACCGGCAGTCTTCGCAAGCGAGCGGTCTTTCGTCAAAGTCGATCAGCCACAATATCTTCGAATTAATGCATCTTTCTGCTGAGAGAACTGATCACCCAATCATGTAATGGAAAAAATAACTATGTATATAATGAATATCACACACAATTGATTCCCAGTGGACCCACAAATAAAAGGTCCCACATTTTACATGGAAATTGTCGATGCATAGGAAGTGGCAGAAAAAATCTGTTTGGATCGTGAAGAAAACAAACCCAGCAAGCACAGAAAATGAAACTCAAGCTCGATTATGTTGACCATAAAAAGTAAACTTTAACATCGAGTAAAAAGATTATGGTTCCAGAGACACTAGTAAATGATAGGTGGACTCCCGCTTTTCATGTTAACGATTGTTAAAGACTATAACATTCAAAACATTCATGATATTCGATCAATTCCAAATAAGAAAATCAAAGTGTAAATTTTACTGTTAACCAAAACAATATTGATAGTTCAATCCAAAAAATGTCAGAGTTTTAGTGTCAGGATCCTTCAATTATTCTTTTAACCACCTTACGAGTATGTTTGCATTAGATTGGAACTCAATTGTACAGGCCAACATCTACCAAATTATCGTGTCTGAATGAGGTAGCGAAAAAACTACAAAATATCGGAAAGTAAGAATAGTAACGAAAGCGAAATGAGGAGAGATTCGCCTATTTTGACCTAAGGCTAAAGATGTAAGCCATGCGAATTGAGGCATTTTCTATAATAATGGCGTAGCCAATTTTCATTGTCTATTTCATAATTTGAAACAAGCATTTCTCATAGAGCATGAAGTCAAAAGACGCCTTAGAAAATATCGTCGATAGGCTAGTTCGACATTTCTACCAATATATATCTTTAAGAGCAATTATTACAGAAGGACTAGAAAATTATATTCGAGGATCTCGGAGGAATGCCGTTAGATAACCAAAATAGTTGAGTGTAGAATCAATTTAGCAAAGCCCGTCTCTCCAATAAACAAAGACGAGCTACTATATGCTATATGCAACGGCTTAAAATCCTATATGCAACGGCATCAAGCAGATATTAAATGATTGTATTGTAGTGAAATTATGTTTGACGAGCATTTGAGCTAAAACTTTAGATAAAGTTTTACAATAAACAAGTATTCTTCATAAAACATGGTACTTTGATAGTACCAAAATGAGAATACTTTGATAGTAGAGCTGTTTGTATTCTCATTTTATCCAACATGTCAGACTCATAATATAATAATATATATGAATGTATGATGAAATGATGTTACGGTAAAGGCCTGTGGATGCTTTGATAAAATCTTCCATAAAGTGGATGGACACACCTCCAGTTACTCAGAACGACGTCAAATTGATTGATTTTGGTCATCCTCAATGTAACCCTGTATTGCGTCTATCGCTTGTTCGGTAGGCACTGTCTAACATCATACTGGATGTGTATTATCATTTAGAGTATACGTGGTGCGAAACTAATCCAAAGTTAACCAAAACAACCGTTCTGATGGACGATTGTGACAACCGTAAAATGAACGTAATGATTTTTGCGAACAGAACCATTATTTTAATAAAAAAAATGGCGTAAGTATATTCATTATGAAATGGCAAAGAAAACGGAAATGTCGGCTGTCAAAAAAAACAGTGTTGCCAATTTAAAGATGTTAATCTCTTAAAAACAAATGTTAAAAACAAAAATATCAAAAATGCTTTGATTGGGTCAAAAGATTTTTGAATTTTGAAACATTTAAAATCTTTGAGGCAGTTCCCAAACCATAGCTCATTGAAATAATTCAATGTTAACAAAACGTATTCGCATCCTTTGATGGTGCGAGGTAATTTTAGTGAAAGAAAGTGAAAGAATTTATGTGACAGAGGACAAGAAAAGGATATGTGTTGAGTATTATAACTTTCAGTATGTTGCAATTCTTGATGTAATTTAACCCAAATGTCGAGATTTACAAACTCGAACTTATTAATTGATTAACATATCTTAAACATAAAAATAACAAAAAACACATTTTTGTTTTAAAAATCTACCACCCCGGGTAGGAAAATAGTTTCTCGAAAGAACAAATAATTTCGAAGGGTTGGAATGTAAATATTGTAACTGTAGAAGTGAACAGTTAAATGTGTATGCAACACAAGTCCAAGAAATGGTGAACACAATTTGAAACTCGTCAGTTCATGTTGCTTGGTTATGATTTCTAAACGATTTTTAGAATCAACATAAATGTTTTTCAGACCACGAATCGTTAGGAGAATTATCAATAAATTGATGGTTGTTTTAACAGGTTTATTATTCTAAGGCTTATGTACTTAAACTTAAAATGATTTCTGAGATCATATAAGCTGATTTTAATCACTTATAAAACTCTCCTGTTGGGGAAGGGACTAAACAATTTAAATGTATGGTCACATCTAACGATGTTAGAATCGATCGAACTATTAGACCGCTTGTAATATTAATTCCTATCTTACTGTGTACCAACTGATTGATATTATAAGGCCCATCATAATTGTCTAAGCTATCTGAACTACTATATAATGTTACAATAAGGAATGCCACCCGGAATGTCAATAATTTTGTCACAAACTCTTGATGAGTTTAATTGCAGGTTTAAAATTCGATTTATGAACATTAACAGGATCGTCAAATGAAATGGAATTTTTTAATCATTTTCGATTCGTATTTTAACTTAAAAGGTCCGAACTGTTTACGCTCTATTATCGTAGTGAAGATCACCACTAATGGAGAAAACCAGCGGCATGCATTCGAAGAACTACTTTATTTGTATTTTTTACGGTCTTTACATGTCATACTTGGCCCGTAGCGTTTCGACAGTCTACCTTCATCGGTTACGATCTCTTGATGCCAGCTCTTCATACGGTTTTAAACAATAAAAAGAAGCCAGATTGCCTTGTACGCCGTGGAGCCATCGGCTCCACCTACCGAAAGGCGGATCTCCCTTCAAAGATCGGTGTATCATTTCCGATCAACACGTAGAACGTGATCAAGTCAGCGTACTCGCTGTCCTTTGATTTCAAACACGGTATCAGGAATACGCCTTATCGTGAGAAATATAAGGTTAAAAATATTGGAATCTCATCACTCCTTCAAACGTGTGGACTACCACTACTAAAATCAAATGTTTCTTCGCCTCTAAAACCAGAGATCAGATATTTGGTTTTGGACTCGTTGATTTTGAGACCAACGGAAGCTGAACAATTTTCTTGTGAATCAATTGTATCTTGGGTTTCCCTGATTTTTACGAAAATTGAATATTAATAGTCACTATCAACGAATTTTGCTTACAATCTTACGTCTTGGACAACCCGAGCCCGCTCTTTTGAATCAACTCATTGCCAATTTGGCTAGGGGATGTTTTACGTAGATGTGTCCATGTTTCCAAATAGATTTTTTGGGGAATACAGATTTATATTATTACATAAGTCGGTATGATTTCTGGCATTTAAGTCAACAATCACCAAACTGACGTCATGCGCCTAAAGCGCTCATCAGATTATCCAAGTCATTGTAAAATGAGTCTCTATAATCTCGAGATTGGCTTACATCAGTGGTACAAAGATAATAGACAGGTTGGCTAATCTTATTTGCAAGTGAAGTTTACATATTCGATTGTCAACTGTTTCTTGAACTTCCACAACACAGACTAGTTTACCTTTAGTTGCATTACAAAACTTAAAATAATTTGTGTTAGTATTTAGATTTGAGGTTAGTCTCATCATTCAATCTGAAAGATATTTTTTAATTTCGTCTTCCACCAAAATCTCAATATATATATATATATGTATCCCTACAAGGTGTAACCGTTTTACGATTTTTTTATTTTTTAAAAACATTAACAGTACTAGTGATATCATATATTGAACACCAATGGACATTTATGAACATTTAATACCTCTTTCATTACATAGTATGTTACCATAAAGATTTACTAAATATTATAGTGGATTTACTAGAGATAAACTCATATTTATCAAATGGAAATTATTGGAGCTCACGTTTTATAGCGACTTAACCACTACCTTGCCACTGTTATTATGAAATGAAGGCACATAAACTAGGTAGTTATAGGCTTTTATATATACATATATATATATATATATATATATATATATATATATATATATATATATATATATATATATATATATATATATATATATATATATGTATATATATATATATATACATATATATATATATATATATATATATATATATATATATATATATATATATATATATATATATATATATATATATATTTATATATACATATATATATATATATATATATATATATATATATATATATATATATATATATATATATATATATATATATATTAAAGTAGGACGTAGATAAGCGAACCGCTTTACGCTTTAATTGCAAATTCGAGGACGTACGACTATAGGTCCGATTTACGTAGAACCATTTGCACAATGCATAGCTGTATGTCATCCTATAGTCGTACGTCCAATGCGTAAAGCGGTTCGCTTATCTACGTCCTACTTTAATATATATATATATATATATATATATATATATATATATATATATATATATATATATATATATATATATAAATATATATATATATATATATATATATAAATATATATATATGTATATATATATATATATATATATATATATATGTATATATATATATATATATATATATGTATGTATATATATATATATATATATATATATATATATATATATATATATATATATATATATATATATATATTATATATATATAGATATGACATGGATAGTTATATGCTTGAAATAAAACTATTTACCACTAGTATATTGTGAGGCTTACGATTACGGTATAACAATACATACTTCAACCATGGCTGCGTTAAATCAATACAATTTCCATACGACGTATACACAAATTAAATAAACTGCAATAACCTTTACCTTAACCATCACGTAGACTATATAAATAATAATTGGAATTTAAAATAAGCGGAAAATATTTTACACAAAATAATAATTTTAATAATACATTACAAAAAATTCCGGAAGTAAATTAAAATTAAAAACAAAAACTCAAAGAATAGAAATTTTATTCACTTTCTATTCACTTTACTTCTTAAAGGGTCGACTATCTTATTATTATTGGTTTTCTATTACATTTTTACGTTATGGTTGATAAATTTGTTGGTTGATTTTTGAGGAAAGATTATGTTCGTAAAACAAATTAGAAATGGAATTGAAACGTACACCGCAAGGCATATTCGTTTACAGTTATACATTAGTTTGCAAATCGCGTACGTGAAGAAATTATGTTGCTAATTTTATCTGTATAAAATACACGTCTGTTTATATCCAACAGTACCACTGACCTGCGATGCCCTTTAACAATTTATATATCGCCAAGGAAACAGACAATTCTCTATATAAGAGATTATATTGTGCATGTCCAATGGCATTTCGTAGGTGTAGCCAAATTGTGTATGCAATAAAAAATATTGCATTCAGATGATAAAAAATATTGCAAAACTATATGAATGAAGTTTACCTTGCAACAAAACATCTTTTCATTTCCTTGAAATCTTATTAAAAAATATTCCAATCGTAAACAATGAATTGAGAATGCACGTAAGGTAATAAGTATTAATTATACCTTGTTAAATGTATTCGATATCAAAACTATTTATCTAACGCATATTTGAATACTTCCCATCCGAGATGCACCTTAGATTCAACATCCCATCTATAATGTAAGACTATCAATATTTTTAGACAATTACTACACAAAATACAAAACAATACTTTGGGAGATTATAAACTTGTTTCCACTTGTTTATTTGTTTATTGTTGTTATACACACGAGATTGATCTAAATTTATTTTGCTTTTTAGAAAAGAAAATCTAGATTAGAGCACGAGAACATTTTTTTTCTTTTAAAAATGATTTACGTTTAAGCAGAACAAATTGTATTGTTTGTACGATAGAAAGTGGTTTAAATACCCGACTGTACATAAACAGCAATGTAGAACGTGTATGCAGGGTTAAGATATGACATTTTTATAGTTACTTAAAAAATCTTTATTGTAGACTTAATTATAGAAGCTCTTACTCGTAGGTTTACGTTCATAATTCAAAAGATTTATAACTTACCTAAAACGTCACAAAAACAATTACAGAATTTGAAGAGAATTTGAAGTGTAAATTAAATTACAGATTTTAACTTAAAGTTTTTTTCTACTAATCCATCTCAGTGATTGGCCCAACAATATCAAAGAATTATCACGATTTTGAAAACTTCTAAAATTTGTATATCGATAGTAAAGTGTACAGAGTACATCACTCATCAATGTCAACGGAAATTATTTGTGAAAAAATTATGTACTTTAGATGACTAAATAAAGCTACATTATATTTGGTCATACAAAAAATATATATTGCCCCACTACCTTGTGGCGTTTAGAGTAAGTAATCCAAATAACTCGCAAATACAATTATCATCACGCCACGTACGTCATCGGAGCGAAACCGGGTGTTACCGAATTACAACATACAAGCAACAACTCGAATATTATTACATTCACTCAACAAAGTATTCAAAATACACGAAGCCTCGTGCTTTATGTTTTTACCGTAGGAAAAGGAGACAACAACAAAAAACAAATTCAATATTGAAATAGAGCAATTTTTTCGCAAATATTCACGAAGAATCTATTCAATACATGAACGACAATGGCTATGGCACGCTGCTAAAGAAGTATCTTTTCCTAACAGGAAAGGCCAAAAACTATAATTTACCAGTTCGACATAACATGGTTCATCACATCGTCACTGAAGGATATTAGTCAGTGTCAAGGCCACGACGACTGGATCCAAAGCGTCATAAAACGGCTCAAACAGAGTTTTATAGCACATGGTGTGGGATAAGAAAATTGCAATGCCGAAACACTCGCTCCAATTCACTCTTACTTGGCAGCTCTACAAAAAACCTCCATGACGCAAAAGAATTCTTCTTCGCCCGAACAGTGCCAACATAAAGTCTTATCGCATGTGCCTTTAATTCAATGACGTCATCAGAGCGTGACTGGTCTAGCGAATTAAAACATACAAGCAACAACTCAAATTACACTCACTCAAAAATACTATTTAAAATATGTACATAACGCATAGTACAATCTACCGAACTTTACTAACTTAATTAACTATACGTTTCTCTGATATAAGATGAAGTTAATCGGAACTACAGTCATACGTCATAGATTTGGTTAGTAAAAGTACAAGTTCAGATGATAAAAGATATCTGCAAAAAGACTGGAGGGTGCTAATTCATTTGAAGTTGCGTATTTTCATAACGCCGATATAAATTTCCGATACCTAAAATCATCATTGACGTAAACTTCTTTACACGCAATTGAATCGCAATTTGCGATCAATGTAAACACGAGATATTAACACTTACTCATTTCAACTATTAAACAAATGATCAAATCAATATTGCCTACAGTTTCAGTCCGCTAAGAAACATTTCTTTATGATTGAGAAAAGTCTTCAGTTGCGGGTGTTTTACGCAAATTTTGATTTTCACTCAGTTTAAATTTAAGAGTTTAAATTTAAACATTTCCGTCCTACTTTACACCAATATAAAGCCAAATCGAAGACGTACGGCTATAGGTCCAATTTGCGTAAAACCATCTGCACATTACATAGCTCCATGTCAGTCTATAGTACTGACATTGAAGATGGTTTGACCCATTGAATTCTGCCCTTCAACAGAGAGTTATAGATGTGTTCATTCACACCACCGATCGTAATCACTATATCTTTTTCATGAAATTTTCCATGATCAATTCGAACATTTCCAGCTGTATGTTCTCGATAACTTCACGAATTTCATCTTTAAGTCTAAAGGTGTTAAATCACAAGATCTCGGTGGCCAATTACCTCTTAGATGAGAAGGTGAAAATGGGCCTAATCACTGAAGCTGATTTGTCGATGAAAATCCGGATCATTTTGATGCATTTCAAGGAGCCAATCAGTGAAGATACGACATTTATGGGGATCGACCGAATTAAGTTCCTGTGTTACCTGAACTTTAAAACCCTTAAGACCTTATAAATTAAAGAAGGCGGAAATTATTCCAGAACTCAATGCCACTAGGGCCCACGGTTCAACCCGCATACACATACAGATTAAAAACACTCAATTGTGATTGATGTTTCGTCACCACCCCGGGAATCGAACCCAAGACTCTCGAATGACAGAGCAAGCACGCTACTTTCTCTGCCATGAGAGCGACAAAATAGACCTTAGTCTTATACAAAATAAGGTGTAATGTTCTTTGTGGAATGTCTAATTGAAAGATCGACGAGGAATCGACAAACCTGAGTTTTCTTCAACACTACGGGCTAAAGCAGCAATATTATCAGTTGTTCTTGAACGACACACACGGTTTCGATTCCTCAAATTACTAACTTGTCCCAACAACTCAAATGGTTCCAACAGTTTCACTATGGCCGAGAAGATGCTTCACGACGGCCAAAAATTGCTTTAGTTTTGCGAAATGTGATCAAAATTTTAACCATTTTTATAGTGAATTTTAACAATTTCAATGCGTTATTGAAGCGTGTATCGCACCATTTTTAGTAATGGCGTAGTTTTTACTTGTCAAATGTCTAAAGATGACAGCTTCAAAATTGATAGTTACCCAAATAGCAGGATATTCAGAATGAAACCTCTTTACTTTGGAAATACAAAATTAACATTATTTAAAAATTGATGCTTCCCTGTCAGGCAGAATTAAACCACCACTTGTTTAAAAACAGAATGACACAAGCTCAGAACGACAGCCCGGAAAATAAAATAGCCTCAATCTTGAATGCATCTTCACATTGAATGCATACAATTCAGAGAATTATAATGACTGGTATGTTCAATAAACATAGATTTTAAGAATAAATCTAATGAGCTTTTATCTATTTAATAAGACTACATGTATGTATGTACCTTCAAATTAAACTCTTAATCATTTGTATATAACAAATGTAAACTATTAATATGTTTGTATATGGACAATCCCATATCGCCAAATTGATAGCATAATGACAACTTATAATGGTATGTCTATGCGTCATATCAAAACAAATTAACAAATATTATTACTAAGCACTAAGCCGGTGTTTGCTGACACGAGTCACATCGTTAATATCGTGTTTTGATGATTCAAAATAAAATTGTTGTTATTTTTGTGTAGATTGTCAAGCGATTAAATAAAATAAGATTTTGTATCAACCTTGTGTATCTCATACAAGATATAGTTAATCTTAAAGTGTCCCTGCTAGTATACAAGATTATATAGAAAGTGCTGTACTTTATCAAAAGGTTATACCTTTCATTTTTTTATTATTAATGTCCAGACATAATATCTTTTTTTACATAAACACATTTTGTATTGGCGTTTTGATATAATCTGATACAGATGATCACATTAAGTGGCATACAAAAACCACAAAATCTGTATTTTGATATTAAGTAATTAAGATTAAGAAAATACAACAAAATCTTTTTATATTTTGATATTTCTTAAATAACCAATTGGCCTTGTATCATTTTTACGTATGCAACCGAATGATTTATTAGCTTAAATCTTGTTTCTACTTCGACGCAAACAAAATGTTAAGAAAAAATTAATAAATTGATCTCATTACGAGGACATAAGTATATTCCATAATTTTTGAGTATTGGTCAAAATGTATAATCTTATAAAATGTACAGTGTGCGAATGTATTTATACACAACTGGACTGTATGAAATCGGTGTAAAGGTCTTGTGTAGATTAAAGTCGACAAATGCCGCTGTGAAATTATTAATTACGGGTTGATTAATTAAAAGCAATTTATAAGAGTTGAAACTATTGATTAACACATTGAATTTCGATGTCTTGAAACAATGATGAAAAGACGGATTTCGTCATTGTTTACCTCTTTGACAGCAATATCCTTCTTTAACAGCACTGGTTTTATAACCATCGAAAGAATAATCAAGGGATCGCATTAAAATAGATGCTCCGTTAAAAGCTTCTCTTGATGAATATGCTCTCGTAAGCTTCTCGTGATGACATTTTGTTTGTGGTTTACATTAAAATTAAAAAACTATCGGTATTCATTAATACAACGGATTAAATTTGTAAAAATTTACTTCAATACCAGTAAAAATTTCACAAAGACAGAGTACAAAGTGTTGAAAACTACAAGTAGTTTGTGACGTAAAGATTGCAAGTCGTATTCTAATTTCGTGATAACGCAGCATTACGATTATTCCAATTGACCATACAACTAAAACAAGTAATAATGCAACTTTGATATCAGGCACTAGCATTTTAACATGAATTAGAATGAATTTAGAATGGAGCAATACACGTTTTGTTCGTACCTTTAAAAAGCTCAATATATAACAGCATACTTTCATTGAAAAATAAGCAACTTTACCCAATGACAATCGATATGACCATCATGTATACCGAAGTTTCATTAAACTTATCCAAGGACTTTTCAATCAATCAAAGGAAAATCAGCACTAGATTTGACAAGTAAGAACAATTGATCTGTAACAAACCATATAGTAAGTAGGAAATAATCCATTGTATAGGGCCATCTGGTACCTGGGTGGAAGTCTTTGTATTAACATCGATGGGATAATCGATGCGACGGTAAATATCTTTCTGATCGGCTTAATATTCACATGCGTCACATGCTGCGAATTAATATCCTCAAATATAAGACACCGTGATGTCATTTCATAATTCATCACATGATAAATTTACAATAACTAGAGAAAAATTAAGAATCATTCACATGGAGTTAGTTCAGATCTCTTGGTGTTCGGAGAGTAATTTTATCGAAATCTCTTGTCAACCTTGTTCGATTTGTATTGAAACATGAAGGAATACAAAATACTAGGAAATAAGTGACCGTAATAGTAATAATTTTTCTAAAATAGAAGGTTTAAATGTTAGATAAATGGTCTCTTTGTTAGACTATAACTATAAGCATCCTCAAGCATTTTGAAAATTTCATCCAAGCAACTCCATACATTGGATCTCTTATTGGATCCAAGCTCAATCTTGGAGTATCTTGGATCTCTTATTGCTCGTGGTAAAAGTGAGAAGCTTTATCAGATAAAAAATGTAATAATGTAAAATACTGATATCGTACATAAAATGAGTACGTAGCTCCGTTGGGTTAAAAATCCCTCGGTAGTTGCATATAGAACGGAAACGAAAGATCGTTTTCATTCAAACTTTCAAATGAACTATATTGAACACAAAGTTCTAAATGAATTCTTAGTTCCCAATGAACGTTTTCAAATATATTTCTACTTATTTTTGTTGGACCAGGTTCTAGTACAATTAAATTGAAAATTTGTTTATTAAGATTCCAAATTAAAAATATAGAACCTTTTAAGCCATAAAATGGAAAAATATTGTTAGAATTTTGACAAAGAAATAGGTAAAAATTGTCTCTATTTAACTACATAATCTCATCTTTTATTACCAAGTGATTTTTTAAGTTTGCACAGAGGAAATAAGATGAGCGAAGGTACATCTGGTAAATATGTTGGTCATCGCGATATTGTTCGTCTATAAAGTTGTGCAAACGATGTTTTTCCTTTTTTAAAATAATCAATAAAACTTTTACCAGAATAAAATTTAGCCCAGCATTGATATTGCTTGTCCTTTAAAATGAAACAATGACAAATTTTTTGTCAGGTCAAATACTTCTTGGGACTTTTCTAGTATTTCTTTAAATGCTTAAATGCATGATTATTTTAGGCTGAACTGATCTGTGCAACCACTTCAGTTTTACAGTTTTAAGAATTGTGATCCATTTCTGCAAATTATTTAAGACGAACAAGTCGTTAATATTTTTTATTTTATTGTTCCTGGAGAACTTCACTCCTTAATATCTTATTTATAGTAACAATCTTATCAGGAATTCTAGATTCGATTTGTATAATAAATACTTAAATTTCGTTTAATCTATAATAGGACATCATGATACGTGCATGAAATCCAAAGTTCAAAAAATAGTTTTAATGACAAATCGTAAAAAAATCAACTGAATGGAAATGACTTGAGATAAATTTTACCTACTCATATATCATTTCAAAGTTACACAAACACAACATTGTATATACAACAATCAAGACTTCACATAGATCAAATTACATGTAGCATTATGATTAATGTAAATGAAAAGCTTTCAAAATGATTTCTTTTGACATCAAAATAAACTTTCGATTTCTAGTTTTCACATTTCGTGCGTGCGAGTATAGTTGGAAATATGTATATAGTTTTATTCTAGCTGTGCGTCGATCAAAAATACTATTTTTGGAAAATTTTTATTGCACCCGTAAATTATTGTCTGCGGTTAGCATCGTATAAACATTAACCGGTCTACCTACACGAAATAAGATAAGTCTTAACGAATACTTCATTGGTTGAATTAATTAACAACTTTTACTTATTTCTTAAAAAAGCATTATCATTAAAAATTTTATTGTTAGCATTATGATTTGAAAATTTATATGACAAGATAATAAATTTCTAAAACAAAAAAATGATTTGAACGATTGAAGTGAAATTTTACATGCAAGTAAATTGAGATGTCCAATTGTTCAAGAAACGCAATTTGCCATTAAACCGGAAAATTAATCGTCGAATGAAGCAACTATGTATTTTATTTTAAATTAATGACACAAGTTAACAGTCGGAAGGTTAGAAAATAACTATTTTATAGCTACCGGTAATATAAATAACAGAGAAAATCGAATCGATGCTGTAAGATTCTTACTACCCCTAAAAAATTAAAAATTTGACTTATTTTATATGAAAACGTATTATAAACAGTAAGTTCAAAAAATAGATTATAATTTTTGTCGAATCAATGTGCTATTCAAAGTTAATATCAGAAATAAAATCCACTCCAAGACTGGATTAGTGATAACTAAATATTATTCATATACTATGCTTTTCATACTAATAGCTTTTCATAAAATAGCACAAGGTTAGTGGCATCGATCTACAACGATAAATCTATGCTGAGCAGATTTAAGTTTGAGAGCTCGATTTAATGGTGGAATTTTAAAGTTAAATCACTTTTATTATATTGCATTAAGATTGTATCATATCAGATAATTTGGAGTTTGAGGTTTGAACTAAGGTTAATCTGTAACCACTGACTCGATATGAAAAACCTATCCCCATCCAACTCGACACTACTCTACAAAAATCTTTCTCATATAATTTATATTAGAAAAGTTTTAAATACAAATATGTACTTTCAATCAAAACGTGCCATAACATCAAAGGTATTATATTAAGAACATATAAGTTAATGAAAATGCATCGATTCGTCTGATATGTCATTAATATACTGTCATAAATTCTAGAAATATCTGCAAATGTTGCAAAAGTTATTTAAAAAGCAGATAGAAATGGATAGATTCTGATACAACTTCATTGATACGAGACCTTTTTTATTCGGATTCTAACTGGCTTGTTGAAAATTCAACCTTATCAACCTTATTAACCTTTGATATTATTGTTATCCTTTTTACATTCTGAAAAATCGTACAGACAAAAGAATACAGAATAAAACAAAGTTCACCTTAAAAGGTTTAATATTGTCTATAGATCCAAAAAATAAAAACCGAGAACTCATCCATCGTTACAACCTCCAGTTATAGGTTTGAAATCCCTTATACAAGTACTCACTATCGTTTATCTCTTATCTATATCCCCTACAGTGAAGCAGGCCTATATATATATCCATTAAACATTTCACACATCTCCAAAATTATTGACTAAACTGTACAGTTCGTGAATATTCCAATCCACTCCAGTTATCACTTTCCCACTTTCAAAATTTATTAATATTAGTTTAATTCTTGTTTTCTTTTCGTTGTTGAAGCGATAACCGCTTCATGGTTATTGCTACACAGACCAAGAATACCAAAATAATTTTAGAGTACCCTAAACCTTAATTTTGTCCCTATCTGAAGAATCAACAATAATACGGTTTCAAGTTGATTTCATACTTTTTGCGCTTTATTAAGACGATCGACTCCGATAGGAAGTGATATTCGATAAAGAGCCATAATAATACACTATAGTTTAAGACATTATTTTTTTTGATGAATTTGGTTTCCCGTAGAAATCAATGCAAAAATCGCAATTTTTGAAATATAAATTGCTCAGATAGTTTCCAAATAATGGTTTCTGGAGTAAAAGCGGTTATCAACTAATCTTTCACAATAATTTGAATTCATCAAATGAAATAAAGTTGTCCGTTTGACTAAACTCTCGTTGTTTGAATTTTAATCTGCATCTATTAGGGTGTCAATAATCATGATACGAACCATGGAGAGTCGTAGCAATATGAACCATTTGGTTGAAAAACTAGGGTTAATGATATAATGTCACTCGGTTCTATAACACTATTTTGAATGTAACGAGTGTCACCATAAAACACAGTGTTAAAGTTTGTTCAAAGAACTAAAGAGTAAACCATTCTAGTAAATGCGTTGAACTAATTTTTTATAACGACATACTATAAATTACATACTATTATTAACACTTTGGCTGCCAAAGTTGTAATGAGCAGACATTCTAAATTCCACCCAACCATGCCAATGTTGTTCTAGACATACATTCGAAATTCTTTTTTCTTGTACCAGTGTTGTTATACACATATATATCCAAAATACCATCTTACTATACCACGCCAATGGTGTTCCGGCCAGACGTTCCAAAATCTTTAATATATAGGGTCAATGTTGTTCTCAACATACGTTCTAGGTTATCTATTACTATGCCAGTGTATTAACACTGGCGTTATAAAAGATAATTTAGATTGCATGTCTAGCACAACACTGGCTTAGTGAGATGTAATTTGGGATGTATGTCCATAAAACCACTGGCGTGATTGTGTAGATATATGCGAATCCAAGTCTATAACAACACTGGCACAGGATAACAGAATTTTGAATGTATGTCTAGAACAACATTGGCATGGTTAGGTGGAATTTTTATCTCATTACAATATTGGCAGTTAAAGTGTTTAGAATACTATTCACAATTTGTCACACATTTTTAAGAGCATCTCTTCCAGACAGTAACCAAACTACAATTGCAAACTTTTAGAATCGTTAATGTAAAAATCTGGCTAAAAAATCGTTTAAGAACCAATAGTTTGGTTCTTAAACGATTTTTTAGCCAGATTTTTACATTAACGATTCTAAAAGTTTGCAATTGTAGTTTGGTTACTGTATGGATGTTTTCGTATGCAAGCAAAGCTTATGTCTTATTGTAAAACAGTTTAAAATCTGATTGGATCTCTACATAAAGAAACATATTTAGTAAATTTACAAATATTTCATTTAAGGATTTTTATTATTAAAAATTTCATTTAAGGATTTTTATGAAAGAGTTTGCCCCTTTTTAAACATCTTATTTTACGCTACACAACATCTCCATGTGAATGAGCTACAAAAAGTAAGGGTCATGAAATTGGTTTCAACTAAACAATTATCTACGATTTCCAAAACTAAATGGTATAATATGAAAGAACCTCTTTCTCATCTATTGGACATTGTCAATACAGGTAGAGGTAGAGTTTGGAATTGGGTAGCATACTATGTGGTCTTTAATTAATTCTAAACTTAATCTGTATTCTGTATAACATATTTATACACTTAACACCAATATATATTCGATTTTTATTTAATTTTCTATATAGTGTAATTCTATGTCAAACTGTATTTGGGCTTTCATAGCTAAAGTGAATATAAACAAAGCATTCTAAATTAATCCAGGGGGCTTTGATATAAAACACATATAAATCCTTCTTTCTCCATTTTCGGTAGCAGTTTCCGGTCGGGGGTTCGCCTTCGAATCATTATTTACTCCAATTGCGAAAATAATAACGGTTTAAAGTACAAATACAAAAGATTTCGATCACGAATCAATTTTTTATACTGTAACAAACAATCATAATATGTTAGATTACTTTTTACGCAATGAAATCATTATGGCTGACGGATAGCTGATTCTCCTTTAAGAGATCGTTGCACTATTAACTCAAAATTATCGCGAAGAATCTGACTAGACATCTCTCATAATATTTTAATAACCTGTACAGTTTCAGATTTTAAGCTTATTCGCATTTAGAAAATATTTCTGTTTCAAAAATAAAGAATATACAGGCCGATTGTCTACGGCAAAATGAACCTATGTCTTTTCCCACACTATTATCAAGAGCAATACAATATCTAGATACTAGAGTCTGATCACAACCTCCAACATGTGACTACTAGTGTTAAAATTAACTGACTACAGCTATTCTAACTGAAACTTGTTCTTTGAATAAATACATGTAATGGAAATTCCGCAAACTGAAGTAGAAACTTTGAAGGACTTACTGTCCTTATGGTTTGATTTTTTTTTTCATCAGACTGTATTACTTTCGATTGAGGTTATCGAATTTCTTTCGATTGAGAGCATTCGTTTAGAAAATGATGGTGTGAGTGACTGAGCGATAAGTGACATATTATCAGCAAAATATCCAAATTATTTCAGATCTCAAATTGAATTAAACTAAGATTTCGAAAACAATCAATGGTATTTTTTATAAATGTGTGGGCAGTTTTGTATAAATTAAACGAATCTGCATACTACTGATATTGACAAGCTCAAAACTTGTTTTCATAAACAAAGCAGACACATGTATTTCTCATCCTGTATTTTATTACCTCATAATAGTTTGATACAGTTGGTATGGCATTGAACATTTAGCAAATTGTGTAATGAGAGATCGCGAAGTTAACCAAATAATTTTGCGATAACCAAATTTGTTTGTTATTTAAATTGACGTAACTTGTTTTTATCACCTCTAAATAGCTGATTTAATATTTGCTATACTGCTTTGTATTTACATAACTACATACATTTTTTTAGACAACATATTTGAACAGTTAACTATTTTACATAAATATTTAGTCCGAATTGTCCGATCAATGAGTTTGCTATACACACAAAACGATTTTATAGTTAAATGGCATTTAGACAACAAACTACGAATGTTTTCATCCACATGCACTTATTTATTGTAGTTGCTGTTGTCAAACTTGATTTTAATGTTGTTATGCTTATTCTGTGGTTATGACGTTTGCTATATTACATAAAAGGTAAACTAGAAGGTAAACTACTTTGTGGTCAGCAGTTTAGATTAATCAAACTTATAATTATACATATATGTTTGTATGTAGATGACAGACAATTGTTGTTAATTAAATTACGGCCAGTGCAACCTTTTCGTAAATACTTTCTTAGTTTAACGGAATGTACACGCAAGTAAATATATGTAAGTTAATTAAATTAAGTAATTATACAAACATGATTGAGATGACAATTTTAATGTCAAGATTATCATTGATATTTCAAGTTGAATGCAACTCAATTTGTATGTTGTGTGTGCAGGTTTAATGTCTCTTGCATACTAATTTATGTAAATTTGATTGTAAAAGCAATCGAATACGTAATAATGATTTGATTTTTACTTTCACTCCTACAGGGAGTTTGAATTCATAGACTTAAGAGTTTATGATGACTATAAAAAAAATTACGATTAATAAATTATTGGATTTACATGTCAATTTTCAATTGGCCTTGGAGTTTTAGTATCGTGTTTATGTGAAACAAATTTGTTACGTTCTGTTATATCAATTACTCGTTAAAATTCCTAATTGCTTGGTTGCATATTTTGTATTGTTTGTAATATTATGTTGTGTAATTCACTCTGAATAAATTATCCATGAGATTTTTGATTTTACAGTTCTTATAGTTAAAATAGTTTGTAGATTAATCTGTGCAGCTATCAAATTTTAGATGCTCAGTTCAATTGATGTATATTCGGATATTACAAATAATAATTCTTATCACATTGGGCAAGTGTTTAGATTCTTTTAGCGTAGAACTGGATGACCTATGTCACTTAGAAATTTTTTTACCTTCCTTTATTTTAGAGAATCAAAATGCACTTATATGTAGTGCATGTAAAGCTATAAGCAAATATTATTATATACTAAAAAGAGAGTTCAATCAGAGTAACATTTTAAAATACAAAAATTATTATTCTGGGTTCCGCTACATAGTGATGGGTCCCTCTGTTCTATAGTAAAACAAAACAAAACAAAATCGTTCATATTGTAAATGTTTGCTTTGGTTGAGTCATATTTATGTAAAATAATCTTTGCTATAAGTATCAATAAAACTATATTTGAAAAAAATTATCGAAGGTAAGAGTCAAAGCTACATACATATAAAAATGATAATTAAAATAATACAAAGGTCATAGAACTAGAATTACTAAATACTAGTTTATAGTTCAGAAATTAGAAAAATATGTCTGCAAGAGTTAATGCCACTAATAACAAGTGATTGCTGTTTTTACATTAAATATGTACCTTATCAATTTGTGTTTGATGGTTCTAGACAAATTTTAAATGTTAACGAAATTCTGAAAAACAAATGACATAAAATAACGAGATGAGGTTCCAAAAGGATAGCATAATTTAAGCTGATAAACCAGCAACTATCGATTCTTTGGGGCTAGCACTGTTCATATTGTTAGTGACATACAAACACTAGTGCTCGACAAGTTTTTACATTAATATCTTGTATTGATCTTTTGAATCAATAAAACAATTTGATTAATTTTATTTTCATTTTTCGTTATTTTTTACTATTTCAAGTTCTATCGAGATGAAAAACACATTATATTGAGAATACAAATCTGGTAAAAAAAAGGATAATAATGTGTATGCGCAACTTGTCATTCTACTTTAAATTTCCTATTAAAAGTCCTTATTAATGATTGTACTGCAATGAGTGCCGAAATAAGAACTTTGTATCAGTTATAAGGCCACCAATGAATAACCTAAAAAATTATGGTAATACTAATGACAATGACTCTCAACGAATTTCTTTATAAAAACTCTAAAATCATTTGATGCAATTAACTTAAACCAAAGATTATTTTGCATAAAGATGACTCAACCAAAGCAAACATTTACAATATGAACGATTTTGTTTTGTTTTACTATAGAACAGAGGGACCCATCACTATATGTAGCGGAACCCAGAATAATAATTTTTGTATTTTAAAATGTTACTCGGATTGAACTATCTTTTTAGTATATAATCTTTGCTTAAACAAATAACATCGAAAATTAGCATTGGAAAATGTTATATGTCATATTTTGCTTCCAAAAATTCATGATGTAACCGATTTATGTATTTAAAGTTGGAGTGAAATGGATATATTTAATAAAATTACTGATCCCAATTTTTACCCCGTATAGGAGTATTGTTTCGAATAAACGTTTTTTTATAATCTAAACTTGAAATGTTATCAATAAGCCTGTAATAACATCTAGCATCTACGCCTGCATCAGATTATGTAAGCAAACATATAATGAATGATTTGTCATTAGTATATTATCAGTCACACAAATTATTAGCAGATCACACGTAAACCTCGTTTAACGAATCCCCGCTTAACAAAACTTGAAATGTTACAAAAAAACATACAGTATGAAACCTTCAATGAATAACATTGCGGCTGTGTGAAACTAGATCAGAAATAGCACAATAAATCCAGTTTGCGTAAATTAAGACACGAGGTAGTAGACGCAGTATCTCATGTAATAGATATTACCAGCATAACCAGCGATATTGTGAAAAATGTAAGCTGATATGAACGTAGAAGACATTCGAAAATTGTTAAATGAACAGCCCGATGTTTAAGAATTGATGTAGAATTACGTCAAAGTGTTTTGTTTAATTAGAGTTTTTTTTTTTTTAATTTAATAAAACAAAATTTTTTAGTGAAACATTTTTTTATTAAATTTGCACTTCAGGAACCAAACTATGTAATTTGATACCTCGATTAACGAATCCTCGCTTAACGAAGCATTTCTAGAAACTGAATCCCTTCGTTAATCGATGTTTACCTGTATTTTGCTTTCAAATATTTGGATCAATCAATATGAAATGAAGAATAATTGTACTCCTGGATTTATAATGTACAAAAATTGTAACTTAACTGTTTGCTATCAGATGGATTTGTCACTTGTCATAGTTTTCAATAAGGTTATATATGTGATTATACTCATAAGGACGAGATATCAAAATACTTCTATATAAAGACAAAACAAATTACAGTAAAATAACCCAATCTATTGTTTCACTAAGCCCAACTTATTGTGAATGACAACAATATACATTTTTCAACAATTCGATTAGTAGTGCTTTCAGACGGAAAATTATGTCGGCCATATCACGGCATTTTGTGTAAACGTTTTTCTCTGATAAACTATTGTTATACAATAATTTCAACTGTTGTAGTGTATTGAGATTCATTAGTTTGATCTAAAGAAGAAAAGGCGATGTTTATATAAATACTAATAATATTTTATATCTTGAGCATACATTTCCATTTAAATAAAATTAAAAAATCGTAATTATTTTTATGTAGTGGTTAAGACCATTAGATATAAATGTCATATTCTGACAAGTAAATTGATAAGTTTTCAATAGACTCTTTTATATTTGTAGATTTATTTTTATCGTCACAATCTGTTTTAATGGTTATATGTTATTAAATTTTAGTTCTCTACAAATTTTTACCACACTCTAAACTTCTCGATGGTGACTTCCGCAAATAAAGATCGATTTGGATATTATCATTTCTAACAAAGTAACCATTTAATAATATACTAGAACTGGCATTTGGAATTGGTGGTTAGCTTACCAGAAAATCTGGAGTTTAAATAACATCAGTTCGTTGCAGTAGAACTTCTTAGGTTAGGTTAGGTAAGGTTTAGTGGCTACTACAGCACACATAGACCGGCAACGGTCCGTTGTGATACCACAGGATCATATACTCCCCTTCTATCCTTATAAAAACCAGTTTGAGCTTCTTACGTAGCGTAATAAGTCTTGCACATTACAGTTTTCGAGATCAGAAAGGAGTCCATTAAGAACTTACCCAAATATTCATGTCTTTTGGAAGTTGACTACCGTCTCTTCCTCCTCCTGGTCCATACAGCTTCTGCAAAAGTCATTAACTTCTAGGCCTAGCGTCCTCGCATGTTCTCCAAGAAGACAGTGTCCTGTGAGTATCCCCACGAACGTTTTAAGATCACGTCTTCGTAGGGAGATAAGTGCCTTTGAGCGTTTCAAGTTCAGCTTTGGTCAGACTTGTCTTACCAGGACATGCAGAGCTGTGTCCACAGATTTCTCTTTACAGTAAGCGTGCTGAGTCTGAGCCCAGTCAATAGGCTTTATTTTTGAGCATATGTAGATATCCATCAGTCTTTCCAAGGTTTTTAATAGAAAGGATGATAGAGTTATTGGTCTTAAGTCTTTTTGGTAGCCCTGCAAGCATTTCTCCGCTTTCGAAATAACAATCACTCTGACCTCCATCCACTCCCGCGGAATACAGACTGGTTTTAAATACTCTTTGAAGATTACTTCCAACCACCGGAGCATCATCCTCGAGTTGTTCTGTAACTCCGTGGGAATAATTCGCTCAGGACCAGCCGATTTATAGGATTTGAACCCTTCAAGTGCCCATAGGATTCGTTCTTTGGTTACGGTATCTTCTATGCGCAGTGAGTGTGCTTCTTGGTGAGTACTAGTCCCTATCGAGTCATCGAAGCTTCCTAGAAAGTGGGTTTCGATGAGAAGTTCCAAAGACTCCTTACTAGAAGCAGTCTAGGATCCATCCGGTTTAATTAAATAACTGGAACTGGTAGGATTGGAAAACAGAATCTTCCTAAGACGAGAGGTCTCGGAGACTTCTTCCATTTTGTCGCAGAAGAGTCTCTGATTTCCTCTGTGCTTTCCTTAATTCTTTTTTGTATACTATGAGATCCTTCTTGTAGGAGTCCCAATCCTGAGCCTCTCTCGAACTTTTGGCTCTATTAAATGCTGTTTTATACACCTTTTGGTAGGTCCCCAGTTCCTTGGACCACCATGCCGGTTTTTGCTTACCCCTGGGCTTAACTATTGGGCAACCAGCGTTGAAGGACCGATTGCACGCATTTGTGAAAGTGTCCACTATGCCGTTCAGTTTCTTCAATATCGCTGGTGGCGCAGGGGTCTCTGGAAATAGTAGTCCTATAAGCGTTTCCCCATACTTGCTCCAGTTGGCCTTTCTGGGATTCCTGAAAGCTTTCCAGGTGGCAGGGGAAACGTTAAGATGTTTTATAACGATGGTCGGAGAAGGAGTGTCTCCGCCACTCTCCATTCTCTGACCATAGGGTACATTTTTTCTTAGGCGAAGGTTACGTCTAGAACTTCTTGTCGATTTTTAGTAATAAAAGTGGGTTCTTGCCCAATATTACACACCAAGAGGTTGTTATTTAAAATGTTATCAAAAAGTAACTTACCTTTCTCGTTGATATCAGTGCTTCCCCTGATTTTGTGGTGCGCATTTGCATCACATCCAAGGAGCACCCCAATCTTCTTCCTGTTCGCTTCGAGGACCACTTCTTAGAACTTCTTAGAAGTTAGGCATTTTTTCTGCAACTTCAACACATAACCGGGTTTTGAACAACTTTTTGTGTTTAACATAAGATGCTTCAAATTGTACATCCAGATTCTGTTATGATACGAATGGTCTTTTTCTGTAACTATAACTAGACCAAACACTGCCATCATTATCAAAATGATAGCAGAGAGTTTCGAGCAGTTTTACAAAAATACACCGAAGAACAAGGGCAAAAACATGAATCAGATCAAAGTTCATTAACATCGGAACAAACTTCCAAGGTACGTTCAAATTTTAACACCTATATTAGTGAATAATAATGATTTTAGGATTTAACTTAAACCACAGAGTACTGTACATAGAAGACTTATTTTTAATTATTACTTCAAGCTTATTAACAATATAAATCTATAACTGATTCTAACCACATTCTAAATAGAACAATCTCCTTAAATTTGCAGAATCTATAATTTGTAGAAACATCAATTAATCAACCAACTATCTATAGGAAATTTCAGATAACGAGTACTACAGAAATATCTAGAGTTGGAAGAGAGTGTGTCCTACAATCAAGAACTACAAGAACAATATTATATATAATAGTCCATAACTGGTAGTCAGTTATGTACAAGAAACTACCAATTTTATTCATACGAAAAATTTATTTACCACTCATCTTGTGGTGTAAATATTGTCGGAAGCAACTACGAATGGTATTCAACTCGTCATTGAAAGCCTCAACAGATCTGAATATTATATAGAAGAGATTATTGAATATTGTTCTCTACTTAATGATCATACTGGCATATAGAACTGCGTCTGCACCCTACGTGACTTTTCCTTCCTTCATCAACTGGCGGAGCTTGTCTTTCTAAACATAGTAAGGTACATAGTACAAAAATATTAATTGATCAGAATAAATGTTACTGTCACTTTTCCGTAAAAAACTTTTTGCATATTTACTTCTTTTATTAATTTTATTCGCGTAAATCACGTTACCGTCACGTAATCATCATTAGAGTAAATGATTTGATTTTATATTATATTCGTATTCCATTATGTGGTGAAATCATCGAACTATTAAATTAGTTTTGCTTTACAACGTCAAAATTAATATTTTAGTGTTCAAATAATATTTAAATTCAAACGATTATCGTAATTCGCACGAAATCAAGATCGCCATTATAATTTAGATCAAGTTTGAGATCGTTTTTAAACAAAATTTGTTACTCTTAGCAGATAACAACGAAGATCGTATGGCTTATGCAACGTCAAATATTTAGATATATGATGCACTCTTCAATGCCAATTGTATAAAAACAAATATATTCGACTTAGATTTTGATACAAAAAATTTTATAAAATGAAAAACTTTCCAATTCACGTAGAAGACGTGACTTACGATTGATTCAGACTTTATTTGTGTTATTTGTTTGTTTAGAATGCATATAAGGAGAAATTCGTTATTTTTTGGCAAACTCAATCACCTACGTTTTCTGTTAATATATGGTAATTTAGGTTGGAAAAAGTACGGCTACAGTCCCGAATTACGTAGACTTATAGTATTTATATGAAAGATAACTTGATATATGATAGCAAGTGTTCAGTCACTTCAGCGATTGTAATCAGTATTTTCATAAATTACCGTATTCGATTACTTTTGTTTTAACAACTTAATAAATTTTATTCATATTAACGATTTCTTAAGAAGAATTTCAATTTTATCTTATTATTACCTTTTTAATGGGTTATTGTCTAATGTTTTGTTGTGAGATTTACCTTGTTCATTTTTATTTGTAATTATTTGATCCAATTAAATAATAAACGGTATTATTATTATTGCCTACTCCATCTTAAAGTAGTTATGAAATCAGCTATTTTTCACATTAATTAATTATCAAATTGTAAACTTGGTAAAATATTTGCATAAGTACAGCAGATCTATTCTTGATCTAATGTACTACTATATGCCAATGTTGTCTTATCTCTGCAAAATTTTAGATTCGAGCCATTTGTTTTATTATTTGCATCTTTATAAAATCACACCGCATACATCAATGCACGCCAAATGTAGGAAAAATGTACGTCATATCCACAGATCAATGTATATATATATAGAACTGATCTGCGATATGGAAGATGGGGCGTTGAATATTGCAATCCATTATTCCTCTGATATTGTAAACCTATTCTAAATCCCACCTCTATCGAGGTTAAAACTTTCTTTGCTTAGAGGCAGGTTTTATATATGCATATTACATCATCTGATCATTATAAAATATTAAAGATGTTTTTTTACCTGAAAAAAATAAAATAAAATATTAAATATTTGGTAATTTATATATGATAACTATTATTTTTCAATAGCCGTGTTTCTTGACGCACAGTGATCCGGATCAGATCACATTTTCCATGCAAACCAAAGACACATTTTGATCCAAATTTCATTTTGGATCAAAATGTGTCTTTGGTTTGCATGGAAAATGTGATCTGATCCGGATCACTGTGCGTCAAGAAACACGGCTAATACTAATATTTTTTAATAAAACAAATACGTATTAAAATGGTTCATGGTCCCAACGTGCTTTGTGTCATTCAAGACTTGCGTTTTGCCCTGTTCTACTAGTGGAGAAGAGATCTCTAGAGAAACGTGATTGCGATGTTCTTTAATTTCTGGTATATGTATGATATATGTATGATATATATATCGCACAGGTGGCGCAGTGGTTAAAGCTGCGGCAGTTGGAGCGGGAGGTACCGGGTTCGAGTCCGATTCGAGGCAGGATGCAAAATGGGTTTTTCACCTTCTATCGTTTGGGCGGTGCGATCGGTGGTGAAAAATAAACATAATCCTCTGTCGTGTTTAGAATCCTTGGGCCGACCCATCTTCCATGTCAGTACTATAGGACTGACATGGAGCTATGCAATGCGCAGATGGCTCTACGACCTATAGCCGTATAGAGTGGTATCACAACGGATCAAATTTTGTCTAAGTGTGCGATAGCAGCCACATCAACTTAACTTAACTTTTTATGATATATAGGCACCATATGTTCTAATCATCCCTTTTGAAAAGTATACCCTTAGCATCTTCGGATTAAAATCTTTTTCGATTATGTATACAATGGGTGCTATGCTTATTATATAGCGGAAATGAAACACATTATTATTTTAAACGTGGGCTGAAACCAATTTTAGGTTCCGCACTTAATGCCACAAAGGATCATGGTGCAAACCTAGAATTGGAGCAGGTTAAACCAGGGCAGAGAAGACAGTAGATTTACAGGAATATTCCTGGAGTTGAACAATTGGGGTCACATGCGATCGTAAGCTGAACAACTCCTGATAAAGTGTATGCTATTATCAACATCCTCTAGACATTCGTCGCATACGGTATCACTGGCAATCCTCATGCGGTGAAGATTACTTTTCAAACGGCCATGTACCATGTACGGACCAATACTTACAATCTGTCCCTTTTCAATGAAAGAACGTACTTGATTAGCTTCGGATAAAACCCTCTGACAAAATATTTCGCCTTACGACAATCAAAGGTAGCTGACCACGTTAGCTTTAGAATCGAAAGGTCAACGGTTTTAATTGTTTCTTTTACTAAGCGAAGAGGTAGACGAGCAGAAGGTTCAGGACCTACAAAAATAAGCGAAACCCACTTTTAGCCAAACAGTCTGTAATTTTGTTGCCTCAATGTCAGAATGGGCCGAAACCCACATGATCGTTACCTTGTTATAATCCTCTAACCAATTCTAAACTATTGTAGGGGATTGTAAGAAATTTCTCAATCAATAAGTAACCGCAATTAATTTCGCTTGAGGAATATTACAGTAGGTCCCTAAACTGCCAGAGATTTTCAAATCATGCGATGGACAGTAGCAGCTAAAGCCAGTATCTTGTTCAGAGACAGAACCATCTGACAAGAATACCATAGTGATTCGGATATCTGTTTCAATGAACTGTGGAAATTAAAAACATAGCTCGTTTAAATTCAGTAAGAATTGATCTATGGCTTGAAGTAGTGCAGCCGAACAAGCTTTATCGAAAATGAAGGATTGTAACTGGAGTAAGGAGATACTGAGCTCTATACCTAGGAGAGATAGCTCTAGACATAGCTCTAGTAACAACCCGACAAACGATATTTTTCAAACAGTTAAGTTTAATAATTGAAAATTAAACTTTAAACACTGGCCACCAAATAACAGATGCATAAGTTAGTATTGGGAGAGCTAGTGATTTGTAGATAAAATTTATAGCATTTTAAGGAGACTTCCAAGAAAGTTTATTATCCAGGAAAACACCTAGGTATTTGACAAAGGCTGAACTATTGACCTTATGTCCGAAAAATGATGGTGCAAGAAAAACTGCAGTGTTCATACGACATGTAGATATAACCTAATCGGTTCTAGACGAGATCACATGTAAACCCTTATACAGATACCACTGTTCTATAATGAGAAGAGCGTGTTTAGTTAAATCTGGTTGGGCATACAGGTGCTTGCCTGAAACTGACAAAACCAGAACGTCAGCGTAACTGTGAGCGATAAAACCGGACTCACAATGAATAATAAGAAGTTCGTCAATGACCAGAAGCTACAACAGGGGGACAGCATTCCTCCCTGCGGGCATCCTCTGACAGTCTTGACCGACATAAAGATATCCTCAACCTCGCATATCACAATGTGAAGGTCAAGCATACATTCAATCCACCTGATAATGTTGAGTTCGATACTAAATTTAGTACATATGCGTTCGTAATTGAGACGAACCAAAGGCTCCTAAAAAATATCCAAAAAAGTACCCAAAGGAAATTCGTTGTATTAAACATAGATCGCTCTATCCTAGTTACGAGTTCTTGGAACGCATTCTTATAGGATTTGCCAATTCTGTAAGGATGTTGTCTGTTACTGAGCGGAACGGTAACTAAATGTTGATTTGTAATAAACCTATCAACAATCCTTTCTTAGGTTTTCAGAAAATGTAATGACATACATATAATTTTTGGAATAAAAATTACTTTACTAAAACCGATACATGCCTGAAACAGATACAGTAAATGACCGAAAGATTTGAAGGGCTTGAAAGAGAACAAGCTCCAAACTTATAGGATCTTATAATTAATTAATCTGCGGGCTATGTTCTAATTCAGAATTACATTCAAATCATTGTTGACATAGTGATAGTAAAGATACCAAAACACAACTGAACCATACTAGGTATATATAAACAAAAAATTAATTTAAGTTCTCCGTTTATATAATTGGTAGTACCTAGTATGTAAGGTTGCCAAAAATTAGTTTCGTTTTCGGCTATAACACTACAGTTCATAATTCTGTTTCCGCGTGTAAAGTACGCCACCATTATTTTATTCTTATTTTTAGTTTTTATTTGATTTTCAACGTGGTTGTGAATTAATGCTACCCAACGTTATCTTTGTGGTCAGTTTATATAATTAAATTGGTAACATGAAAATGTTTTCCCTTTACATTTCATACACTCAAAAAATGATTTGCGGGTTTTCCTTAAATGAAAGAAACTTTTTGTATTTTTAATAAAAACTTGCTTCACTTTCAAAAACTTCGGCTTATATTTTAAAATAGCCGTAAACATGCAAAGGTAGTTGATTTATTCCTATACGACGGATTGGAAATACGGGTTTTTTAAAAAGTCCTGTGACAAACAAAATCTTATGCTAGTAGTAGTTAAGTAACAATTTGTCAAGTGTATGAAACCGGGTCTTTGGTTTCTAACTAACACACCTTTCTATCCAGACCTGTCGTTTTATGTAAACTTCTGTAAGAATAGGCTCGATGTCCGAGAATTGGTCCGGGAATATTGCCTAGCATTTGGCCATACAGTCCAATCAATCATTAGTTTAGTAAACTGCACTTCATATTGAGAATAAGCTCATTCTTAATCTGAATGTGCAGTTCACCAATTTCAAAAACACGTATACACTTTGAATTTATTTAGATGACCAACTTTGTATACCATAACCGTCAATGAACGAAAAGTACAGTGATTTTTAAGTACTTAAAAATATTGAATGATAAATATGCCATAATATGTCTATATTTACTATATACGTGATACTAGACATAATATCAATATTGTATAATTCAACATTTGACGAAATAAATTACTAATACGAACTGGTCATTGTTAATACAAATATAACCCCACAATTTACTTATCTCTACTAATATCAGTCAAATATTAACCAAAAATACCGCTAGTATGTTCACCTGGTGCATATATAGATTCACAATAAAGGAAGTAAAATAAAAGAATTTTATAAAAAAAAATTATATTTATACCACTTTTTTGATAAACGGAACGTTTTAAAATAGTAATCAGACAATATACGAGGAGATAAACCAAAGGTCGCTTAGTTTAGTAGAAAAAAATCAAAACAAATTGCATTCGTATATATTCTTAATCTTCGTATTTTTATCTTCTCTTCATAATCGCCATTGATTTCAATGCTATTATTTCTTAAGCCTATAGATCCACTTCTTAAAACATTATTAAAATACCGTATCAAGTGTTTAACAGAGAGCTGTTCGGTTTCTAGATCGTAGTTTTAGAACCGAGATTCAGTGCAAAATGCACTCGAGCCCCTTTTTGGACCTGATTTCAAATTCGTAGAACCCATTAAACAGATTATTTCGTATATTACTGATGATTACTTAATATTCGTGATACAGCCCTTGAAGGCCTATTCATCAGCAATCATTTCATGTTTCAATCGTGGATCTTTGTCAACTTTGAAGTTCACCAGACCCAAATCAACGTCATCAGTGGAAGATTTTGGTCGACCATCATGCGGATCGCTCTCTACAGAAAAAGGTTCCATTTGAGATCTTCGGAACCACTTTGAAATAGTCTGTGGAGACTGGAGAGAATTACATTGATATAAATCCATATATATATATATATATATATATATATATATATATATATATATATATATATATATATATATATATATATATATATATATAAATGTATATATATATATATATATATATATATATATATATATATATATATATATATATATATATATATATATATATATATATATATATATATATATATATATATATATATATGGTTTAAACTTGAGTAGATACCGAGTTTTAGTCCTTTAGCGTAGCATGTTGGATATTTTGTTGTATGCAACATCTATTGATTATGTATTAATGCGTGCTAACATTTCTCAATCTTTATAATCTAAATATCTTATCCTAACTACAAACAAAAATTAATATCACTAATTTTCTTTGACTTAGTCTTTTGCAACCGTACATACTCAAATCCAATACTTACATTACATTTTTCCATCATTATTATTATAATAACGATGGCAATGACTGTTTCGTTTGGGTATGCCCAGAAACAAACAAAATATCGTGATTAACCATTTGCGTATATAATGCATTTACAAAATTATAAATTAAATTGATAGAACGTGCGATTCCCCGCACAGTTTTGATAGGGTTAACAAATTACCCGGAAAATTTATGTAAATGTTGGTTCCATTAAAATTTTAAAAACCAAGTAAAATTATGACAATTAATTTATACGCGTATAAAACGCAATATAATCTACATAAAATATGTTATGTGTGTATCGATGCGAGTACCCAGTCAAACGAAGAGATTAATAACCTTTCTTGATTTCATCTTACTTTACGTCTTTCTTTTTTAACATATTTTTTGTTTTGTTTTTGGTAAATTTAACCGTAGATAATTGAAGTTTTTACGCTTTTTGTTTGGGTCATTACTATACGATTTTTGACCTTCTTTCAATTAAGCGCCAATCTCGCCTATCGCGCTGCTTGTTCTACTTTTTCACACTAATAAAAAACAAACCACTTCCACTAACCTTATTACAGCCGCACCGTGGGCAAATCGTAGCTTTTTGTAAATAAACATAATTTTATACTGGTCGAGTCGAGTCACAATTTTTAATGTTTGTCGCCAAACATTTTCTTTACGTAATTATACAATTTTATCTTAGATTTAAATCAAATTGAAAATAAGAAAAAAATTATTTTCACAGTTCCAGATTTTAAAAATTTATAACAACTTTCATGAAACGTAATTGTGGTGTGTAATATGTAAATTTTCTGTTTTTTGTCATGTCGAGTCGACAATTTACTTCCATTACATTAAGTAACTAAATATTGTTGTATATGCCTATATTAATTATGACGGGGTCATTGAAAAGCAAGTAAGTATATAAACTGCAATATTAAAAATATCTGTCTAATCCAAAAATATAAACTCTTACATAAAAAAAATAGTCGTACATTTTATCAACTTTACTTGATTAGAATTTGTGAAAAATATATTCGCAGAACAAATGGAAGAGTAAAAACTAATATATTACATCTTAAATTAAATTTGAGACACACATGCCACACATACTCAATCCTTCTTGCAACTTGAAACAGATTGATGGTTTACAATTCGTAGAAGAAACAAAATAATATTGAAATTTAATTTCATCATAGTTTATATAGTCCAACAACTTAGTAAAAAATAGTCAAGGTTTAGATTTAACCTTTATAAGGATAGCAAACTTTACATCATATCACGGATACCAAATGGGTGTGCATTTCTCCAATTTTGAGCACCACAGCGTGTTATGGCGATCGCAAATCCAAGCCACTTTATAGTGCAACGATGTCGCAAAATAGATTTCGCAGCTTACATTCGATTTGATTTTTACTGTTACTACTGTTTGTTTATAGCCGCGTGTACAAATTACGATGGACAAATTTTACCACATTAAAAATATATTAAGTAAGAATATTCAAAGTTGTTTTGATTCAAAGAGGATAGCAAAGTTAGTATTTGTTCTTATGTTCCAAAAACAAATTTATCGTTTCTTTGTTGTCGAGAAACCACACAAATAATATTACAGTTGATGGTGTAAAATGCAAGCCGACCAACAGCGGTGTTGATACGATGGCCGACAAAATATCAAGCCATGTTTAATAATATGGTCGATAAGCCGGTTACTAAATGTTCAATATAAAAGTAACGCCGTAACAATGCTATGTCAAACTTGCACTGTTCCCGATACTTTTTAATCTCATGTTAGAATACAATCATTTTAAAAATGAATCACCTGAAGACATTTTATTCCGACAATCCAATCAACTTTTTGCATATGCTGAATATATCTGTGTGATTGAATTAATTGGCAACGGAGTGAAAGAGATACTTGATCCACTGGAACAGCTTCCGTTGGTCTCAAAATCAACGAGTTTAATACCAAATATCTAAACTCTGGTTTTAAAGACCAATACGCAATTGATTTCAGTAGAGGTAACCACACGTTTGAAGGAGTTACGAGATTAAAGTATCTTGGATCTCTCATTACTCACGATAATAGTGTGGGAGAGGATATCAAGGTCCACCCTACAGCTAGCTATCGAGCTTTAATTCTCTACGTATACTTTAAATTAAGCAGATAAGCTGAAATTAAAGGGAGAGTAAGTATACATTAACATTTTCTAATTGTTTACAATAGTATAAAGAAACTGGCTTGTGCTTGGTTCCGAACGAGTTAGATTGTTGACACGATATAGGTTAAAAATGGGTTGAACAAACGTTAAAAATGATAAATATGGAATTGGAGGGCGTATCTAAATTCTGGTTTTATTTTACCGGTGTATTTTATATGTTCTTTATATCTTTGTCTAACGCATCAGTTTGTTCTATATTTAAAATTATGGACAATCTGGGCATTTATAAACCCCTCTGTTTTTATCATTATTTGAGTTAAGATGTTGTTCTTATTTGTATTGTTTTTGTAGTACATATTTATACTATTTATTTATATTATATTTTTCTTTGATAGTTCTCAAATATACCATCATTGCTTATTGCCAACAGAAATTTTGAGATCACATTACCAAAATGTTCCAAATGGAACAATATCTTAACTTTGCCAAAATTGAAATCGAGCTAGTGGTATACAAGTTTACGTACAAGTGTAATTTTTGACTAAAAGAAAATTTGTGAAACTCATAATTGACCTATTCGGCTTCAAACAGAACCTCAGATGGTCTAGGATTAAAACGTTGCAATAAATAAAGTTGCCTCTAAAAAGTAATCGTTTAATATTTTATTTTGTAATAACAATTTAAATATATTGTGACGACTGACGCAGGTAAAACTTTTATTTCAGCAGTACATGATAATCTTAGGATTCCAAAACAATGTTTGTAGAAACAGTTTACGTTCGAAACAATTATTGCCGTTATTGAAACGAACTCGTGAAATGCAATTTTCCAAAAAATATTAATTTCTAATAATTAAATGTTGGTTCTTAGACATAAAGTGGCGAAACATAAAGAAGTAGTGAAGTTTATATCAATGGCAGAATTCGCGATATGAAAAAATTGGTTGACGTCGACCATGGGCAAAATCAAGGTAAACAAGGTAATAATTTAGATGTTTCAGTTATTCTATAATGTCACATAGACCATCCTGCATGTCAACTGATCTGAATTATAAATAAATGGCAGTGTCTGCTAAAGAACCCAAGTTGGTGAGCAGTATATTGAAATTAGCCCAGATTAACTTAATACTGTTCATGTTCAATTTAAAGGAATTCCGGAAATTACCCTATATATAGTAAACATTGGAAATCATGTATAACCAGATAAGACAAATCCGATATTTTTCCTTCACGATTGAAGTATATCTTTCCAGATGAATAAAAAATGGCAAACTTGTACCCCGATTATCCCATCATTATACCTATATCGACTAAAGACGTAGTTATATTTTCTTTCTTGATATTTATAGGTTTCCATTACTTCGCGAATTTTAGATAGCTGATGAATCATGACGCCACCCTATTCAAAGATTTCTTCACTAACCATGTCTATATATAGACGATATAGGTTAACAATGGGTTGAACAAAACCATTGTTAACCTATATCGTCTATATAGACATGGTTAGCGAAATAAATAAAAGCTAACATCTACGAGTACCTTTGCTTTTATTTATTTGCACGTTGTTCCACTCAAAAATAAATAGAGATATACTAATCGATTTTGCTGATTTTTCATTATACAAGTATAAAAATGGGTGCCAATTCAATTGGTGTATAAAGGTATGAATGACGCTAAGACATGAATTATGTTAATACGAATATTACGGTTTCGATGAGTTTCAACACAGGTTTATCATACATGCTGCATGGAGTAATGCAAAGTTCAGATCGTCTACGTAAATCGGACCTATAGTCATACGTCCACGATTTCGCTTCATGTGTCCATCGTGCTCAAAACAGATAGTATAGGCAAAAAACTCAAGCAATCCAAAAACAGACTTTGACATAAACATGAAGCTATAGAGGGACACATATAGCGAACTTTATCTTAATTCTCATAGGCATCAGCGTGGTTCGTAACACTAACTTTCCTTGGCAACTCCAACGCGGATAATTTTTGTAATTCACTCATATAATTAGTCTAACAATAATTAAGACAATATAGAGACAGAGTTTTTAATACAAATGTATGGAAAATATCTGCCTTGATAGTATTCTGCTTAAATTGTGGGTTCATGGTTATCATTGGTATGGTAAAACGTTGGTGATAATCCATGATTGATCGGCTGTAGTGCATGAACAAGTAATATATTTATTAGTATCCGCCTAATACATGTTACATAAATTAGGTGTATATTATCTTAACAGTTTATATAATCCGTCATATTAACATCAATAAAGATCGTATCATCTTTTTTGATGCCATTTTGAAGAATTCATGTTGCGATGTATCATATATACCGGAAATACTAGTAATGAATTATCTAATTAATCTTTAATATTAACATCTTTCCGAACAATTGCCATACTAAAATTACTATCGGATGAGAACATTCACGTGTACGTGAGATACTTATGTATCGAATCATTTGGCGTTACAATGATACTAAGCAGTAGCATCCCCAAATTAAAGGGTGCCAAACACAATTACTCCAAAAAGTTAATACTATATCTAATTGGAAATATTCACTGCTTTAACAATAGCCAGATGACAGTTTGGCCTACCTAAAGTTGATATAAGTACAAACAACTGCCAGTATTTGTGTTATATTGGATAGTTGCAACTATTAATCGTCATCTAAAGTAACATATGTACACTGGATATATAAATTATTATAATAAGTTTTCACGATTTCGAAAGACGCCGGACTACGAATACAATTAATATATAATAAGAACTATTTACAAATGTATAATGTGTGGTTTGTGGTATACCTTTAATTGTTATTTAATTTGTCGTAAGTAAAATGCATAGAAGAAAAGTCGTGCATAAGATAAAAAAAAACAGTGTATGTTACCGTATAGGAAACTTTCTCGTCTACATAATAAATGTAATATTATGTAAGTTATGTACGGTCATACATATATGATCGTATACATAAGTAGAGAGTAAGAGTAAAGACTGTTGTTTATTGGCAACCAATTTCCGCTTTTGATTAAATTAAATTTGGTATAGAAATACCGGTGTTCGCCTTAAATCACAATAACACACTTCACATTGATACAATCTGTTAATTCTAATCATTTGTATGAAAGCGTAAATAATCGCAAAGCACTTGACAATTACGTATATTCTAATCGTAATTCGATATGTACATACGTACGTATAGACGTACATTTATAATATGCATTAGAGGATGTTACATCACGATATGTACATTATATACAAAAAAAAGTTAGATTCTAGATAATAATTTAGAAACTAGAACAATATAATTGTTTGTATATAGTTATACTATATATTCGTATTCATATTTCCCCTCTGCTATACGTACTTTTAGCACGAGTGCGCATAACTACTTTAAATCTGATTTAATCTCAAAAACTATTATTAAAAGGTTAAAAATTTCGGTAAATTCTTTCACTGACTATACATAAAGGTTAAATCTATTAATATAGTTTTACAGTGACATTCCACAAAACTGGTCTCCATTTATCTCTGCAATGTCATCAAACTTTTAAATACCACTAATTTTATACTTATGATGAAGCAGCTCGTAATTAGATGACCTAATTTCTGTCCAGATCCAATGCTAAGAAACTTAATTGTTTGATCATTTCCGTATCACTGTTTATATTGGTATAGGCAACCTAACTGTTAAATCAAACTATTTTTGGTTATAAACAAAAACCTATATAGCTAGAAACTATTAATTTATTGTTTTGTACTCATACTTAATTCGTATTCACCACATATATATCTGTGTATACACTGATTATAAAGACGTTGAATGTCTTAAACATATGTTTGGTTGGTTGACCATAAACTGAAATATTATAAATCAAAATTTGGAAGACTATAAGTAAATTTGATAGTGGCGCCAAAAACATTCATATTTAAAGAGTTGGTAAATGATAAATTTAAGATCATACAACTATTCTAGAAAATACCATATGGAAATACCATATGGGAAGATAAATCTACCTTTACGTTAACTTTCCAACCGACGTTAATTTAACAACTGTGACATGATAAAAAAAAATAAACATCGCAAGTAACGTTTAAATTAAAAAATTAGTGCATATAGTATAGCGAACTCCAATAAATGAATCTTTCAAAATACATGACATAGAACGGTAGTTGGATCAACAATACTGAACTATTGATTGGAGCATGGTATACAGTATAGCCAATGTACGAGATATCTAATACATTACCAGTATGATTGATTACAAACTATATATAAAAACTTGATGCTGAAAATTACACCAATCAACGAATCAACAACAAATTATTTAAATATCTTTAAGAATAAAACAGGTGTCTTTATTAAGTATAAACGAAATCATTCATCAAAAGTTATGAGGTTAAAACCTATATTTTAAGTTTACTCTTCTTGGCAACATTACACCAGCAACTAATTTGAATCACTTATAAGCACATATTAAACCACCATTTTTTGTATTAAACTCGAAATTTAGAGGAATCCAACTAAAGACCAACTAGTCAATTTACTAACTCAGTTTGGCATCAAAATTTCTCGATCATTGTAAAACTGTGCATCTTAAATATATTAGCTCACACTTCATGCTATAGATCACAGTTAGACGCTATAAAATTATTAGATAAAGAGTAATCAAAACATTAGCAATGTAGGGGATGGAGGAATTTGAATGTTTTGTTAATATTTCATACGCAACATATGAACCCTATAGCTATCAAACCCCACCATAGTAATCAAAGTGTTGTAATAGCCGACTAAATCTGGTTGAATCACAGAATGTTGGTTCATTGACCTATGGGAAGATGAATATATCACTGTATTAAAATCAATCAAATATCTGTATCTACATATGATTGACAACCACAAATTAATTAAAAAATATCAAGGATTTCTTTTTTCTTAAATATAAGAATTAATCACAAAAAATCTTAATCTTACGAGAAAATATTTCACTGTCTCCACCGATTGTATGTTAGGGATGGATTAGTATGTGGTTAAAATCTTAAATAAACAATTACGTTTTTTATTATAGTATACAACTGAATACAATTTAGTGATTTTTCTTTCTGAATTTAGTCACTTGCGAATGTGAAGAGACACATTGGCCAGCTCCATAGATTATTTACAGAATTAATCTTTGCATTGGTATCCTAAATCTATTAAATCAAATCGGTTTCGTCCTCTGCAATCGTCTTAGCGCGCGCAAGTGAAGTGGTCAACATACCACAAAGTTGGAAAATACGTTGTCCATGAATTACTGCAAGTTTTTTTATCATAAACGATCAGAATATTAAGCTCCCTAGAAAGACTACCGTTTCTTATGCGATACGAAGCGTTTACTATACATTGCAGCACGATTTTTTCTCGAGCAGCTAATACATTTTTCTATATTTGATATTAAGTTCAACTTTTTTCTTTTTAACGTGATCTTTCCATCTGAGCTTGGTATCTAAGGTCATCCCTACACATAATCTAAGGTTCTTCCCCCTGCTGACCGTTAATGATTAGAGGTTTGCAGCTGGTTTTTAATAAGTTAAACTCACATGCGTGGATGTCGATTAATTGAGCCCAATACGCCACATTTTTGTCTATTTTATGATTTTATCACGAGTTCAAGGTTTTGAAGAAAGCGTATTGCTTTATTTAATGTAAATTGTAAATCTGAGTTGTTGCTTGTTCTTGTGATCCACTAGGCCGGTTTCGATCTGATGATGATGACGTCATTGAATGACCGTGTGATCGAAAAGATCAAATCCATCTCATCAGACATATGCTACCGGACTTGATGTTCATACTGTGCGATTCGTATATATATATATATATATATATATATATATATATATATATATAACGGTCTAAGTGTGCGTTAGCAGCCACTCTAACCTAACCTAACCTAACCTAATTTAATTGTATTGATTGGAGTTGCTCAAGAACGCCACAGTTTCGACAAATATCAAGAACAAACCTTACTTTGCGAATAACATTATAGATTTTTTACTCTAAATATAAATTTTCATTAAATTTAACAAAAGCTCTCCTCTATACATGCTTTACCACACAGGTTAGATATGTCATTTTAAACATGTGTTCCTTTTGAATGAATGACAAATTTATGTACTTCACTTCTCTATAACCTTTTATATTTGATAGAGCTTTCTACAAGAACGTCTAACGTGCCTATACTCTTTAGAAAATTAGTTTTATTAGAATAACAAATTCAAAAACTCTTAAAAACAAGATCAAATACTATATTTTTTGTAAAAATCTTGAATGTTTTTTATATATTTCACTCTAATAAAATAAGATTGACTTAATTCTCACACTGGATCTTAACACACTTCTTCTTATTAAGTTCTTATTCAACCAAATAGCATTTAAATTACCGTGTACTACTCGTGTTATTTATATAAATAACACATTCTACCTATATAATTGTTCTACGAAAGGTATATCGCACGCCGATTTAAGTTACAAACATCTTATCTTGTTAATAAAAATAATAAATAATTTCAAGATCAGATGTGTTTATTATACAACCCAAAATACGTTTAAAGTCAGAACACATAATCTAAGCAGATATAATATCTTAAAGACCTACTTTTTAGTTTCATATTCATTCACTTGATCGTTTACACACAAGACAAGTAAAAAATGTTGAAACTTAAGTAGATCTGCAGAATACAAAAATAATTTTTCAATCAAGACAACTCTAACCAGTCTTAGTCTAAAACTTATTCATTATTACATTTCTAATCAAAACGCGATTTTATGCGCGTATTAAAATGGAATTTTTAGATTGTTGCATTATACGCATTTGATTCATTCCGTTCGTTTCTGTTAAATATTTTAGTCTAGTTTATGTGATAAAGCTGTTATCTTATACGGAACGATGAATATAGTTGTCATTCGAACTGTCGTTAGTAGAAGTTGATTGTCAACTTGGGAATAGCAACACCAACTGCTAAAATATCATAAAACAAATTTTAAAACGGTTTGCAACACCAGTCACGGACTTGTATTTAGAAGATTTTCAATCTTCTAAATACAAGTCGCATACAAGCACATTCAATTTACAGCTTTGCTGTAAATTGAATGTGCGTTGTACTTCGAGTTGTTTGCTTGTTCTTGTAATCCACTAGGCCGGTTTCGATCTGATGATGACCTCATTGAATGACTGCGTGATCGAAAAGATCAAATCCATCTCATCAGGCATATGCTACCGGACTTGATGTTCATACTGTGCGATTCGTATATATACGAATAGTCATGACGCGACAGTACTAGTGAATTACAAGAACTTAACTCGAAATATCGATTTTATTAATTGCGTGTGGCGTGAGCTAATTGTGAGTTATTTTTAGTTGCTCTGGTCGCCACAGTACTCCCCCGAAAGTGAATTCCCCCTCCGTTTGAGTTTGATGATCTATGCCGCAATGCGTTGGGGTGCCTGCTTTCGCCCGCTTAGTGATTAGGCTTGTTGCGACATGAAACGAACTTCCTGGATATAAATAACTGTGCCTTGAGAGCGCGAAACGAACCACCACGTATTTGAGAGAGAAGGCAGAAATTCCATTGTTGGAAGTTAATTTTTGCCGTTAGGGCAGGAGGGTATCGGGTTGGTTGTGTCAGAAGGTATTGACGTGTTGTTCCCTAAACAGGGCCGTTGGGGTCACCAATGAAGCGTGTGTGTAACTGTAAATTGAATGTGTGTATTTCCGGAGTTGTTGCTTGTTCTTGTAATCCACTAGGCCGGTTTCGATCTGATGATGACGTCATTGAATGACTGCGTGATCGAAAACTTCAAATCCATCTCATCAGGCATATGCTACCGGACTTGATGTTCATACTGTGCGATTCGTATATACGAATAGTCATGACGCGACAGTACTAGTGAATTACAAGAACTTAACTCGAAATATCGATTTTATTAATTGCGTGTGGCGTGAGCTAATTGTGAGTTATTTTTAGTTGCTCTGGTCGCCACAATTTTTATTAAATATCCATTGCACAAATTAAAGATAGAAAGATTTTGAATCCTATTCGTCAATCAAAACTACAATTTTTTTCATTATAGAGTGAATCAATATAGTGGATCAAACATAAAATTCAAACCTCACGTTGCTTTTAATTACTCTTACAAAGCAACAACTGAAGCTTTTCTCAGTTAAAATCTTTATATCTCATAAAGTTTCAACAAGATCTACAATCAATCTTCTCACATATGATCATCGTGGTAACTAAATAACTAATTTGTACCAAAAGAGCAAAACTTCTAACAAACCATGTGAGTCAACTGTAACATCGGTTAAAGGTTTGGTCTTCACAAAGCTTATATCAAACTTAGTTTTGAGTTTGAGTGTGATTGTTTAAGATTAATTTTACTAATGAGCTATATCAATGCAAAAACGAGAAAATACAAGATTGTCCGATATATGAAATATAAGATCCGATGCTCGCATCTTAAAATAGTTTGATGATATACTACTTGACGTAAATACTACCTTCAATAGAAATTAAAATTTGTATTAAGAGATAAATTTCGTGACTTTCCCCAAAATATATTCACAATCATTGGGAAATTGAATTCCTCATTGAAAATGAAAGTTGACTGAAATAAAATTGATGATGTCTTATTGGCCAATTCTTGAGGAATGTGATCTAGAAGTCCATATTCATGCAAAGATAATCGAGTTTAATTTGTTAGTCAAATTTCGTCGAAAAATTTAGCCATGAAAATTTAGCTTTCAGCGGTGCTTTGCACTGCCAGTGAGTATTGCAAAGACCGAAACAAATGATATTAAAACGGTTCAAGCATATTTCTTCAGATATAACACTCATTTTCAAATCAGTATATCTTTTTACACTAGCATGGAATTATAAAATAATCTTCTCATCTGGAATGTCACCTTTTAAGCACATTTTAGACCATCGGGTGTGTGTTGACATAGACATCAACACCATCTAGTGGCAAAACACGAGGAGACTTTATATATGACCCCTCTGGTAAGATCACTCATTATTTTTTTTGTTGGGTGGCTGCTACCGCACACTAAGATCGGCGATGGTCCGTTGTGACACCACTTTATGTACGGATATAGGTCCGATCTACGTGGAACCATCTGCGCATTGCATATCTCCTTTCAGCCTATAGTCCTGACATGGAAGACGGGACGGCACATGGATTCTAAACTCAACAGGGGATCCAGATGTGTTCATTCACACAGATCAATGGTAAATGATGAATGGCACCGCCCAAACGATCGATGGTAAAAATCCCTTTTTGCATCTTGGCCATCGGGATTCGAACCCGGTACATCCCGCTCCAACTGCCGCTGTTGTAACCACTGCGCCACCTGTGCGGTATCACTCATTATAGCTTCGCTTTATCTTCAATCTCCAGTCGTTTATAGGTCAATCCCATGTTTCATTTGCCGTTGCGTCAAAGCTTTAAAGTTTTAATAATTTTTACAAACATCTTTATTAATTTCATCTTTATTAATTTATCAGTTATGGAATGTTAAGTAACCTTGATAGTCTGATCAACTTGACGATCTTGTTTTTAAATTTGAATAAATTTCCATCTTAAAAATTTAATTGTACCGTCGTGTAAATTAGGTAATACCGAGACAGAAAATTAAATTCTTTATATCAAATCTTTGCCAATTTTGTAGAATTGAGGCCACTCAAGAATTAGTTCTTGTTATTAGATAATTGTTATGGACATTGGTAACGCTTTTGTGAATTTTTATTTCGAAATAAAACTTACATGAAAACCTTTAGATTACGCTGCTGGCGTGTCTCAGTTTTTGTAACCAAACATTTGTATCATTACTTATGTGCGAGAAAGACATGGATTTTAATATTTTTAAGTTCATACACCTGTCTTTCTTATCTGATACAACTAATTACCTGAATAATTTTCTCTTTTCCGCAAAGTCAACACAAGAAATTGTGATCATGAAATTTTTCTTTTTTGGTATTTTCTTCTTTGTACATATACATTGATAATCTTGAACATAGCAGTTGTATATGTAAAGTATTACAAACGAATTTCATGATTTTACCATAATTCATTGTCATAAATTACATAAAAAATATGATGGGAGACGTCGGCATTGTGTTGTGTATAAAGTACGTTTCGTTTTATGTTCTTCAAAGTGGGAGAAGAAGTTCATTAGCATAATACAATATAGACATATTTATATAAGGTATTTTCAATTCTTCGAAATTTCTATATACTGGTGACAATTATATATATATATATATATATATATATATATATATATATATATATATATATATATATATATATATATTATTTATATATATATATATATATATATATATATATATATATATATATATATATATATATATATATCCAAATATGAAATTTATCATTGTGATTTCTAAATTCAGACTAATCAATTTATTACAAAGTCATATGCGAACTCTTGTTTAGTATGTATAGCCGATAAATCAACTTTCTCGATTTATATAGCCCAGTATCTATTGATAAGTTAAATTTCGTTTTAGTAGTTTGTCGAAATTAATTATTAAGCATCATTGGTTAATCAAATTAAATTAAATTTCCAACTTGTATTCCTCAGTATGGTTAAAATGTTAAAATTTTATATTATCATGTGAAGTAATCACTAATCAATAACAGTTTCTTTCAAAATAGTAATCGGACTAAATACTCACAGTACTGGAGAACTAACAAATACTTGCAACTGAAATAAATTTAGAAAAGTTTCAAAAAGCTATATTAATAGGGTGACATCGAAGAAAAATTTAAAACTAACATCTATAGTTGTCCATTGACCATTGACCATTGAAATAGACAAATTCGATATTTGTCCACAAGTCAGAGAAATAAAAGTTCTAATAATACCAAGTATGGAACGCAACAACTACCAATCAACTTTTGGTAACTTTAAAAGATCCCGGCTCGTCTCAATTCTATTTTATAAACATATTGAAGGTTTCTAAATGAAGGATAGCTAAATGTTTTGAAACGAATCGTCCGAAACCAAAGCTCTAGAAAATCCAATCATCAAAATGGTTCAACTTTTGTATCAACGGCGAGAATTGAACTCGACGGTGGCGTGATGAGAAACTCTCTTAACCGTCAGCTACAACCTGAGACGGATTTTAAATACTTTTTCATTAATACTCGTACCACAATTTTGATTTGTTTGGAAACTTTTTAATTATTTGGCTTTGAATTGGCGAAAATTGGTATACTCGTACTTTACATATGGTATAAGTTGTTCTAAATTTGTAAACAAAATGTCTCGTACTACCAAAACAGGGCTACGCGGCCTAAAAGATCTTTTATGCTGTGTTATCCTATACGCTGTTCATACAGTCTATGTTCAGGCTTTTAATGAAACTAACAATTTTCCTTGCCGGTATTGACATCAGTCTATTAGGACTTATTGTTCTGCAAACACTTTTGAAAGTACTTAGCTTGATGCGAGGAAGCAAGTGAATAGCCTCAACTCGAGTGCTTAAAGCTCATGGGTTCAGCGCTCCACAAGTTAAAGTCTAATAAGTGGGTCAGTTCATTCCTTCATAAGAGTTATACAAATTCTAGTCACAATTGTTTTATAGAGTTTATACCAACTTTGGACTCATATAGGTGTTTGGCCGGAATGCCTCTAAGGCTGGTTTGCTGTCCGATTAATATAAAATCATTAAATTAGTCCTTTGATTAGAGTAGCCTTTGAGCTGAGTTCTATAGAACTCAGCACAAAGGCTACTATTACATGCAATGTATTGCATGCATTTCTTCTTGAAATATAATGCATTTCTGCTTGAAATCCTAGGGGGAAGGATATGGTTATAACCAGCTTGTGTCCGATTTAATAACATTTAAAACTCTTCCTTTGTTTAAATTTAAAAATTGTGGTTTTGGCGAGAGCACATTCATGACACCGACATTGACGTCACACAAATATAAGTTATATGATTGTAACAAACAAAAACATTTTAGCAGACTAGAATTTTTGTATATTTTCAATAACTATACTCCTCAATTAAGGATTGGAATAAAATCTAGTATATTTCATTTGATTGATCAAAAAAAATTATTTGAACATTACATAAGAAATATTTGATCGTTCTTAAACAGGGACGCTTAATCAATTTTATGGCCTTACCAGTGCAAATTTCTATATCGTTTTCAAATAGGCTTCTATGAAACTTAACGAATATTTATACTAACGAGTTTAGCTCTTCCAAAACATTACTTGTCTCCACTATATCTACTGTAATTTATAGCCAACTATAAGCTTCATTCGAGCCAAAATTATAATTATATATTATTGACAAAATTTGTACTAACGATTATAACCATTTGATAGATCAATAATCTCATTTCATGTCACGTTTGTGCAGATTATTTTACACAGGAGCTAATCCATAACTAACCAATTCTCTGGTTTTTATGAAGTCTCTTACAAATTATCTGATAAGATTAAATTAGTTAAATACAATACACTTTAAAATGCGTATTCAACATTCGTGTCAATGATAGGTCTACGTACATCGTTCCATAACATATTAATCAAACTAGATTTTAATTTTAATGAGAAACTTTTTTCAATGTGTGTTGCTCAGATAGATTTAATTCCGGTATATGTTTAGTTTTATAAGCACGTACACCAAGAACCTTAGATAAAATCTTCCATAAAGTGGTCTCCAGTTGCTAAGAACGGTATCGAATTAATTGATTTTGGTCTTTTTTAATGCTAACAGCATATATCGCTTGTTCAGGACGCGCGTTTCCACGTCTACATTTTCAACCATTGCTCTAGCGTGAGTGTAAGCTTTATGAAATCCAACTAATAACAAAGCCAATCTCAGCTGTTCATTCGGTTGTCAAAATACAATGTTGCCAACTTAATGATATGAACCTTTAAAAATCAGGTACATCCCTAAACAATTTTAAGTATGCCAGTGTTACTATAGATATACTATACTAATGTATTCACACTACACCAGTGCTGTTGTGGATGTACATTTATAATTTCATTCAATTTTGAATTTTTACACCCTATAAAGATCGAAGTACTAAGTTATAACTATATAAGTGATCTATACTAAGCATGTATTGGTAGTATACTGATACTCACACGTTTATATTTATATGAATATTAATAGAAGATAATGCAGTAAACAGAAAATAAATAAAACAATGATTTGGCTGGTGTGGTGTGCGATAGAAATAACATAGTACAAGTACATAGTCCAATCAAACGGATTTCAGTAAACTTTTCAACACTTACTGGACAATTATACACAATTTATGAAAAGTTTTAGTTTGGCCTTTGTAAATGGTTTTATTTAAATGTATGCCTACAGAGCATTTCTGTAGTATACTGGAGTAGTTTTAATGCATCTGTAATGTATACTTATACAACAACACGGCCCTAAACAAACCAGTTGAGATATGTATGTCTTGGGATTGGCGAGGACAGGACATACATTTTGAGTGTATGGTTTTGATAACATTTGTCTGCAACCAAGTAACAACTGACATAACAACTAACACGAATAATTGTCTCCGCCACTGTAAGATAATTAACCTCGTAATCTTTCTATTCTCTGTATAAATATGTGTACAAGTTGACAAATTTACCTTAACATAAGGTTACTTGATCTCTTCGAACATATGTTTTTGTGCAGAATAACCAGTAAGCACTTGACTTTTCGAAACTGATATAATACGATACGAAATAAGTCAAGGTTATCAGCATGTACGATTGATTTGGTTTTAGCAATTAAATTCAATTAATTTTTTTCTTTTTTATTAAATTTTACAAATATTTAATATTAAAACTGATATATTGTACGATATGTGTATCTAATAATATCAGTTATTGTTACAATTAGTTTTGCTTCTGGCATTTTTAGCTCTTACAATCTCTTTAAGCGTTCCATTTATTAGAATAAACTTGTACAAGGTCATGGAATGGTATTGCGTTCCATTATGTGCGATTATATTTGAATAACTTATTTTACAATTTAAATAGCTTTTTTGCAAATTATGTTTATGCTTAAATTCGTCTTATGTACATACACAATCAAACAGTGCGTTTACCAATCCGGCTACTTACTATCATCGTTTAAAAACCATTATTATTATTCTAACTATATCATTGAACTTCAATTATATAGTTAAAATCTTCAATCAAAGCAATATATTTTTTTCCGGTTTTTACAGGCCATTGTTGGCCCGTACGAAAGTCGATTCTCCCTTTAAAGATCGCTGTATCATTCGTTTCGGATCAACCCGCAGAACGTGACCGAGCCAGCGTACTCGCTATCCTTTGATTTCATGCACGATATCAGAAATTTGCATTAAATTTCTGATCTCGTGATTGAATAGAACTCGGTATGTGCCATCAAGCGTTTTTGGCCATATATCACACGCATGATTCTTCTCTCGAATGTTAGAAGCCATCTTTCGCACTCATCCGTCAAACCAAATATCTGATCTCTGATTTTCGAGACCAAGACGCAATTGATTTCAGTAGAGGAAACCACACGTTTGAAGGAGTAATGAGATTTAAGTATCTTCGATCTCTCATTATACTCATGATAATAGTGTAGGAGAGGATATCAAGGTTCGCCTTGCCGCTGGCAATCGGGCTTTGTATCCTCTACGTCCACTTCTGAAATCAAAATATCTTGCAAATACAGATAAGCTGAAACTGTACAGAGTGTTGATCAGACCCGTTGGCATGTATGGATGTGAGAGTTGCACCGTAGACTTTTGGTCTTTACGTAGTCCCAAATAAGAAAGTTCAAAGTTGTGACATCACATGATCTAGGTGACCACTAGTCCGAAGCGTGAAATTAACTGTTCACGGCATTGTTATCGCAATAAAGCCATTGTTTTACGGGTTGTGTGGCAAGTTCGATCCATATGTCCATTTGATATGTCGAGATCACGAGCTTCTATTTCAGGAACCAAATAGCAAGTTATTTGGCACAATTATGGGCACCATTTACAGTTACGTTCCGACCGGGCTCTTAAAAATATGGACCAATGATTCCACCAACCCATATACTAAAGCTAACCGTTGTTTTGTATGGATGTAATGATATCTCTTGAATCTCTTCGGATTGCTGTTCAGCCCAAATACGTCAATATATACGGGCACGATATATATATATATATATATATATATATATATATATATATATATATATATATATATATATATATATATATATATATATATATATATTTATATATATATATATATATATATATATATATATATATATATATATATATATATATATATATATATATTGCGGTAGGCACTCGAAGTGTTACCAACTTCACACTGCTGCGTGAATTTTTGGTCACTACCGGGAATTGAATCTAAGATCCGGAATGACAAAGCAAGTATGCTACTTTCTCTGTCAACGAGAGCGACAAAACATCAGCAGATCGATTTATGTTGGAGTTTAAAAAATTTATCAAAATGTTGATTCATTGACGCAACGATGTTATTGCTTTGAATTTTGCAAAGCCAGAAAATGGCCACCAGCCATTTTTAATGAGATACAACATTTACATAAGAACAAACTGTTCGTGTATCACACCATTACACGTTATAATGAAACTGGTAACATTAATTAACGCAATGGAGGTGGACATTCAAAAATAGCAACATCGCCAGAAATGGTTCGAAAGGTGAACACCATAATTCAACGTAATGTACGACAAAGCACAGTTCAACTTGCGAAAAATTCTAATGTATTTGTTCGTAGCATATTATTAAATAAACTAGAATTGAATACCTATACAATATACAAAACCTGCAAGCTTTCAACTTCCACAAAAGGCAGTTCGCTTAACAAGTGGTTTAATGTTAAAACACGTGGCGAGCTTGAGAACTTGTAATTTTCAAATTGACAAATCATTCGGTGAATTAATGCGCAAAACAATCACCTGCATCCGTGATGGTTTGGGTCGCGGTAACTGCCACAGGATACTCGTTTTCATCGAAAGGGCGTAAAGATAAATAAACTAATCTATACCGTGAAAAGATTTTAAACGATGCGTTTTATCATGGGCACGTAAACAATTCAGTCAAAACCGTTGAAACAAATTTACCATCCTTAATGCTTTTGATTTGACGTGGGTGAGAATATCTCACATAAGTGAAGTATGTCAAAACAATATTCTATAGTAATCCAATAAGGTTCTGTTCATTTATCTTAAAGTCCAGGAAATTGGTGAGATTGATCGATAAGATTTATGGAATGATGAGTCAATCATAAAGTTTTATCTAAACTGCTTTGGACTCGTATTTCTCGTTAGTTGATGTAACCTGTTCAAAATACCATATACTTATATAAGCATGAAATTTGTATTAATTGATCGCATAAACAAAAAAATAGCATATATGTCGGGTTTAATATCTGTATTAGAATGGGAAGTGTTACAGATCTTAGAGAAAAGCCTATATCGTTTGGTAGGTTAAGAGATCATTCAAGTGGACGATATCAACAATAAATCCAGTTTAACGACAAATTATATAAATGAATATTTCACCATTATTGTCACACGCTCCTCAAACCGTATCGAGATATATTTACAAAATACGCCACACTACTATAATATTTAAATTTGCCAATTTTACGGTATATCCAACATTAAACCATTTCCAAACTATTTTATGTTAATAATCGTGAACAACGACTACAGATTATTTAGTTATTGGTATTTAGTAATAATTCTAGTATTTAACCTAAATCAATACCTTACATACAAAACCATCCATTATAAATATAATTCAAAACTAATGCTTAGTGTTTATACTCTCATATACATTACTTGCACATCAAAATAATTTAGACAAAATACAAATTCGATTTGAAATTAACATTAACACAAACTACAGAATTCTAAATTCATTGGAATGGTAATTTATCGCTATATAGTGTGTTTACTTATATTTACAATCGTATCCACTCTACTATTTAAATAATAAGCTCTCAATACAAGTATAATACACTACATGAGTACATGTTAGATCGAACGGCAAGGTTGTTGATCTTGAAACGTCTTAATAAATCGTAAATAAGATCTGGCGTACAATTAAATGTCATTTAAAGTTCAAATTTTAATTTTTGGCGATTTTAAATATTTGATTGGTCATCATTCACAATTACTATGGATCTTAGGATATAATTATGGTTTATCACCTTAATAAGGATGAACACATGATTAGTTTGGCCCTCTATTAAGTTGCAGAACTACACAAGAAGTGCTAAGAAGTGAATTGTTTTAATTAGGGCAGAACTAAGATTGGCAATGTTTACTCAAATCATATTAGAAGCTTGTACAATTTATGACCTAACCATGTAAGGTAATAAACTAAAATCGACAATCAGCAAGTTAAATTTATCGCTGTTTAGTAAAAATGGAATGTCTTAACATTCCATTTTTACTAACAAATTCCATTTTTACTAATGTTTTTACTAACTACTCTATAATTAACTTATAGAGGTTATTTGTATTGAACAACAATTGAATCTACTAATTAATTTGATGTCACCGGTTGTAGCTTAATGACTAATAAGTAAAATGCTCCGGATGACATAAAACGCGATTGTGTGTAAAAACATTCGTTGAGCTGACCGCCGTGCGCCATAGTTTATTTTAGTTTATTATCAAAAAGTAATTTTTCAAAAGATACGTGAATATCATTACTTCGACAAATCTGTATATATAACAATACAATATTCTTTTGTATCTTGGAGATATTAAATAAGACTTGATCAGTAATTTAGATGGAAATGATTTCGGTTGTCCTTTCACCAGGCTATTGTTTTTTGCCAAATACTATACGGTCTTTCATTGTATGCTGAGAGAGGTGAAGGAGATATATATGTACTTTAATACTGATGGTCATTAATAATAAGAAACCCCTCTTTTAATCCTTTCAATTAATACAATCGCCAGAAGAACGATTTTTCTTTATAGTCTTGAGGTTTGTAAATTGTCCATATACATATAGAAGAATCCATAATGGACATCTTTGTGGTATTTATATTTGATTCAACACGTGTAGCGCGAATTTCGTATCATGCGACTGAAATATTTTGCACACGTTGAGGTGTATACAGATCGTAGTGAAAGCCATGATCGAGTGGGTGTTGGAATCTACATTCTCTCGTTAAAAAAAGAGAAAATATTAAACTAAAGGACAGTATCTGTATATTGAAGGCCGAGTAGATTTGAATAATTGAAGGTATCAAGTTGGCTATAACTGAAGGGAGAAGGAGAGTAGTTCTATTCTCTGAATCCCTAAGTGGAATAGAGCTAATATATTTTGTGGTTATTAAGAAGGTTATTCTTAAATGGATACCATCACATCGACAAATTGAAGGTAATGAAAGAACTGATATTATGTACTTCGTATGTTTAAGGTGAATGTGTGGGCAAAACGGCAGAATTAGTTTAGACAAAAGAGCCAGGTAAAAGGAAAGATGTACTTTGAGTGGAATATTGAGCCTTTGATTAAGCCCTTTTTCAGGTAGATCACAGCCGACACAAAAATGATTCGAACAATGGAGCGGGTGAGATTAAATCATGGTAATTGGAAGGAATGTCTTTATAAACGTCAATTGACTGATAATAATCTATATGAAAGTTGTTTGGTTGTGGAGGACATCGAACATTTGGTTCTGCATTGTACTAATTTTAGTAAAAAGGGAGCAATAAGGATATATATGAGTTTATAAAAAAGTGTGACATAACGGTATGAAAGTGGATCACGCGTATAAGGAAAGTAAATGATAAAACAATGAAAAAATAAAAACTGGGCCATATGACTCCTATCATTGGAGTTAGTGCCAAATAAATAAAAAAAACTATAACATGTGACTGTGACGAATGTTGAACATTAAGTCGAACAAAACAATGCCAATCAGACCGATCTACTCTTATATTTCAGCTTAAAAAATAACACGAATCATGCTTAAGCTTACTTGTAGTATAAAATTTAAAATTTGGCTTTTACAATAGGCCGATCAAAAAATTCGTTTAAATAAATTGCGCTTTATCATCGATTGAGTCTAAATAAAATCAAAAAATAATAATCATAAATTTGCCGAGTTATTTTACCACTAAAATAAATGATTAGAAACGTGATATTGACATTTTTAACCACCAAAATTTACGAAATTTTTTGTAACATCAAATACTCAAGTTTCGATATTAAATTCTGTTTATATTTCTCCTGGGATTATTAATTGAGGTTTAGTCGTCTCATATAGAAAGCAATACTAAAGGAGACAAGCATTTCTTCTAACCAAACGTAAAGAATATTAAATAAATTCTACACATCAGTCTTTATAAATTACAAATCATTTAAAATATTTATGTTTTTAATGATTTGCTTACTAGTTTTGATGATCATTAATAATTTATAAGCTCTAATATATTACACAAAAAATGAGATTAATTCTGTTATTTCTAAAATAGAAATAGCTCACATAACATAATTTGAAAAAGGTTAATTTTGCAATGTATCTAACACTCACCCATGAATTATCTTTAAACTGTGCCATTATTTCCATTTGATCTGATTTAGCAGCAGCAGCAGCAGCCCTCTCTTTCACTCTCACACTTATAATTCAATTTAATTTTTAATTAAGAATTAATTATTTTTTATAATTACTTTTTTTAAAATAATATTTATATTATTAATATTTTACTACACTCGAAATACACTAATTACATTTATTTTCTTTACGATCAATAAAACTAAATAACAGAAAAACTCAATTGACATTTGACACTAATAAACACAAAAAATTAAAATAATTAAAATACAAATGATTATTGATCATTTTTTTATTTACGAACACTTCACTAGGTATTATATTTTACAATATTGGGAGATTTTTTTTTGTTAATTATCTTACTTCCGGAAATAAAACTCAAGAAGCAACAATTAATGAAATTTTTAATTTTTTACCAAATACAGAATAAATCACTTCAGAAAGTTCGTTGATCTAAATAAAAACAACCGAAAGAAAATGCGATCAAATATTTTGAGCTCAAAGTGAACCGAAAAATATAGATCACAAAAAACACTATTTTCAATTTCTATAAATATAAAACTATAAAAAACGTGATATATTTGCAAGATTATTCACAGATAATTCCAAGAGATACACACGTAATCAAAAGAATGTACTTTAAGCATTTGATTCATCAAAAACGTTGGTATACGTACGTATGTTTGTACATAAAAATTAAATGAACGATATGATATCAAAGTTGCCGATCGTTAAATCACAATATTCCAAATTGATCACGATAATTATATCGGCATTGATAAGATACGTATACTTTTACACAGCGATAACGATCACAAAATAAAAACTATCAAAATGCGCCGCATACATATGAAACGATCGAAAAGTAAATTTAAACTGCGATCGAAAACTATAAAACCGCGAGAAACAGTCGTGATTTTTGTTTTGTTTTGAATTTGGTGTTTGATTCCCTCCATAATAAAAGTTGAGCATTTTTTTAAATCTCACAATCATTTATAGTTTCTCAACTTTACTTAATATGTACAAATATACATAATACAATACTACAATAGAAATAAACTGTAAACTTTTTTCGTTGATTTCCTCTGCATTTCAAACTACACCGTAAACTCTCTTTTTTGGACACACACGTTTTAGTTATAAATATTTTCATCATTTCATTCACATGAATTACAAAAGTACATAAATTGTACATTTAAATTAGTTCTAAGCTGTGCAAGTTGTTATTTCGAATTGTATTTATTAAAATAACAGGTGAATTGAGAGACTTTTCAATATGTACAACGTATTGCAGAGACAACGTTACTACGATTGACATCTGTTAGAAATTTCAGTAAACACATTGTGAAGACATCTAGTGGGTTTTTATATAATATAGATTGAATTATAGCAAATATATCAACCACTTTAGCTAACAATATACTATTAGATCATATTTCATATTCAAACGTTGTTTCCTAACATATTCCATAGTGCTTGCAATAGTATCTCGATATATATTGAGGCAGCATCGAAAGAGAAGAAACAGAACTCTAGCAGTGAAATTATTAGAGATTCTACTACCAAGAAAATTCCGTCCAAAACGCTTCATAACTGGCTTTTAGTGTTTTTGAATCGAATTTCAAAAACACGGTATTTTGAAATTCGATTTTATTATTACTATACGAGGCTTTTGTAACTTGCGAGAATTTAAACTAGATATTTTAAAACACAGCATTGAATCGCGTATTGAAACGTAAGCAATGGGAATCGCGTTTAGGTGCATTACGCATCAGTTAATTATTGCATTGTTTACAAGCCATCTTGCACACGTTTTATACTTTTTATCACGAAATCATTTGATTGCGGCTTAAATTATTTTTATTTATTGACAGTGCAGTTCAATTGGCTCTCTGAAAAGATAATGAAACTAAATCTACGTGAGGGCCGGTTTTCACCTCAGTCTGCATTAACATACCTGTGGCCCTATTCTGGTTTTCCCTGGGAATTGGGAATTGGGAAAAAATTATTCCCAATTCCCAACTATAATAATTCCCAATATTTTATTCCCCAATTCCCAAAAGTGTATTCTGGCGTGCTGGGAATTATTTCCCCTCTGTGCAACAAATAGTTTTAAATGTTCGCCACTAGAGTACCTTTTTAATGGTTTTTTTCATGGTGCGCTATGTTATTATATTTGAATATGATTTAAATATTGACGGATGAATAACAAATTTAAAAAAAAAATAAGCGTTTTCGCTTTTGAGAAACAATTAAAAATCTTTTAGGGTCGGAATTATTTTCTACATTCACTATTTATTATATGATTATTAGTATTTAAGAATGTGCTAATTTTTTTTATATTTTAGGGCAGATAAGACCAAATTTAAAAAAATATGTGTTTTTGCTTATAAGAAATAATAAAAAAAATTAAATTTATACTCTAGTATTATGATTATGAGTATTTTACCATAAGAAATATGAATTCCCAACAATTTTAATAGGGAAAAATAAACGTCAAAACTGTTATAATTGGGAATTATTTTTTCCAAACAAAATATTTTTCCCAATAGCCAGAATACACTTTTGGAAAAAATAATTCCCAACTGTTATAAAAACGTCAAAAATTCCCAATTCCCAATTCCCTGGGAAAACCAGAATAGGGCCACTGGTTGTTGTCGTAACCCAACTTAAAATGTGTCTTTGCTATTAGGTGCCACTGTATTTGGAGAAGTGTGTTGATGCTCAATGAAAAGAAGGAGCCTTCAGCCTTGGTGACTCCTGAAGATTGTTTCATATCAAAAGCGTATTAAGTATATTTAAATATATTTTATTTACCTTCCCAGACCAGCGTTATCTGACTAACATCTTAAGCATCAGTTTTGTAAACCTTTGCTTTCGTATTTGATTAAAAACACGTTCGCCACTCAACCATTTTTTCGATATTCAGAAAAAACTACCATACAAGCAATAACAAGTCACTTATATGTGACATGAGTTTATTGGACAACAATCCGTCACATATATGTGACATGAGTCTTTGAATGCCAATATGTCACGTATATGCAACATGAATCTAAGTATGTACAATGTATGCGACACATTTGTGTGACATGAGTCTACGAATGGTGTTTTGTCATGTTTGCGCGGCCTGAGGCTCTAGTTTGTATAGTATATGCGACACATATAAGTGATAGATGTTTTTGGAATACTGCAATGGAATTATAAATTGTAATTGAAGTCATACATTTTGTGGTTGTGTTATATTTATATTTTATTCTACACGTAAAAAAAAGTAATTAGAGGGACTATTACAAATTTCATAAATCATAATAAATAAAAAATAAAAATCTTGTAAATTTATTCAGTCTGCCAAATTGTAAACCATGGATATGAACACAATCCATAGTCTCCTCGCCTTCATTGGATCTACACCCACAACATACGTATTTGGTCGTAGTCCTCCTACCACTTTTGCTACATTGGCGACATCACTTGCGACTCTTTACCACGCTTGGCAATTATGGGGCATCGAATAGTGGGCAATTGTTGGATTATTTCCCACTGTCCCATAATTGAACTAGAATTAGATTGCTGGGCTGAAAATTATCCTAAATAACACACAAAACCACCTAAAACACAAGTAAATACGTATACACTATAATTCTAAATAATAAAAGTCTATCGTTTTACTTGTTAAAATAATTTCGTGGAGTCCCACAAAAATCAAAATATCTCAATAACGAAAACTCATATCCACAGACCGTTCGGCACACGTGTCACATACTAAACTATCGCGCAAATCAAAACCTTTTAACACAAACCACAAAAAAGTTATAGCAATACAAAGTTGTAGCATTTTGCGTCACATATTTGTGACATGAGTTTTTTTTAATACTAGCATGTCACATATATGTGACGTTGAGTGCCGAACGTGTTAACCCATACACTCATTTTGTTGCTTTAGTAGTTAATTGTGTTTTGAAGTGTTATTTTTTGGAAACGAGCCTTTTCTAAATCCACAAATGAATGATTCATCGAATCTTGCTTGACCAGCACCATTAGTAGGTAAAAAACTTCTGTCCTTCCGAATAACTTCCTTCTATTTTGTATTCGTTCCTCTTCCTACACGACCGCCTTGCCACTCTTAAACAAATATATCAAGTCCAACTAAACTTCATTACTATTTGACTTATATTTACCCACATAACTTAATATGTCGATCGAAGTGGGATTTACACATATACGAGTATATGCTGCGATTGTTTATTGGAATTTATGGAATCACATGTGGAAATGTTCGTAATGTAACATTGCACAGTTAACTTTAATAAGTAAATTGAAGTTTGCGATTCGTATGATATTTATTCCGACTGTCACTGTCATCATATAGCTACGAGTGAACATTTCACCGCAAATCGTAAGAACCTAGTTTATAGTTCGATTATTTGCCATGCACTCAAATATTTTATTTTTTACTGTTTTTTTATCTCTTTTGCTTTTTAAATTTTTTGCTCTATGTCTGCCTTTTTAATATTGAGATACATTTCGACTTAATTATTTTGTCCATTACACTCAAATCCACCCAGAGCTGTTTTTTAATGGCATTTAGAAGTATTGTTTGAATTAGTTTTTTAACTTTTTTGTTAAAACAAAAGTTAAAACCATTTGTTGTACAATTCGTATACATTCGTCCTGAAAAGTAGGAGCTGGGATCATGAAACATTGTGAGGAAATACGAGAAAACTCCTTTTTCATTTAGATACTGGCTTTCAGCTAAAAATTCTAAAAACCAGTATTAAAGTTTAGTGAAATTTGATTTAATAATTTTAAATATTAGATCAATATAATATTTGTTTTATAATTGTTACATTACGAGAGTAGTAAATTATGTTATCTTTCCAGTAATTGTTACTTCATAATATAATATGAGATGATTGGAGAAGTACAAGCCAACCAATTACGGTGAGCCTAGGTTTGTTAGCATAATCCTAGAGTATGTTTAACAGAATTCCAAATAGATATCTAAAAACTTTTTTATTCCAAAACTATGCGGATCCAGGCCCTGCCTGCATTTCAACATATAAGGTTTAGGAAATAGAACGTTAGTCACAGAAACAACTAAGGTGATAATTCACAGCAATGTCATTACTAACTTCATTTTCCGATAATTTTAGTAAATATTATTTTTACATTAAGTATTTGAGAGTGTTAGATATTGCATAGGTTCGGACCATTCTATGTAAATTCATCATAAGCATTCAACAGTTATAACTGGAGTAATTTAAAAGGTATCTTTGGGTCATCTCATCATATGCTGTATTTAAAGATGATAAAAATAATCCATCACCATCTAACGCGTGGGAGTATATAAATTTCCGCGATGGGGCGACAACATTTTAATTTACAATATGATGATCTAATTCGACGTTACTTCGATTATATGGGAAACTATTTAGATTTATAAATAGTTTAGCACAGTCAAATAGCTAACCTGAGCATTCATTCCATTCCATTATGTATTCTTCCTTTATGTCCGTTTTTAGATTTTAGAACAAACATTCACACAATATACACAAAAGTAGATCTCTTGTATGATACACTAAAATTCAATGACAGAAATCACCAAAGTGGCCATCCATTTCAGAAAAGTTTAAAGTTTGTAACAGAATCAATTATAGCGCAACGTAGCCGCTTAGAAAAATAAAATAAACTTTCTGGTCAAGTAATCCCTTGGTCAAGTAAGCATGCCATTAAAGAAATCTTTTTAATTAATATTTAATTAATATAAATAATAATAATAGTAATAAAAATAAAATGATGTATTTCTATAAAAGTTCCTTTTTTATAGAAATAGTCAGACAAGAGTTGTACAAGAGTACAAAATGCCAAGTCAACAGCTGTACAAATCAGTTTCATTAAGAAACACAACCAATAATTATAAAAATTAACAATATAAAGTAAAACATTCCTGCAATACTCTACAGTGAAATCTCTATCCCTCCACACACAACTAAATATATTTCCGCAAATATACTGCTATCCCTAGCAACACGGATTCAATAATATTGAGTGAATATATATTACTGAAGATGACAACACACACGTCTAAACAAGTAAACACATCGAACTGTATACAAAAAAATAAAAACTCCACTGTAAAGAACACTATCCGAGCCAATACACTACAAGAATACCTTAATTTATTGAATTTAAGTGTAATAAGTCACACGAAAAGAAATTTTAATAAGAATTTCAATAAAAGTTACCCAATCAATACTCAATTTTTTTTTTTAATTTAGCTTTAATTAGGTGCAGGGCGGACTTTTAGACTGTCCTAGCTTCTTGTAACTGTCAGAGCTCCTGCAACCAACTCGCGATCCTTCAAGTAAAGGTAGATAGCTGCCTTAAACTTGTACATTTTATGCTGAAACGGAAACTGAAAACCGGATAACGAATTCCACTTTCTAGATGTTCGATAAATGAATTCGCGCTTCAGTTCGAGGTTTCGGCAGCTTCATCGTAAACCGTAAAGCTTATATGTAATGTACTCAGTACATTATATATAATTGCAAATATAACGATAGCAGTGATCGTGATAAAATTTAAAAAATCTCTCATGCCTTGATACATACATAAAACAAATTGTGAAAAAATAGAGATCTTATCTAAAGGAAAAGGAAATATATAACGTTTTATAATTTGTGTTCATCAGAAAAAGCACATATGGAAACAATTTGTACAAACTTATACTTCCACAAGGGAAGTAATGGTTTGTATAAAACCCGTTTAAGCATTAAACTTTTTACTTAACTCAAGGAGTTTTAGTTTAAATCGATAAATCTCAAGCTTTCTATACTATTCTAACAAAAACAAAGGAATTAGAAAAAGTCAACGATATCGGGTAAACGAAGATTGGCGAATTGCGAAGAAAAGATTGTCAATTGCTAATCTTACGTACAGACAGAGTTTTCTCAATGAAAACGTGTTTACTCAATGCTTAACAAGTAATTAAATTTGTCTTAAAATGGTTTTCAAAAATAAAATTTCTAAAAAAGGGGTAAAATCCTAAAAATATGTATTAATCATAGATATGAAAATGGCGTTACATACTGACTTAAAAGGAGATTTTGCTAAGACTTTTTAGATTAAGACTAAGATTTTAAAACTCGAGTAAACTAGTTGTACTTAATAATAAAAACAGGTCTTAGTTAAATCGACAAAATAAGTCTTAGGGATCAAAACTTTCACGTTTATAATAAATGAGATTTTATTAAAAAGATTAGAAATCTTAAAGTATACTAACTAAATTTTAACTATTGATTATTCAAACTATAATAATGACTATACTTGGTTTAAAATAATATCTTATCAGCTTTTAATTTATGTGCGCTTAAAAAATAACATTATTATTTTCTTAGATATTGATGTATCTTAATCTTAAAAACTGCTCCTTAAACGTTAATCCAACGTTCGAACGTTTATAACTGAAACGTTCGAATTGATACAAAAAGTCACCTTCGTTTTCTTCTTCGTAAAATATTCGTAATCTAAGCACTGAGGCCAATAACTTATAATAACTATAAGGGAAATCGCGTCGATTTTATGTGCCAACATGATATAATTCCGGAGAAGATTAAAAGATGGCACTAGTTTAGATGTTGAACGAAATGTTTACATTTTTTAACTGCAGTTTTTTATATTCAACGAATTATTAACGAAACCAAAATTTAAAATCTAATAAAAAAATTTAATTTTATAATCGAAATTAATGGGCTTATATTTATAAATAATAATAAATAAATAAAACAAAATTTGTTTTTTTTTTAATTATGTCATTTCATTAAAAAATAACTTCGCGTGCCATCTATTGTTCTCGTTAAAACTTATTGGTATGCCATCTAGAAATCTTCTCCGAAATTATATTTAACGAAATTATGCTGTCGTTGGCATTTACTATGAAAATTGACACGATTTCCTTATAGTATTATAAGTTATTTGCACTGAGGTAAATAACTATAGAGGCAGTATTTTTTAAAATAAAGGTACTTTCGAACGGCATGAATGTACATGTCAGCAAAAAAGTATATTGTGTAACAGAGAAAGAAAAAATTTTCCTTCTTTTTTTTGAAACTCGAATTTTCGAAAATCAAATTTAAATTAAATTAAAACGTTGTTTCGGGATAATTGGGCTTTTTTGTAGTTAATTTGGATTTTTGAATATACTACATATTTGTAATTTCACAAATTCCTCATTGAATTCATTTGGATGAAATATTCGGTCAAATCATAAGTTTTAAAGTAATAATTATTCAAAGTCGTCTATAAAGTATTAGTGTCAAGATTAGGACTAAGCTGTACGCTTCTAACAATATTGTTGAATTCCTTTTCTTGAGACATAATTTGTGGGAACTCTTTTAGATGTATTTAGCTATGTCAACTAATTGTATTTTATTTTTAATGTCATAACTAAACCATAGAATGGATAATAGCTTCGTTTCCCCATTTTCAAAGAAATCTGCTGATTCAGCACTAATGTTTAAAAGTTAAATTTCTCGTCAACTGTATTCAGTTATATTTGTTTCGGTTCATTAAGGTAGCTACAATTTAAATTAATGAAATCAAAATGAAGCTAAATAACATAATCCCATAATTAGGAAGGGATAATAAAATCAATTGCAATGAGATCGATGAATGGTTAGACATAATGCAATGAATAAGTTATTCGGTTATATTACAAACCCTGAGTGGTATACAATTGAAGTGATTCAATGATATATCTCACTCAGGTCACGGCTTTCAGCAGGATTTAGAAAATAAATATTAACCAATCGTGTCATAACAAATATAAAACTTAAATGTTCTTTCATTCCTGAATAAGTTGTATTCGGTAATTTCTAGTTTTATTCGTATGTGATGACTTCCAGTTGGATATCGAAACTGTAATAATCTGGTATGATCGTTTCATAAATTCCATTATTTTTCTTGGTTAACATAAGCAGAGATACGTCTTGCATAAACATTCAAATCTTAAACCTACTTTTAATTGAGAAAGGAATACTATTTGAAACAAAGCATTTTGGATTACGAAATTTTAATCCGTGATATTGTAAACGTTTCTCGTTTTTGCTACATTCGTAGTCATATGTTTTGGCTTTTCACAGCAACAGCTAATAAAACGACTAAAAATTTGCTGAGTAAAACCTAATTAGTTGTTTACTTTTTCATTAGATAGCAGCAGCACACACGCATTTATTGCCATCTATGGACTTCTAGCATAAACTAGTTTTTCTAGTGAAAGATTTCGATGTCAGCCATTAAAGCTCAAAACAAACCACTTTTTCTAGCAAATGCTCGAAAAAGTGTCGCTCTACTAATACCAACCGCACGACACGAAAATTTTCACTACTCCACTTTTTCTGTCTCGCTTGTCAGTGTCAGAACAAAATATTGGGAAATCGTAGTTTTTATTATTTTAAAAGTTTATTTTAATTTAAATTAATTTATTATACTAATAAATAGTGTTTTTAATAATTTCTTATTATATAGATAGTTTTATGTAGCTTTAAGTGTTTATAAACATAATATAAATAGTGGTAATGTGTTGTGTGTGTGTAAATGTATAAAATAAATTTCTTTTCCATTTCGACGCCATTTTAAAACTTTGCTTTTAACAAAAAAATGAATAGTAAAAGACGTGAAAATTAGGAAATTTGTTTATTACAAAATTGAAAATAAATATTTGATTGGTTAACAGTTTACGTGTATATCGTGTTTTCTGTTATATTTAATTCGTCTAAATGAGAAAGCACGAACAACTTAAATAAATTCTTGTGTTACATTTTTCATTGCAATGCAGCTGACCTCAAAAACACAAAAATTTTGTTAATTGGCGCGAACAAAGTCTACACCAAAAAACTAATAACTCGATCGATTGTGGAAATTTATCCATTTGTTACCACATCAATTTAATGAAACTAATTTTGTAATATTGATGCATTTCTCGAGCATTTTCATTGATCGAGGAAAGAAATTCAGATGTGTGAACACCACACAACTTGTCCATACATGAACGTATACCAAAACCAGGGTGAATGAACCAAAATCTACACCTTTTTAATTCTGTTACACTTAGTGTTGAATGTATGTTTTCGTGTGGTTTTTATTTTATTTGGATACCGTTTTTAGAAATTATAATTGATTAAATTATTATTCCACAGTATTTAAGTAGTTTTTTATAAATTACTACTTAAATTAGTAGAAAATTTTCTATTTTTACGTTGTTGCTCTCCTCGCACTCGTGTCAATTTGCATCCTTCTCGTTCTTATGTTTTGAATTTGTTTTGTTGCTTTTCGTTGTGACATTCTGTCAATAGATTTTCTCCATTTACAATCAATTTTTTTTTAATTTTCTGTATTTAGTAAACAAATTAAAATAATATCACTTCTATTAAAAATAATAATGATGTGTTATAAAATATAATAATAATAATATAAAGTATACATGTAATATAAATAAAATGCCACAGCAAAATACTGCATTGTCAACAGTAATTCCATCAAATAGCATACAACAGCAATATGGTAGCTCAACGAATAATTCCCAACAAATCCTACAAATGAGTTCAAATAATTGGACTACTGCGAGTGGTGGTGGATATATTCAGGGTCAATCAGTTAGATCAACGCATTCGGGGATTATTAATTCATCAATTGGAATTAACTCTGCAACGACGACAAATCAATTTCCAAGTACAGGTACATTTATATGTTTGATTAATGTATTTTTAGGAAGTAGTCGGTGATTCCATATAAACATGGCCGTGAAGCTCAATGAACACTTTCGATTCGTTCTTCAAAAATGAGAAACATAGTCTATTAAACAAGTTCCTTCGGTTTCTATCGCAAGTTCTACAGCAGCACACACAAGTCTACGTACTCGCTGTTTTTATATACATAGTATTAGAAATAGATCAACGTGGGATCGAATAAAACTAAGATATTATCTCAAATACTTATTCACCATGAGCCATCTATCGTTTCCATCCGATATGATAGGGTCTTATAAGGACCCCATAAGATAGGGTTTTATAAGGATTAAAATTTCATATAGACATTTGCAAACTATTATATTTACGAGTAAAGAGGGTCCAAGATACTTAAATTTAATTAATCCACCAAAGGTTTACTACGAACAACGTTGTAGTAGCCTGTTTCGAACAACATTGTGACTACATCACTCTCATTTTACCAATCTTATAAGACACGCTCTGCAAATGTTTTCAAAATTAAAATAAATAAACGTACAACAAAACTAAGTAATAGTAATAGAAGCTTAATAGACATTTTGAAACCAAATCATTGCCAAATGTGGAAAAGTGAGATCAGTTTCTATATTGCATAATAAATAACTTAGCATTGAAACGCACCCAGTGAAGGTCAATTTATGAAAGAAATTATATATCCACAAGTTTTATTTCACTTTATGCAAAGTAAGGATGCAATTATTATGAATTTCTGAACCCTCTTAGTAGGAATTTCATCAAAGAGAGCATAATGATACTGAACTTATCACGGGCTGGAGTTTGCAACTAACAAAACACATTAAAATATATTTGTATGTAAAATCATTTGTTGAACTAGCCACTTCAACGTGTATTAATACACTTAAAAGTGATTCTTAAGATATGACTATAGATATCATATTTAGACAGTATATATATCATCAGATATAGACAATCGTATTCGGCCAGTAAACCATATATAATATAATAAATTGAACTTTAAATAACTCCTTCTCAATAAATTACTGAAATCTTAAAAAATAGATTCATTTCGTTAAATATTCCCATATTGGGTATTTTAAGAATTTACCCCTTATCAATTCAATTATTTGAAAATTTGCAGTAATTGCTCGTGGCCTAATCTATATTATAACGTTAAACGTACGTCTTCAGGATCTAACTAACGTTAGATATGAATGCAATTATTATGAATTTGTTTATCCTCTTAGTAGGAATTTCATCAAAAAGAGCATAATGATACTGAACACGAAATATTTGTCGAATTATCGTTATTTAAATACTGATTTCAATAGATTTTTATAGATATTTTATTAAACTTGAAGTGTACTTCCGTTTTGTATTAATCTTACGTTGAATGTTTTGGACGAAAACTTCTAATTTTAAAAAGAGATGTCTACTTAGGTCATGGTTCAACAGATTAAAATGCTGAGATCAATAATCTATAACTTAATTATAATAATAGTAAGGCTAAAACAGACAGTGAAGGAAATATTTAGTAGTACCCGGATAAATTTTAAGTTTATTTTATTAAGAATTTAATGGTATTATATTATAGTAGTATAGTAAAATTTAATGGTATTTAAATTAAATCTAGCTTGAAAATCCGATAATAGGTTCGTTTTGAGTGTCTTCCACACTTTTGGGGATCTTTTAAGTCGGCGTTAAATAAAATCAAACACAATTTAACGAAATAAGTACTGTTTGCTTGGGTTTAAATAATACGAAATACCAACATTCAACAAAAGAAGAAACGTCAAAAACATAAAATAATTAAGATTTCTAGATACGATATGACTAAATATTTTTTTAGTAATACTGTCTGAAATTCTTGTTAAATCGAAACTGATTTGAAAGGAAACATAAACATTAGTTTTGTTAGATTAGGTTATGATATCAAAAAGAACGGTTTAGAATTAATTTGAGCGCCGAGTTTAGAGTTAATGATCATTTTATTTTTTCTCTATTATTATACGATATATATATATATATATATATATATATATATATATATATATATATATATATATATATATATATATATATATATATTCAATACTGGAGGTCGGGTTGGAGCCAAACAACTTAATAAATATCTTGGTGACAGCAAGAGTATATACGATAAACAACAGAATGATAAAATGCTTCACATTACAAAAAAGTACATTTTTGAAGTATAGATACAATTAGAAAGTTTCTTATCCCGGGCAACTAACAAAATACATTAAAATATACTAGTATGTAAAATCATTTGTTGAACTAGCCAGTTCAACGTGTATTAATACACTTGAAAGTGATTCTTATGATACCTCAGTCGTATTCGGCCAGTAAACCATATACATATTATATAAATAATAAATTGAACCTTAAATAACTCTTTCTCAATAATTTACTCAAATCTTAACAAATAGATTCGTTTCGTTAAATATTCACATACTGGGTATTTTCAGAATTTCTCAATTCAATTATTTGAAAATTTACAATAATTGCTCGTGGCCAAATCTATATTATAACGTTAAACGAACGTCTTCAGGGTCTAACGTGAGCATAATATTGATATGAATTCTTGGTATGATGACTTTTCGGCGAACAAGCAGAATCTTTCAAACTTAACAATCTACTAAATATAAAAAAATACAGTGTTTAAAAAATTTAAATTCGTACTTGCATTTTCTAAATAATAATTAAATTAATTATTTAAATTTTACTGAGGTAGGAGTAAGGTTGAAAATGATTACTTACTCCGTTGTCACACAAATCGAGACCGTACGACAATATATTCGGTAAACGTATGTATCTTGCATTACCCCAAGCTAGCCCTAATATTGATGATATGTAAGATGGAAAGGTCATGTAATTTACTCTTACTGTAACACGCTAATATAAGACAATTGTTAGTAATATTGTGGATTAATTTGAATATTATATATGTCACTAGCTTTTGTAATTTTAATATATTTTTGTATAATTACAGTTGATATGAACGCGTTCAAAGCAACAGGATCAGCGCCTATACCTCCAATTAAATCTTCAAATTTGTCATCATCATCATCCGATTCTGATGTAAGTATATTACACAAATATTAAATTTTAAATTATGGAAATTAATTTTATTAAATTTTAAATAGATCTTATACACACAATTTTATTAATTTTAGGATTCTGATCTATCATCGGACTCGGATGACTCATCAGACTCTTCGATAGACGAAAAATCGGCGGGTAATAAATCTGTTAATAAATTAACGCCACAGTTTAGTGTGACCAGGTAAAATATTTTACTGTGCAATTAGTATCGTTTCAGAAATTATTTTTTTTTTAAATTTTAGCTCTGACGCTGGCAGTTTAAGAATGAAAATTGCGGCAATTCCACAAAATCGTATGAATCCTACTAAATCTATATCAACATCATCATTATCCACAAATGTTACAAACAATAATTTAAATGTAAAATTGTCTAAAACAAACAACATTTTTAGTAACCCAACAAATAAGAAAAAATCAACTCAATCAACAAAAAAAGCCGAAAATTTATCATCTTCTAGTTCGTATTGTTCTGATTACAGTGACGACAGTGATGAAGATAGTGACTCGAGTTCTGATGATGATTCGGATGACGATAGTGATTCGGATGATGAAAATGATAAAAAAGCGAAAGATAGTAAAAAGGATAAAGTAAATACTGCTAATAGTAATCCTAATAATAGTAATAATGCTAATAATAATCAGCAATCGTTATCAAGCAGTACGGCGATTATATCAAATCAACAAACGATTCAAACTCAAAGTCAGCAATCACAACAGCAAACAAATTTAACGATTAATAGAAAGCGAACAAAAACTAAACAAAGACCGGTAAGTACATATTTTCGCTGTTAACATTAAATTATTAATTAACTTCATTGAGTAACAAGTTCTCGTCTGACACCATGTCTGGTTAGATTTGCTATTTTATGTAATTTTAGTATATGGTTGATTACGATGATTCTAACTAATGAAACAAATTGAAGAAGCATAATAATAAAACAGCATTACATATTATTGATTATTTAAATTGCGGTTAACTTATTTAGTAGGTCAAATAAAATGTTGATATTATATCTATATTTAATTTTAAACTACTATTATTTTTATAAAATTTCGATTTTTAGAAAAATTAAAAATATGATCTGATATACTAAAAATGTGATCAAAAATACTTATAACTACTAATATTAGCGATTTTATCATATTCGTAATGTAAAAAGCTTTGTAGGTTTTTGTATTATGGTATTGATGTTGTAAAGTTTTCTAACCTTGAATATGAAATGGTGTAAATTTTGTACATTTTACATGTATTATGTTTTCTCTATTTGTATATTCAATAATTTTACATTTTGAACCATCAGAAATTAGTGTTGAAACGTGTTTTGACACAAATGTATACGATTTTGTACATCTTTAATATAAGAAATTCACTGCTTATATCTAATTAAATCTAATACATAAAATTCTTATCAACTACACGAAAAACAATATTGTTGCTCTTTTATTGTATACTCGTAACAATGATAATCTCGAATCGAAAATCTCGAGCGAAATTTTGTGATTTTGTAAAAAAATTACGTTTTAATTAATAAATAATTAAATTGAAAGGCGGCCCTGCATCTGTGAAATATTTAAAAATTTACAAATCCTAATTGAAATGATATTATTGATTGTCTGAGGATACTTATTAATATGTACTAGTATGTTATTTTGTTAGTAATACTTATTTGAAATCAGCAGATGTAAATAAACCGATTAATTTAAATGTTAATGTCTGTTTCTGTGCAAGAGCCACTCCCTAGATATCATGCATTTTTATTTTAATTTTACTATCCGAATCAACCGCTAAAATTGTTAAGAAAGTTTTGTTTTATCTGTCATTAAGAGCATTGCATTGAACCATATATAACACCAATGACATTGTATACAAGAACTTTTCTTCTGCTAAAGAAGATATTTAGTTACGTTAGAGACGATTTGTTTAACTTTTTACTTTTGTAGATTTATGTTTCAATTTTTGTGTATAATGACACAGCGAGCAAAACATAAAGCTACTATTATTTTACTAAGCAATTAGGTTCAAACCATAACCCTGTTTCAAGTTTGTATAATTTTTTATAATGATTTGACATCATCAATGTCAAAAATAGTAATTGTATCAATAGTATTGACCATTTAAGACTTCTGCTTATCAACAGTTCATATATTTAATAATATTTTACTGGCAATACCCTTGAATATCTGAAGGCTCATTAGTAGTGTAGGTTTAAATAGTAGCGAAGCATAAAACAATTTAATTTTTAGTTTGTTTGGATAATAAATTTTATTAAATGACAGTATTAAGATTCTATTTAATTATGTTTTAGTAATTTTAAAGAAAGCTTACCGACCAAATGTGCACCTATTAATCGTGTTCAGTTGAAGTAAGAAGTTCTGTACATGAATGCTGAGACGGATAAGATGCATAATAGTATGTGTGAATGCCTGCTTATGATCGGTGATGTCAACGAACAAACACATATATTCTCTGATGTAATGCAGAATTCAAGAGCCGATTTTAGTTTCAAGTCAGTTCTATAGGTATGGGTTGACATTTATTTAATGTTGCAAATAATTTGTTTAAAACATACGTCTTAGCTCTCAATGGGACGAACGTTTGTTTGCAAAATTATAACGTACCGCATCTCCAAAACAGATTGTAAAAATCACAAATATTTCAACAGAACATATTCTTAAGCTTAAAAATAACTTAGTGATGAGTTGATGACTATATAAACAAATTTTTATATCGTATTTAAATGTAATTGAGTCTTCAATTTCACAGTGTAATCTCATAATCTTAACAACTTATATTCCTCGGATAGGCAATATAAAATAATGTTTAAAATTGTTTGCGGTGCGAAAAATTATTTTTTAAAGCCTCATCCACATTGTGGGATTGTTTCTTCCAATAACTTGTTTTAGTCTTTCGACACTTTCGTCAGATAATGCATCATCCTATTAAACAAAAGATAAACAATTAAACTTTATTATGATTGAGTATGAATAATGATGATTAGGTACAATAGGTCAATAGCAATAGTTTAGTTACAGTACAAAATTGTTGCTTCCACTTCATTAAATAAATGGTACTCAATAGATATTCCAACAGAAGTTAACTAGTAATTTCTATAAAAGTAAAACGTAAATTCTATTGCAGAAAAGGAAAAACTACCTACATTTACGAATAAATTACACGTCGTTCTGAACAAACGTTATCGACAAATAACCACTACCCACGATGGCAAATCAATCTTAGAGTTGCTAAGTAAAATTTCTTTAAAGCCGGGAAAGCAAGAGCTCTGAAAAAAGCGATCTTAAACAGGGGTTTAATCCGCGCTATACGACAGGCACGATACGACAAGGTTTAGCGATCGATTCCTTTATATTAATTAAAATTATGCTGTTGGTTTTTGCTTCTACAATATTCTATATTGTTTAACTCTCCATGTCATTGTGTATTTGTTTCTCTTATGAGTTGCTATGGAGGTCGGTTGAACATTCGCACATAGCAAACTTAGATTTAAATATGTATTTAAAGTGTATTTTATTATTAAATATGTATTTAAAGTGTATTTAAATATGTATATAAATTTAATAATTTTGAAGACTATTTTCTAAATACCAAGTCAGTCATGGCTGTCGCCCTTGTAGCTTATTGGTTTTGAAAATTTCACATCCGCCGCGGTTTCGAGTTCGATTATCATCGTTGACAAGGTTTCGGATTAAAATGTTCCGAATGTCATACAAAGTATGTAAAACATTGGTTGGGTTGACCACCAATACGTATTAAATTAATACGAGTTAAAAAGTCTCTAATCGAAACGCGGTTAGGGCTGTTCACACCCTTTAAGCTGCAAATTATTGTGTCCTGGCTGTATTCTCTAGTTTAAAGATCTGTTTTTATATACAAATTTTCACATTCAACATAGTCTAGAAAATTAACCTAAATTTTCTTCGTTTGTAATTTAAATTAACACATATTTTGTCAATTTATATACAACGGATTCAAGTTTCCATTTTTTATAAGATAGCATATACACTCAGCATATGGGTTTCTCTCGCGTTTAGTATTATCCGAAAAATTTCTTGGCATTTACCAAGCGATTGGAACGTAAAAATGCCCCATTAGTATAGCCGAATAAGCCATACAATCGAAATTTTGTTAATAATATCTTCAATACTTTTTAATAAAAAATTTTATTTTATTGATTTTATTTTCAGAGTTTGAAAAACTGAGTGATAGTTTTAATCTTTGGGTCGTGTTAGTATTAACAGTAGGGTCATCATGGGTCTCAAAATTTATCGTATAATTAAAATCGTTAGAAAAACTCTATTATGTCAAATTGATCATTGCTTTAAAAATTATTCAATAATGGGCAAACACATTTCATAAAGTTATGCCCTTTATTAAATCAAACGAAAATATAATTTAGAGTAGTTTTACCAGTTTGAAATTTATGTTTACTCTTACATTAAACTAGAAATAAACATTAATGTTTTGATTAATCGAAACATATTTAATTAATAAAATTCACGTGACCAACCGGAAGGATATTAAATAATCATTTACTTATTATTTATTTATTTATTTTTATTTATTAAATAATCTATAAAAACTTTTTATTCAAAATGTAAAAAGCAGCAACTAAATAAATTTTCACGAAATTTTAATGTAAAACTAGATTATCGCACCAAGTAAATAATTATTTCAGTGTGGCAAGTATTTTTATTTTATAATTTGGCATCAGATTTATATATATATATTTAGATTGTGATCATTCCAGTTTAAATGCAATGTCAAATTCAATGTATTTATTATAAACCTATGGCTTTATATTTTGTTGTCATTATTAATAAAATCTAAAAGAAAAATCATTATTTGATAGAACTGAACAAACATATTAATCACAATTAAAAGATATTACTGAATTATGTGACAATGTGAAACCACTTATATATATGAAAATTAGATCAAATGTACGATTATGAAAAAAATCGTATTATATTTCTTGCGGTTTATTGATTGATTTTGTATATATTCTGTTACTTTAATTGAATTTCAATTTATTAAATCATCACGCATCAGTCGTAGCATAAAATATAAATTAATTAATTCGTGTGGTTAAATCTCCAGAGAAAAAGATCAAAAGACAATAAATTTATTGTTATAATTTTAACGTAAACGTTGATTGATACTAAGTATAATAACTTCATACTAAGTATATTAATTTTAAGAAATTTTCTATTTTCAAAAAATAATGTGTATTTTCATAATGTATTTGTCTAATTCAAACTAAAAAAAAACTAATACGAAATCATTAGATTGTTTTTTAGATAAATATATATGTAGAACTACAACTTAAATTCAATTTATTAAAAGATTATTTGACACAACTGGTTTAAGAACTTCATAAGAATAAATTACTAAACAGAAATCAAATCTTATTCAATTTGCAAAAAACTGGTAAAATCAAAAGAAATTATTCAAGGTAATGATTATGAAATAATATGATTCTGCTACTTCAAGGCTGTTATTTAACGATGAAAATTTAATTGTCATTCAAGCAATAAAAAATAAACTATTAATTAGTTATTCAACTAAGTTAATTATAGATTAATTTTAGAATTTCAAATTCATTCAATCAAAAGTAATTCAAACAAACAAACAATCAAAATGGTAATTAAATCAATGATCTCATGTTACTTCAAATGTATAGATACATATTGAACACATATAAAAATATTGAGAAACGGGAGATCAATTTAAATTATTATAATCAATTAAATTAGAAATCAGATAATATAATTTATTTGGTTATGAGAAATTTCATATTAATATATCGATTTAATTATTTTATGTAATTTAAAATTATTAGCAAGAGAAAGAGAAAAGAGCTGTAGGTCTAAATAAATTTCTGAACTCCACACATTAGACGTTCCTTTTTAATTCGAAGATAATTTTTTATACATACAAGTATTTATTGTAATTTCCAAAATTCCAAAATTATTTCTATTTTTTGAATACCACATATCCTTTGTTAAATTGAATTTGATTATTTGATCTTTAATATTATTTATTGTTAATCTTTAAAATTAAGTTTTATTTAAGATTGGTTAATAAAAGAAACTTGAAACTCGGCAACATTGTTTATTCAATTTATACACGTGTTATGTGAATAGAAATAGGTTTTGAATAATTTAGGAACGATGATAACTTCTTTTTTTAGAATATGATTTATTTAAATTCTATCTACTTTTATAAAATTCTAATCTCACATAAATTGTAGTCAATTAAGAACCTCACTAGAAAACCTGTTAATTGAATATAATAAACAAGTTGCAGCTATAATATTATTGAGTGATTATGTAATCTAATATATCGGTCATAAACCTATTAAGATATTATTTGAAGTAGGATGGGTTGTTAAATCAAGTATTTGACATAATAAACCACATATCATATAGTGATATTATCTAGTCTGTAACACGTGCAATTTAAAAAAATCAACTGTAATTTAATAAAGTGTCGATTTTCTGTAGTTTCTAGTTTAAGGTTTTTCACAAAACTATTACCGAACTTTTTATATAACTTATCTTTTTATCATTTACTCGAACTGTTTGACTATTTTGATTTTCATTTTTGCCAAGTAGTTATAAGTCACTGGGGGCTTTTTATATCCAATGTATTATTGCACAATACAATACGACCTATAGTACTCACATGAAAGATAGGTTGACCGTTCTTTTTCTCAACATATTATTATTATTTTTACTTTTACCATTTTAAGTAATGTGTTTAAACTTCGGAATTCCGAGAGAATTAATTCACAAAATAGGATTACATAGTTTTTATAATGTGTCTTTAAATGATTCTACGGAACTAGCACCATACGAAATTAACAGTAAATGTATCGATTGAATTTAATGTAATAAAATCACAGCAATTAAGAAAATGTAAACATACGGAAGTGTTTGGTGACCATATTAAACACTGTTATCTATCAAAGATTGATTCAAAATGAGACTTTAATACCATGAACCAGACAATATGTTCGGAATCATCCGTTTACATTTCAACAGGCCTCGATACCATCACATAAAGCATGAAACAATCAACAATGGTCACAAGCCAATGTTCACTATTTTATTTCGGCAATGCAATGGCCTCCATATTCACCAGATCTAAATCCGTTTGATTATTCAAGTTGGGAAATTTTACAAGCAAAGCTTTGTCTCTTAGGACAGCTTAAAAAGGTTGATTCGTGCACGGAGACGTTTAAACCAAGTCAACGTGCGAGCTTCGTGTTGATCGTTTGTAAAGTGATTGAAGCTGGTGATTTAGGTAAAAGTCGGTTATACACCTTTCAAATAATTTTAAAATAAACAATTTAATTTATCATTTCAAAGTATGTTTTATATTTTGGTTATCTGTTTAAAAGGTTGAAGCTTATTGGTGATATGATTTAATTCTTACTTTGCGATTCTTGTACAAGAAACGCTTATACAGCTTAATTAAAACCAATTACTCTTTCGAATTAACATAATCACAACCAACTTGAACATTTGTTTATTTGCTTGATTCTTTTAATAACACATACAATATTTGTATTTTAAACCCATTCCCATTCTACATATCAATCAAGGTTTCATAATTAATGTAAACAATCCTTACTTGGAACTAAGATTACACAAAGAAGTTCTACGTATTATCATCTCCCACTTGATAACTAAAAAATATATTTCCCATAAAGACAGACATTTTCTTTTTGCTTAGTTTTTTTTACATAATATATAATACAACATAAACTATGTTAGAACATAACACATATACTTGGATAGTTTATATAAAAAAATAATAATGATCTTAAGGAGAAAAAAAAGAATTTTACAGAAAATATTTTTGACTTTTATAGAAATGAATGCAAAAGTGCATTTACATTAAATGAATAAATTTAAAAAAAAACTATATGCATTCATAATAGACATAGGGCATACCCGTCTTGTATAATCTTATGTGATATTTACGAGTATAAAGGCAATTTATGTATTTTTCGCTTCTATATCTGTTATTGTGGATAATATTGTTGGAATTTAAATGACCATAAAAGGTGTCATGTAATTAATAAAAATATTTTCTTTCGACTATGTATGTATTATTATTGATCGGTTTGATCGCTTGTAAGAATAGCCGTTGTATGATATTGACATGTCGTATTATTTTGTCTGAATTCAATCAATGGTCTGTTAATCATTTCAACTTATTAACTTTATTATAAAATACATATGTGATGTCATTTTAATTCTTTTGAGAATGTGGAAAAACCTTTTCATATTATCCAGTCGAATGGTTTTACTGCCTTATCGGATGGTCATGCAATTACAACCATGATGTTACTGGTTTAATTTATATTAATATCTTAAATCCCTTTTTGCTGTTTTAAATAGAAATATATTTGAATGAAACGAAAATAGAATGGCATTATACCTTTACAGGTCGTGAAATAAATATGATAATACATATTTTTTCAATAAATTTTTTCTAAATTTGACTACACTTCGAAGGTCTAATTAATCCTCGTTTACGTAAATCTCTCCAATTTAGAAAAAATGTGTCATAAACTAATTGATCTATGAGATTCATTTTTCTTGGAAGACTAGTATCGAAATATGATTTTGAAAAGATTGCTCAAGTATTATTTACAGGACTTATTACTCGTCTATATACGCAGTTCAGATTATTGATTGGTATGAAATTTTATAAAGATTTTTATAAAAATCCTTAAATATAATAAAAATTAACACCAATCAGTCAAAACCTAAAAATTATGATTTAATAAAAGTTAAATGTAAATTTATGTAATGACAATATCGAATCGGGTATACAGGTCGGGTATATAATGCCATTATCGAATTATTCTACAGTTACGTAAATCCTTTAAAATCTATAAGCAAATTTTCATTAACTTAAAGTTTATCTAATTGAATATGAATGTGGAGGCACACATGCAAAGTAAAACGTTAAGTACTCTTAATTGAATAATAATTGTTGAAAAATTGATTGCTCTGTTTAATAAAATAACAACTCAATAAAAATAAAGAATAACTTTAATCACTTGAATTAGAATTGAGTAGAAACTATCTTTAATGATAAAAATCAATTTTATAATAAAACTCGTATTTATGTAAGAGGATAACAATTTATTAATCTTAATAAACCATGTGATAGATATGTCCACCAAATATATAATTCTTACTAATCAGTTTTTAGTAAATTATATATTCTATTATAACATAATCTTATGTACCACATCATATTTTTATTATTCTTTCTAATCAATTCTAAATATTGACATAGTTGAAAATGTGTTTTGGTAATACTAAACGGCCTCTATATTCTTTATATAGTTACTTGACAACGCTGTTAACACGAATTATCTGTTAGATCTATAACTTCATGTCATATAACGATTCGCTGTATAATTCCATTACTAGAAAATAAAACAAATATCATGGTTGTCTCGTTATACGAATACAATATATTCAGTTTTTGTTAAATTTCTGTATTCTGTAACTTCGATAAAAACAAAATATCGCGTAATCTATTGTACAACATATAAAATACTTAAGAAGATCAATTTTTTGAATAATTATTTTTTGGTATAAATTAAATATTTGCAACATTTATATCAAAATTTGGAATTAGGTTTAAATTATGTCATTTTAATTTTTCAAATTAACTCTAGATTGAATAACTTAATATTTTTTACAAACTGACAGTTTTTACAAACTGTTTTTTTGGTAGTTGTTATTCTAATTTTTTTTCAGTTACTTCAGGTGTTCCTCAAAGTTCGATATTTGGTTCTTTATTATTTTCTATGCATATTTATGACATAGAATCCTCGTTTCACCATTGTTTGTTTCATATTTTCGATGATGACGTCAAATTAGATCAGCATTCTACTGTTTGTAATATTTCTCTGGTTAACGAGGGTTTAGATAGAATATAACGGGTGATTTTTTTGTGGTTAGGATTTTCATGCATTAGTATTTGACAGATCACGCGGGATTTCAGACAAGGTGTCAAAGAGAAAGATGCTCAGTATGCTTTGACATTTCATAACTGAAGCCGAACGATCTGCCACAACGTCGAATTTTCAGTGAATGGGCCCTAGAAAAGTTGGCAGAAAATCCGCTTTTTTATCGACAAATTTTGTTCAGCGATGAGGCTCATTTCTGGTTGAATGGCTACGTAAATAAGCAAAATTGCCGCATTTGGAGTGAAGAGCAACCAGAAGCCGTTCAAGAACTGCCCATGCATCCCGAAAAATGCACTGTTTGGTGTGGTTTGTACGCTGGTGGAATCATTGCTGTTGGACGCAACGTTACGGTGAATGGCGATCGCTATCGTTCGATGCTAACAAACTTTTTGTTGCCAAAAATGGAAGAACTGAACTTAGTTGACATGTGGTTTCAACAAGATGGCGCTACATGCCACACAGCTCGCGATTCTATGGCCATTTTGAGGGAAAACTTCGGAGAACAATTCATCTCAAGAAATGGCCCGGTAAGTTGGCCACCAAGATCATGCGATTTGACGCCTTTAGACTATTTTTTGTGGGGCTACGTCAAGTCTAAAGTCTACAGAAATAAGCCAGCAACTATTCCAGTTTTGGAAGACAACATTTCCGAAGAAATTCGGGCTATTCCGGCCGAAATGCTCGAAAAAGTTGCCCAAAATTGGACTTTCCGAATGGACCACCTAAGACGCAGCCGCGGTCAACATTTAAATGAAATTATCTTCAAAAAGTAAATGTCATGGACCAATCTAACGTTTCAAATAAAGAACCGATGAGATTTTGCAAATTTTATGCGTTTTTTTTTAAAAAAAAGTTCTCAAGCTCTTAAAAAATCACCCGTTATAATTGGTCGATTTCCAATGGGCTCGTCATAAATGCTGGTAAATCACAATCCAAAAATAGATACGTTACCTTTTCATTTTATTCATCTTAATAGGTCATTCTGTTTTCATCTACTGTTAGTAATTTGGGGATAGCTTTTAACAATACTTTTACATGGGGTGACCAGTTAGTTAAAGTTAGTAATAAGATATTTGATTTACTTAGTTGTCTGTATAAAGTGGTAAGATTCACAGTTAGTCAGTTTAAAAAGAGACTGTTTATGTTCTATCTCCTTCCGCATATGTTCTATCTCCTTCCGCATTTCCTCGATGGTGATGTTGTCTTATTTGATTTGTGTCAGGAGAATATTAATATTCTAAAAAGATGTTTTAATGCTTGTACTCGTTTTATTATTATCACCGTATACTAGGCTAATTTTCGCTTTCATTGGGAAGCTACTCAATACTAAAGAAGCAAATTATCTATTCATAAGGTTATTATTTAGTAGCTCGCATTCCGTCAATCTTCGATCGCTCCCTGCTCGAAATTCTGTTATGTCTTTAAATTACTCATTTTTAATTACAGGTATTTCTTTGTGGAATTCCGTTCGATTCAGTATTAAGTTTGATGTTTGCCGAGAGGTTTAAATCAAAATTTCTTGAATGGGAAGCTAGAATGAAAATATAAGTAGTTTAAACTAATGTGTAAAGAAGTTTTTTTAATATTGTCTGCTGCACATGCTGCACATTTAATTGTAAATGAGCTAGTACTCAAAATGAAATATGTGTGATTTTAGTTGATTTTGTCAGTTAACAATTTAAAAGGTTTTCTACCTAATGAAAGTAAAGATTGGAAAACTTACAATGTTAAGTTTTCAAAATAAATAATTTGAAAGAATATTCTACCATTCGATATACATAATAGATTAACAATTTCCTTTCTAAAGGCAATATAGCTTTACAATGCTAAATTTATTTTCATAATCATAATACCCGGAGATGTTCGTTATTCTTTATTTTATAATATAATGTTTATTTATAACATCTATTATTTTAAGGTAGTAAAATTATGAGTAACGTTATACACCAATCTACCGATAGACTATAGGTGCAGAAAACACAGTTGAAAATTGGAACCGGTTTATATTTTAAATTATTTTCTGCATCGATTTCGATTAGGTAAACTGTGATTTTGCACTTACATTTAAATTAAAAATGGTTTTATTAAATTTGAGCTAAATCTTTCATCAAATAGGTTTCAGACAAATTTTTAAACCTCTTAAACAAATTCATTTAAATCATTTAAAAGAGCAATTGCAAACAAATTTACTTTATTGGTTAATTTATATTGGTTATTAGAAAATTTTCATTTTAAACAATTTGATTTTAACCAATAAGCCTTTTAAATATATTAATTTTAGATCAAAAATTCGAAAAATAATCAAAAAAAAAATTTTAAAGACACTATTCCTGTACCCTTTTCATCATTAAACTTTTAGCTTGTACGCTATTAATATATATACACATAGTTTTAACTAATCATCCTTTTGGTTAAGCATTTTCCAATTTTCTTGTTGCCTCTTTTATTGAGTCGAGTCATCCTGTATAAGTAGTTAAGTTGAAGTATTAAAACCTAGTATTGTTAAATGTTTTCAGAAAATGTAAATCATATTCTATCCAAGATATTGCTTTGCTTTAATTGAGTAGTAGAGTTGAAATCAAGTAATGAAGGTTAATTTTGCAACGAATACAGAGCTGTCGTTTTTAATCAGTAATTATATGATAAATTATGCTATGCATAAAATTTTTATTGTAAATACCTTTCTGTATATCTTTACCTTGAATATTAATGTGATTATTTTTCGGTTATCTTCACACTTAACCTGATAAAATTTAAAATAAATCAAACAATAGAGATTAGACGATGAATCAAACAAAACACGTCGTGAATATCGCAATTACCTCCAGTCGTTAAATAATAGAATCTACCCCTTTATAATATATAGCCGAGTATGAATTTGTTTTAATAACATTCGGCGTCATATTATTCACATTGAATTTATTCAAATTAACTTACCTTACATACTTTTCTTTTCATTTTATTAAAATGCACTAAAAGTTGAGCGAAACAAAAAAACTATCCCAAAAGAGTTGTTATTTTTTGTTTAGTTTTGTTTGTGTAGTATGTAGTTTATACACTAAAATCAACATAAAATTTACAACATACAACAAAATACGTAAATAAAAAATCATCGTCATTCAGTAATTTGATGATAGTCGCATTGTTAAGAACACACGTAGGTTTATTTTCGTAAGAATGTGATTTTGTGGTGAATGGTTTTTGTTATTTTAATGTATGTATTGCGCGTATTTTTTTTTAACTAATTACGTGTTTGAGCTATTAAAATTTGTTAGTGTAAGAAATAATAAAATTGTGTATCTTAATTTATTTCTTTGAAAATCTTCTCAAAAGAAAATAAAAGAAAATTATTTTAAATTAAATAAATAATAAAATTTCCGCCTACAATAAAATTTTTATTTTTTAAATAATATTTCGTGTGTGCCAAATTTTATGGACATGTGTGTTTATTATCAAACACCTTGTAAAATTGTATATGCTATTTAAGTGCAATTTAAATTGTAGCTCTAAGAAACGAAATTTCTTATATGACACGAATTAATTTAATTCAAGTCATGTTTGAGATATGTGATTGATTTCGAGTATATTATGTATTTATGTATGCAAACATATCCTCTTTATATAATATTTTAATACACAACAGTGTGTGTTTACTTTTTTATTAAGGAGATATGGCAACAAAATTACCATTTTAATAGTTTATAATATACATTAGAGGGTTTCATCGTTCTTCAATTGAGAAAGAATTAAAATGGTTTTCCCTCCAAATTCACAAAATAATAAAAAGAACAAGAAATTTATATATAAGATAAAAATTAAAACTTGTTATTCTTCTTCGTATATTGTGTGTGCATTCTCAAGATGTGATGATCATGATCTTCTTCTCACATCTTGTTTTGGATAAATTGCACGTGTTTTTCGCAAATAATTTTCTTTCAATTTAATAAAAATAAAATTTTTTTCCGCGATTTTTAGTTTATCGTGATAACTTCAAGATTGTTTTCTTTTATTCACTTACCTAACAGAAGATTGGTGTACATAATATACTAAAAAAATGAGAGTGTAGAATAAGAACGCGAAAAAAATCGCGATTTTCGATTTGTTTTATTGTATTTATATAGATATTTTAAATAAACAATTACCCGAGTGATATAACCGGTTGAATTACTTTTTGTTTATAAAATATAAGAAATACATATATATTTAGTCTTGATTACGAAGATGATGATGATCATCATCATCGTCATCCTCAATGTCTTTTATCGCGACAAAAAATAACCAAAAGTGATAAATTTGCTATTATTAGTTGTTAAACTTGTAGTTTAAAAATTAATGTGTTTAAATTGTGAAAAAGCTTATGTGTTTGTGAACCAAAAATTTACTAAGATAGTATATATCTTACTTAGTTCATAAGGTTCTAATTACCAAGAACAACCTTATACATTTATAAAATGGAAATGTTACATCAAAATAAACAAACATCACAAATGTGGAATAATAATAATTTAACAGCTGTTGAAGGTGTTTGGGAATATGTTAGCTATTTGGTTAAAAATCTTCATCAGGTAATTATTATATCATTATTTTATTTCTGTTTCAAGAGTTCATTATTTACCCAAAGTGTTGATGTACCAAAAACGTGTACGCATTAATTGCTTTATATTCAGATATTTTTAGTTTATTTTGTACGAATATTATTATTCGTAATCTATATTTATATATTTGACATTGCTAAACAATATTATTTCTCAGTTCAGTGCTGGACAATGAATGAGAAATTGAAGACCCATAAATTGAAGAGAGATGTTATGAAATTGGCAATGAGTAAATTTAAAATTCTTGTATATTTTTGAGTCCTAAAATTGATTAATTATTTGTAAGTGTTTTAAGCTTACGAGCTTTTTTATGAGCATCATAAAATGATTTCACTTCCAAATTGTGTTTAAACCAAAAATATTTGTAGATAAACCAAAAATTGATTTAAATAAATTTCTACTATATTGGATTTGCCCAAATATATCGATATGTGAACAATAACAATCGACTAATAGGGCATTTTAGAGTAAATATTTGCAATCGATTAATCGAATCGGAATCTATTTTAATCATTACACTTTATTTCGTTGAGTTTTGGCTTCTATAAATATATGTGCAAAGTTAAATAGCGAAAAGTTATCAAAATATTTCGGCACAATAATCAAAAAATAAAGATGAATTGCAAAGCCGAATTAAAAAGTTTATAAAACTAAGAAGTATTGCAAGTGAAATTTCGAAATATACTTATGATATGTACCTTAACTGAACAAGCTAAATAAAAATGGGAGCATTTGCTACTGTCCCCTAGATATTAATTTAAAATTGCGAAGTTATCTTTTTATAACTTTACATTTATGCAGTAATCGGAACGAAAATCAAACCAAGCAACAATAAATGAGAGAAATGTCATCATATAGTTTCGACGTATATTTTAGTTTGTTAAGTAAAACAAAAATGATCACTTTTATTTACAAATTGTAGAGACTAACCCATTTATGTAGTATAACAGTTATGTAGATTAAGGTATAAGTACCGTTGCCGAAACAAGCGTTGATTTTACTCCACAGGAGAGCATTGCTATGAGCCTTTTGCTATAGTTGCTTAAGATAGTTCTGCTATTTCCATGTAATTAAGCATCAAAATTTAAAATAAACTCTGTATAGACATAAACAATTAAACAAATTGGGGAAAGTACGGTAAGCGCGAATTTATTTATCGACAATCTAAGAAGTGGAATTCGTTGGCTGGTTTTCAATTTCCGTTAAAGTATAAAGGTATAAAGTGTTTAAGGCAGCTATCTACCTTTACTTGAAGGATCGCGCATTGGGTGCAGGAGCTGGTACAGTACCGCTATAACTTATTTTGCATCAGAGAAAAAGTGATAAATGCGTAAAGAGATTATTTAAATCATTCTTTTATTTTGAGCCTTACCGTTGCTGAATCTTAACGATAAACTAAACTTTGTCTGTAATTTAATGATAGTTTCAGTTTTTTCAGATTGATGTTATAAAAACTCGAATGATGACTAAATAAAAACAGTATTATTTGCTAATATTAGAAATTATGTTTTCGCATTTCGTATATCTTGACCATGTCAATATATGGTCAGTTTCAAACTTAAAGGTTTGACCGGCAATAAATATTATCATTCTACCTCAAAAAATAATTTTAGTTTAAAGATTATAATTAATAAATGTACCAAAAAAAATAATTTTCGCTTTCCATGTAACTCGTTGTATTTTCCGGTTTTAATGTTTGGCCATAATAATTATTCATTATATTTTTGTATGTGAAGTAACGTCTTAAAATTGTATACGGGAGAATATACAGTGCTCACATAAAAAATGGTGATAAAATGATCAATTATGAAATTCTTTTATAATTACTTATATATGTGTATAATATTCGTGTCTTGTAAAGAAATTCAAGCTACCAAAATAAGAATATATTGTCTGCATATCGTAATGATATTCAACAACATGATTTTGTCATTTTGTTTTATATTTTATATAGAAAATTAGTGAGTGCAACGAGTAATGAAAATTATATTTATTTTATTCGTTTCTTATTAAATTGAATTGTTTCATATTTTTCGTATGAATTCTTTTGTGTCACAATATACACAAGAATCTATACGTACTCGTATATAACTATATATATGTATAAGGTAAAGAATTTCTGATTATTACTTCGCGTAACATATAAAAAGAACATTTGTATTTTAACATGTTAACCGGCATGTCTCTTCTCAATTATAATCAACAATAAAATTGTGTCTGAAGCATAAAAGTAATAATAATTGGTACGCATATTGTTGATACGTATGTATTACAATTTTTTCTTAATTCTATAAAAATGCGTTGTTAAAACGCAATCTTTAATCAAACAAAAACGAAAAGAATTAAAACGAGTAAGACTTTGGGTTTGTACTTGCCTTGAATAAAATGAAACAAAAACAACAATGACGATGATGATGATTGGTGTGTTCTTGAATTAAGTTTTAATAAAACAAAAAAAAATGAATTGAATTATGTATTTTTCAATATTCGTTGATTATTTTCCTTTTATTTATTTGTTTGAATAAAATGTGATGGAAAAGATAAATTGCATTTAAACTTTATGTACGCGAATGGAAATAACTCAAGTCAATTAGAGAATTGAAAAAAAGGAAAAATAATTTTAAGATTTTTTTTTCTAATATTTATTTACGTAGCTATACTACAATACATGTATTTCCCTATTTCTATTCTTACACAATATACAACGATTAAATTGAAAAACTAAACTTTATTTAATTTCCTAAACTAGATTTAAGAAATTTGTTTAGGTACATCTCAACTATTGATTTCTAGTTATGTGTTAGAGATTTTGCTCGTTCAATATATGATAAAATTTTAATTGATATTGTGTTTTATCAATATTTTTAAATTAATGTTGTTTGTACTGACATTAGTTTTGGATTTTAGATTCCTTATTTCGATCACCTTATTCTTACGTGATGTATGCTTATGTGTTTTCACTTTGAAGGCACGATATTGGTAATAAATGTTAATTTCTTTGCTTAATATATTTAAAATAGAGATAAAACAAAAAAATTATGTAGCTTTAGTATATAGCACATCTTGGATATCCAATTTTTAACCATTTTAAAAATAATTAATTTTACATGTAAAGATATTCAATTTCATCATGAAGGATATTCAAGATTTGGTACATGATAATCACTGCCAACAACTGCATTGCATAAAATTTCTATCATACCAAAAAACAACTTGGGATAGTAATTATTCATTATATTTTTGGGATTTCTTTTTAAAGTTGAACTTCCGAAATCTATCAACTTTTGTCGCCGGTTGTAGCTTAATGGTCAAGAGAGTTACTCATCACGCCGCGGTCTCAAGTTCGATTCCCGCCATTGACTAAAAATTAACATGCAACCGAATGACATAAAAGCGCGTTTGTGTGTAAAAAAACAAATAAGCTGACCACCTACAATGTGCACCAATCGTCAAGAAACTGGTTCGTAAGGTCTCAGTTGAGACGCGGTAAGAGCCGTTTACGGCCTCTAAGCCATAGTTTATTTTGTTTTATCAAATTTTAGTGATTTGTCAGGTCGGACATTTCTGACATTATACTCATAATTTTATATTCATATGTAATACACAGATAAAGCGGGATCAATTAAAGTATGGATTCTAGAAAATACATAAAACTCGATTTGTACAAATCAAGTATTAATTTTATCTTGACCTTAAATTCGAAATAAAACATTTTAAATTCATACTTATTAATTTACAACAATTTTGTAAACTCATATTTTGAGCTTTTTGCTCATTTGTGATAGAATGTGCAGTATACGGATGGGCTCAAAACTGTTTATATTCCCACTTTTCGCATTAATACTAACAATTATAAGTCAGACTAATTGATACAACAACGCGATCGCAGTTTTAACCCATTCTTCGAAATTTATAAATGGAAGAATAGGTCGTGAAAATAGAAATTATGCATTGTTGATATAAATGCAACAAAAGTGGGGGTGTTATGAAAAGTGTTAGCTGATTTAAATCTATAAAATTAATAATTTATCACACTCATAGTGTTGAAACAAGCAATGCAAGCAGCAAAGAATATTCTGATTTTTAATCACTTGAAATAAATAATAAATTGATTGTATTATTTTTTTTCTCATTTATTTAATTTTTAATTCTTTTTAATATTTTTATTTTTACTTATTTTGCGTGGGAAACGAATATAAAACAATACTACTACACCCAGTAAAAACCAAAATATGTATTAATGTACGATTGTTTTTATTAACATAATAACAATATATGTTATATTATTACAATATATAACAATATAGTGCATGTATTCTTTCACATATAGAAGTAGAAGAAAAGAAAAATTCCCTAAAGAAAAATATTTTACTGGAATAAATAAAAAGTGTGTTAATAAAATGCACTATATAAATATTTCTGATAATTTTTTGAGGTCATTACAATGACGATTTCCAGAAGAAGATTTTATGACAATTTTATCTAAAAATTTATAAATTCCATGCAATTCACTTGTTTTTGTTTATACTCACGATGTCTTCCTGTAGGAAATAACTATAAAATTATATATGGTTCCTTCCTTCTTGGTTTATTTTATTTGATAGAAAAGAAAAATATAATATGTGGTTTGAATAGGAAAAACTATTAATGAAGTAACAAATATCGATGCATTGATTTCCATATCGTGCCAATTTGTGTATTCAGTTGTAATATGCAAATTAAATTATATGTATTTATAATAAATCAATTGAAAGAAATGATACACGCCACATCTTTTTACATCTTACATCTATTATAATTATAATTTTTATATCTATTATAATTATTATAGCCCTGTGGTTGGGGGCAAACATGTTTCGTAAATATTTCGAACGAAACATGAGATCCATAGAATACCACCACAGTATCCAGAGCTTGTCGTAGGAGGCGACTAAATCTGGTTGGATCGCTGGGCTGACGATCCGCATTCGTAAAAACCAATTACAGTTAAAAATGTCAACAAAACCAAAAAAATCGGATACCGCCTAAATAACAATGACCCCCCGCTTAAGTACCCGGATACGAGAATGAGGATCAGCACGTGGAACGTGCAGTCACTAAGAAAACCTGGCGCGTTGGACGGCCTTATCACATGCATGAAGGAGTATCGGCTGGAACTCGTAGCGCTCCAAGAAACTCGATGGCCTAAAAGTGGAGTCCATGTGTCCCAAGGCTATACGTTGCTACACAGTGGAGATGACCTCGGAAATTTTGGAGTTGGCTTTCTCATTGGGCCGCAGGTAAAAAAGGCTGTCTTGGACTTCCAGGCAGTCGATAATCGAATGTGTAAGCTTCGCTTGCACATGAAATTAGCCAACCTGTCAATTGTTTGTGTACATGCGCCTACTGATGTAAGCCAACCCCAAGATAAAGACTCATTTTACAATAATTTGGATAATCTGATGGGCTCTATACCTGAGCACGATATCAGATTGGTGATTGGTGACTTTAATGCTAGAGCTGGCAGAAATCAGACCGACTTATATAATAACATAGGTCCGTACTCCCGACACGAAACTGCGCCCGAAAATGGGGAAAGAATGATGTACTTTGCGATCGCTCATGATCTCAAAGTGGCAAGTACATTCTTTCCCCATAAAAACATCCATTTGGAAACATGGACACATCCACGTAAACATCCCGAAGCCAAATTGACCATGTGTTGATTTCAAAAGACCGAGCTCTGGTTGTTCAAGACGTGAGATCGTATCGGTCGTCAACAAAATTCGTAGGCAGTGACCATTTTATGGTTGCTGCAAAGCTGCGATGGAAATTTTCGTACAAGTCAAGGAGGACAGGAGAATATAAAACGCGATTCTCCTGTGAAGGTCTGATAAATGAAGAAACGCAAAGAAAATACCAAGATCTTGTCAGCAATAGCATTTTACGATCCAATTACCAATCTGATGATGAGAACAGTGTCTGGGAAGTATTGAAAACCTCGGTTGTCGATGCCGCCCAGCACACTCTCGGTATAGTGAAAACTAAGCCCAAAAATGATTGGTTTGATGAGGAGTGTCGTCTTGCTGTTGAGCAACGCAATATAGCCCACAATGAAGCGTAGACTCGGTTTACAATTGCAAGGAAAAACAAGGCAGTTCTTGCTAGGAGTACAGCTAAACGCATTTGTAGACAGAAGAAGCGCGAATGGTGGAAGGCCAAGGTCTTAAGAGTACAACAACTCAGCAATGAGCACAATTCGCGTGGTTTCTTTAAAGGAATCACCGAATTGCACCATACCTTAAGATCTCGGTCAACTGCCATTCGGGACCAGGATGGAAACCTCTGTGTTAACGTCGATGCGGTACTCGATACATGGCGTGAACATTTCTCTGATCTACTTATTGTTCCACATGTATCACAAGCTGTATTTGAATACCCTCAAATACAGACCGCGGAGATGTTCATTGAGGATCCATCCTATGAGGAATTCATAATGGCCATGCAGAAATTAAAGAAAAATCGTTCACCAGGGGTTGATTGCATTAATTCAGAGCTCTTGATATTCGGAGGGCTAACTTTGTGGAACTGTCTTTTCGACCTTATTCGATTGGTATGGCGAAATGAAGTTATGCCTGACGAATGGAAAGTGGCCGCATTATGCCCAATATTCAAAAAGGGTGATCGCATGAAATGCGAGAATTATCGCGGTATAGCTCTCCTTTGCACAGCATATAAGTTACTGTCTTACATAATCTTGGGAAGAATTACTCCTTTAGCGGAGGAAATTGTCGGTGACTACCAAGGAGGATTCCGTCCAAATCGGTCAGTCACTGATCAAGTTTTTTCGCTGCGGATGATTCTTTCCAAGTACTACGAAACATCTCGCGATGTACACCAGGTATTCCTAGATTTCAAGCAAGCCTATGACTCGATCAATCGAGAGAGACTATGGTATGCGCTTGAATATTTAGGAATACCACAAAAATATGTACATCTGTGTAAAATGACAGTAACGCAGTCACAATGCTGTGTCAAAGTTGAGAACAGGCTATCGAGAATTTTTGCAAGTACTTCTGGTGTTCGACAAGGAGATGCGCTGTCCCCGATACTTTTTAATCTCATGTTGGAATACATCCTTCGTACAAGTGCAACACCTCAGGACAATATCTTATTCCGACAATCCAATCAACTTCTTGCGTATGCAGATAATATCTGTGTGATTGGATTAAATGGCAACGGAGTGAAAGAGATACTTGATCCATTGGAACAGTTTTCAGCTTCCGTTGGTCTCAAAATCAATGCGTCCAAAACCAAATATCTGATCTCTGGTTTTCGAGACCAAGACGCAAGTGATTTCAGCAGTGGAAACCACACGTTTGAAGGAGTGATGAGATTCAAGTATCTTGGATCTCTCATTACTCACGATAATAGTGTGGGTGAGGATATCAAGGTTCGCCTTGCCGCTGGCAATCGGGCTCTGTATCCTCTACGTCCACTGCTGAAATCAAAATATCTTGCAAATACGGATAAGCTGAAGCTGTACAGAGTGTTGATCAGACCCGTTGTCATGTATGGATGTGAGAGTTGGACCTTGACGGATGAGTACGAAAGATGGCTTCTAACATTCGAGAGAAGAATCATGCGTGTGATATATGGCCCAAAACGCGACGTTGATGGCACATACCGAGTTCTTTTCAATCACGAAATCAGGAATTTAATGCAAATTCCTGATATCGTGCATGAAATCAAAGGACAGCGAATACGCTGGCTCGGTCACGTTCTGCGTGCTGATCCGAAACGAATGATACAGCGATCTTTGAAGGGAGAACCGCCTTTCGGTAGGCGAAGAGGTCGCTGTCGGCGACGATGGCTCCACGACGTAGAAAGCGCATCTTCCAACTGCTTACAACAGTATGAAGAGCTGGCTCGTGATCGAAACTGTTGGAACCAGATTGTTGACACGGTACGGGGCAACAATGGCCTGTAAAAACCGGAAAAAAAACAATTATAATTATTTAATCATGTAAATAATTTGTCATTTTTTCGTGTAAAATATCCAATTTAAAATGGAAAACTATTATAACTAACCAAAACAAATGTATCCTTTAACTTAAAATTAATACATGGCTTGTTTTCATTATTTTCACCAATTAACGGCAAAACGACATTTTATTCATATGTTCTTTAACTGTCAAAAAATAAGTAACAATTACTTTACGGACAATTTAACCTTAAAGGTGATGTTCCGCATTTCTTAAAATGGATTCCATAGTTTCTCAATAAAACCCAAATCTTCCCATTTACTCTAAAACATTTAAAACTATCAGTTCAGTTAGTTGATTATTTTAACCTTAATAAATTCATTAACAATAATTCCTATTTGGGCTTAGCAAAAATTGAAACTACCTCGGCTCCACTTCATCCAATGTAAATAAATTTACTTTCTATTAAGAAAACTAAATATGTATATGAATTACTGTTTCTGATAATGTATTAAAGTTATTTAAATAATATATGTAAACTTTAAATATATATGTAAATAAATATATGTAAACTGTTACTCTAAAATGCAATCTTGGCCAAAAATTGAATAAATATCATTTTTAATCTAAACATAAAAGCAGAGGATGTCAGTATTATTTATAGTACAACGTCTTATTATGATTAAAAATCGGTGTGCAAAGATGTTTGATTATTATCAATGATGACTTATTAGATTTCAATAAATTAGTATTTAGAGCTTCAAATCCCAGCTTTTTTTACATGTTATTTAAAACATAAACGTTATTTAGATTATTTGTTGAACAGTTTCATAAATGAATCAATTATTTGTCTCCTTGATTTAGTTTGATCTGACATTATTACGTAATTAGCAACTTTAGTGTAACAATCGAAAGAATAGAATAAAACATGAACATTTTTCTACTCCAATCAAAGAATTGGATAATTTAAATATCTATGTATATGAATAAAATGTGGTTTATATTTCACTTTTATTCATCTTAATTAACAACCCCAATTTAAATCATTATTCAAAATTTGGTGAAAAGACTTACAAAGCATTAAAGTCGATAAAAAAAATCGACTTTAATGCTTCTGCCTATTCGAACCAAATTTAAGTTATTTATAGTAATATCATTTCTCTCTCTCTTTCTCTCTCTCTCTCTCTCTCTATCTCTCATCTTTAATAAAATATCAATATATCATGATGATCTATAGGATTAGACATAGAAAAACAAGGTACATATGAGCTGATACTGTAGAGTAATTGGTGTCAATTAATAATACTGATGAAAAACATTATTTCTAGTAATATATCAAAAAAAAAAATTATATTCTAGAAATAGTGTAGAAATCGAAAATTTAGTAACCATAGTAAATTTAATATTCCTGCAACACCGTTTTTCAACTCAGCTCATATGACTATATTTGGTTAACTTCCACTATCAAACATTAATAACTATGCAATAAAGGATCGGGAAACTGGATAAAAGGTTGGACTAACTGTATTGATCTAAATTTGAGCGATTATGTTGAAAAATGAGTTTTAGTGAAAAAAACTATTGCCTTTAAAATACTATGGACAGACTTAACTTGAAAGTGACGGCTTTATCTTGATAGTGACGGCTTTATTTAGACAAATGCAAAGTTAGACACAAAATTTTTTCTTATGTCCACCCTACCTCTTAACCCCAAACAACCTTAAAATATATCATTTTTGATTTTATACAGTCATTTAGCTTAAATCAAACAACCGTGTCAAAAATGTTAACTACACCTTCTGATATTTTTGCTACTTTCGTAATTTAATTATGTTTTAAAAATTGTTTTAAATAACTAAAAAAATCGAGTAAATCAAACACGAAACAACTACTTACCTGGTCTGGTATCTTGTTAATTAAGTGTAACACCAGTTTTTTTTAATTATGTATATACACATATGACCCTTATTCATAACAAATAAAAATTAAAAAATTACAAATTTATTTCGTGAATATATTATGCCTCCGTCTCCACGCCACCATTCCATAAATTATAACACGTTCAACAAATTTACGTAGCATAAATTATATCATAAACTAAAACTTGTACCTTTGTTTTATTTGGTATATCTGAATATACTCGTATTATGTCTGTTTATTTCTGTGTACTCCAATTCTTAATCTTCCAATGTATACAAGAGCGGCTTACCTTAATTAAAACAAGATTGATATGGTTGTTTGGGTTTCCCTCAAAATACGTAACAAACATACACATATGGACACCCTCAAAACAAACAAACACCTCACTACTTGGCGTATTACAGTAGATGTGATCCCAAGATAATAACCCATTAGTACATGATATGTAAAAAGTAAACTATAAATGTATGAAAAGAACCAAAGCCTATAATTATTATTTCTCATTTAAATATAAAACATATTAAAATCATGACAGTCAAGAAAACTCAAACATTATAGACATACATAAATAGTTTCAAGGTTTTTTTTCATATACAAACTCAAACATACAAATTGTATATAAGTATATTAAAATTAGTAACACTATAAAAAATAATATCATTAATTAATTTATTTTATTTTATCTCACCGTTTAGAGAATTTAAATTATTTGGTAATTCATGTTTTGTTGGAAATGGTAGATAGTTACTCGTGTCTCGTACATTTCTTAAATTGCATTCTGTTATAGTAGCACAATAAAAACAAGTCTAACTTTTTTATACATAGTTAAAATGATGAATATAATTACTATTGTATTTGTTATTAATCAAGTTGAACGATTGACATAAATAATTGCAAATTGATAAAGTAATTATTTTCAGTTGCTGTCGGACTTAGTTTTATTTCCAAATAATTTAATTAAAACTATTGAATCAATTGCGAGACTTAAATTTATTGCACCAGTTTATTATCGACATTCCGTTCAATGAAATGATTAATGAATGACAATTTTTAGCACATAATATATTTAATTTTATAAGTTTATATATGTGTGTATATATATATTTGACAGGGTGTGTGCTAACAGTCTATTTTTTTATTTCGATGACATTCTAAAATGCGTGAAATTATTGAGTGAAAATAAAATATGTAGACTGATTATAAATATTTCTAAAGAATTTAAACCAAATAATTCGTAAATTATATTACTTGTAAATAAAAACTTACGTTTATTAAATAAAAAATAACCTCCACGTAGTTTACAAAAATTATCAGCTGCAGTCCGAACCATTTCTAGAGGCATACAAAAACTATAGCCAATGTCAAATTGATAACTGTCTTTAAGATTTTAATACATGCATGAAGTTAATCAAATTTGGTTATTCCTAGGGAATACATTGTCGAATTAATATTGCTTTATGAGTTGAAGCCGGTTGCTTGCATGATTTAACCATTATTTGGTTTTTAATCCGGGTTTACTGGCCATTGTTTTCCCGTACCGTGTAAACAATCTGACTCCAACAGTTACGATCACGAGCCAGATCTTCGTACTGTTAGAAGATGCCAGATCGCTCTCTTCGCCGTGGAGCCATCGACCTCTTCGCCTTCCGAAAAACGGCTCTTCCTTCAAAGACCGCTGTATCATTCATTTCGGATCAGCACACAGAACGTGACCGATCCAGCGTAATCGCTGTCCTTTGACTGCATGCACGATATTAGGAATTTGCATCAAATTCCTGATCTCGTAATTGAATATAACTCGGTTTGTGCCATCATCGTCGCGTTGTGGGTCATATATCACACGCATGATTCTTCTATCGAATGTTGAAAGCCATCTTTCGTGCTCATCCGTTAAAGTTCAACTCTCACATCCATACATGACAACGGTTCTGATCAACATTCTGTACAGCTTATCCGTATTTGCAAGATATTTTGATTTCAGAAGTGGATGTAGCGGATATGAGGACAGATTGCCAGTAGCAAGCCGAACTTTGATATCCTCTCCCACACTATTATCGTGAGCAATGAGAGATTCAATATACTGGAATCTCATTACTCCTTCAAAAGTGTGGGTACCACTACTGAATCAATTGCGTCTTGGTCTCGAAAACCAGAGATCAGATATTTGGTTTTGGACTCGTTGATTTGGAGACCAACGGAAGCTGAAAACCGTTCCAGTAGATCAAGTATCTCTTTCACTCCGTTGCCATTTAATTCAATCACACAGATATCATCTGCATATGCAAAATGTTGATTGGATTGTCGGAATAAGATATTGTTCTGAGGTGTTTCACTTTTACGAAGGATGTATTCCAACATGTGATTGAAAAGTATCGGGAACAGCGTATCTCCTTGTCGAGCACCAGTAGTGATTGCAAAAGTTCCCGATAGCCTGTCTCAACTTTAACACAGCATTGTGTTTGCGTATTTTTTAGGTATTCCTAAAGATTCAAGCGCATACCATAGCCTCTCGATTGATCGAGTCATAGGCTAGCTTGAAATCTAGGAATACCTGGTGTACATCGCGAGATGTTTCATAGTACTTGGAAAGAATCATCCGTAGCGAAAAAACTGACTAACCGATTTGGACGAAATCCTCCTTGGTATTCACCGATAATTTCCTCTGCCAGGGGAGTAATTCTTCCCAAGATTGTGTATGACAGTAACTTGTATGCTGTGCAAAGGAGAGCTATACCGCGGTAGTTCTCGCATTTCAAGCGATCACCATTTTGAATATTGGGCATAACGCGGCCACTTTCCATTCTTCATGCATAACTTCATTTCGCCTTACCAATCGAACAAGGTCGAAAAGACAGTTCCATAAAGTTAGACCTGCGAATATCAAGAGCTCTGAATTAATGCAATCAATTTCTGGTAAACGAATTTTCTTTAATCTTTACATGGCCATTGTGATTCCTCATAGGATGGATCCTTAAAAAAACATCTCTGCGGTCTGTATTTGAGGGTATTCAAATACAGCTTGTAATACAGCATGTGGAACATTAAGTTAGTCAGAGAAATGTTCACGCTATGTATCGAGTACCACACCGACGTTAACACAAAGATTTTCATCCTGGTCCCGAATGACAGTTGACCGAAATCTTAAGGTTTGGTACAATTCGATGATTCCTTTAAAAAAAACCAGGCGAATTGTGCTCATTGCTGTACTCTTAAGACCTTAGTCTTCCACCATTCGAGTTGTTGTACTCTTAAGACCTTAGTCTTCCACCATTCGCGCTTCTTCTGTCTACAAATGCGTTTAGCTGTCCTCCTAGCAAGAACTGCTTTGTTTTTTCTTGCAATTTTTAAACCAAGTCTGCGTTTCATTGTGGGCTATATTGCGTTGCTCAACAGCAAGACGATACTCCTCATCAAACCAATCATTTTTGGGCTTAATTTTTACTATACTGAATGTGCTGGGCAGCATCGACAACCGAGGTTTTCAACACTTCCCAGACACTGTTCACTTCATCAGGTTGGTAATTAGATTGTTAAATACTATTGCTGACAAGATCTTGATATTTTCGTTGCGTTTCTTCATTTATCAGACCTTCACAGGAGAATCTTGTTTTATATTCTTCTGTTCTCCTTGACTTGTACGAAAATTACCATCGTAGCTTTGCAGTGACCAGATAATGGTATTATCACAACGTGCCAGGTTTTCTATGTAACTGCACATTCCACGTCCTGATCCTCAATCTCGTATTCCCACGGGAAGTCATTGTTTTTTTGGCGGTATCCGATTATTTTTCGCATGGTAACATTTTTAACAGTAATTGTTTTTTACGGACGTGGGTCGTCAGCCCAGTGATTCAATCAGATCTAGATGCCTCCTACGACAAGCTCTAGATACTATGGGTCTCATGATTCGTTCGAAATATTTACGAAACATGAATGCCCCTACCCACAGGGCTGAGCACATTATTTGGTTAATGCCAAGAAATAGCTTCACCACAGTCCAGGAAATAGCTTCATCTTCAAATAAATTTAGCCAAAACCTTTCATTATTAAGCATTGGATTCTACTAAGAGTTCGTGGTTCGGCGAGAGATAAGGTGGGTTTTTTGGTACTTGTATGAGTTTTTATTTCAAACAATGTAGTTACACTAGACAAGTGTAGTTAATATAAATGTTTAAATCAAAATAAATTTTAGTCGATTAATTACAAAATATAACCCGTTGTGGGAATAATCTAAATATTTCTAAAATATAACATACGAATCCAATAATTTATTTATCCTAAATACAAAAGGAACATAAACTCCTTAGTATAAGAAAGATGAACATTTTTTCGAGTAAGTTATATGATTTTATTGTTGAAATTCATATTTAGAATTCCTCGTATGTGTGACTTATTCTACTTTTAAATTCAATCAAATAAAATATTTGATATTTTAATTCAAAAAATATTCCTTATAGTGGAATTATTTATTTTATATATTAAATATATTATTATCTTATCATAATAACTACTGAAGATGGCAACTTGATTGCAAAAATTTATTTAATATATAAAATAAATAATTCCACTATAAGGAATATTTTTTTAATTAAAATATCAAATATTTTATTTGATTGATTTTATTGTGTTTAAATGATGTCAAACATGTTTGTAAATTGTACCTAAATTCGAAAAAAATATAATGTACCCGAGATGATTATAATTTTTTTATATTAACGTATTCAAGATAAATACTATCGCAAGATAAGCATAGTTATTATTTTTTTTTTACGTTACGTTTTATTTGGGTGCAGGGCGGACTTTTAGACTGTCCTAGCTCCTTGTAACTGTCAGAGCTCCTGCACCCAAAAATTGCAATTCATCATTTGTTGTTCAATTGTCGTAGTTTTAAATCATCTAGAACAAGATATTTTATATTTTTGGTTATTAAAGACACGTTTTGCGTAAACTTTACGACGTGAAAATTTTCAATAGGTAGTGGGTCGCTCCTCAACAATGAAAACTTCGACCACCTGCCGTTCTGAATCTGGAAATAAACCATTTTGTCAACATGGGTAGTACTCGACACTTGGTGTGAATATCTTACAGATATAATTATCGTAGAACATATGTTACAGGCTGGAATAAATATCCTCAAGTACAAACTACACGATGAATACAGAGATGGAGTAATATATTTCAAAGCAAAATATGATCTCTGCTGTAAGTCGTAACTAGTACGCTGGGTTGGTAACGTTCTGCATGTAGTTGTAGAGTCTATAGTTCAGTGATAACTTCATGGACGGTATCTTATTAATATTATAATCAATTTATGGAAATTATTTCATTCAAATAGTTAATTTATCATTAATACCACATTGGAAAACACCAAAAAATTAACCAACAATTTCAGTAATTTATTTATTTTTATCTATTTGAACTGTAATAAATTTTGCGATATAATTCATTAGCAATTATACTCATTATTCTAATTTTCCTCCTATATCCGATTGAACATCGCTTATTTATGTCATCCGGAGCATGTTAGTTTTTGGTCAACGGCGAGAATCGAACTCAAGACCTCGGCGTGATGAGAAACTCTCTTAACCATTAAACCTACGTTAATCACACTTAAATTTTATTGATAAATTAATTAAAATAAAATTGATTCATACACTTGTACAATTATTTTATACCCTATTTAGAAATGGTTAAATCAAACAAATATAATATAAAAGTTGAAATATTGTTATTAACTAAAAACCATAAATGCAAAGTTCGTTTTGTCACGATATAAAATTTAAATAACTAAGTAAAATTAGCAAACGACAACAATTTTATATCAAAAACAATTATTAAATAATTTTTGGTTTTTAATATACGAGTAAATGTAAATGCTTATATGTAAATTTTTATATTTATCGTTTTTTTGATAACATTATTATATTAATGTCATTTTTATTTTGGTCATTGCATGACTAAAGTTCATATCCATTGATTGATTCAATCATATTTTGCAAATTTTGTATGAACTCTTTATGTATAATATAGGGGAGCTTTACGGGTTAAATCTGATTATTTTGCCATTAGTTATGGTTTCGCTAGTATTCGTCATGCGACTTTTGTTTAGCTTAGAAGAAAATCTGGTTTGATAACAATAATAAAAATATTAAGCTAAGGTGTAAAAAGGAATTTTTAAAATTTGATTATGATCAAACCGATTATGATTTGAACCGAATACTTCTATGGCCATCGTTTGTTAATTCTCAACATTTTCTGCTTATTTTCCCTTGCACTGCTCGCAGTTTATATTTTGATCTTAAAAAGAATAAATCATCATTTGAAATTTAAAACATCGTCAGTAACTATTTAAAACTATGTCGACTTTGTACTTATTTAAAAATAATTAAGAACAAAACAATAAGAAAATAAAATTTCAAAATATTTCAATTTACTTAAATTTGTCAGCTAAGAGATTGAACATAAATCGAATAATTTTGATTTAAATTCACATTCATAATAAATAAGGATAATTTATTTCATAAATATTTTGGTATTGTCTTAACAAGATCACAACCAGTAAATAAAGAATGAGAAGCAACTCCCTAGCTTCTCTATTTGATGATGAAAGCCAACCATCAGGTAGGTATTATCTAATGTTAAGTCGAGCGACAGCAGATAGATCATTGATCTGCTCACGGAAATTTAATTAAAAGGATTTTTGATTGAACACAGACTTTTTTTTATAAATTGTTGAGCGATTAAGAATAGTATGATGTCATGTTGAGATAGTATGTTGAAAGCAAATAAGCTCGATGAGGGAAGTAAAGAAGCAAACCGTCTATCACAATAACCCCCAATCAGCTCTCTGTTACGGTAGGTTTTAGATGATGATGTACCTCTCATCAAAAGTGAGAATGTAAATCATCTTCCAACAAAAAAATCAATGACATACATAGAATTTCTTTGCTCTGAATGAACAGATTAGTTAGTCATACGGTAGATAAACTAATACAAAATTTAAATAGCGCAATGGAAATTAAGTCAGTTGTCAGATCATTTGAGGTACATTCATGAATTATAGAGGCATTGATATTATTAGCAACAAAAATGCTCGTTTCATTTTTACGAATAGAATTTTTATAAATATAAGAATGAAACCATCACAATGTGAATTATCTAATATTAAAAATAGAAAAGTTAAAAAATATAAACCAAATAAACTGAGAAATAAACATGTTTATTAACCACAAGCTCTTTTAAAATAATTATGCTATTCGTAGTGTTAGTTGGGCTCATATAAGCAAAACAATGGAGAAACAATTTGTTCAGTAAAATTCTCATAAACCAAACATAATTTTCAACAACATTTTTACATCCAAATAAATCACACACATCGTGCTACTTATTACAATCACATTTTATCAATCACAAATACGAGTATATTTGTTAAAGCGGAAAAATGCGCTTAACAAATTTAATAAAAAAAATAATAAACCGCATTTCTTAAAAGTAATTTTCTTATGTAATCAATTCAAACAACAAAACAAAAATGTATGTGGAAATATTTCAGTTGAAGAATTTTCATAAGTCTGTTACACTACACTACACGAGAACACATCAAACAGTCGACAAAATCATTCATCGAAAGTTTTTCTTTATGATCATGAGATGATAAAACAGAAAATTAACAAAACGATAAATTGTATTCCTAATATTAAGTGAAAAATTTTACTTTTTTCGGTTAAAAAGAATTTCAAAACAAAATGTAAGATAAAATAAATAAGATGACAAAATATACAATACAATAATTACATGAAAAAGTTTTTATATTCGATCGTAATATTTTTAATTTTTATTATAAACGATATATTCTCGCACAGTTTCACGTTTTTTCATTTTCTTATTGTATTCAACACCTTAACTGACTTTCGATAATTATTCGAATCGATTTCGGTGGGTGGTTTGTAAAATGTATATTCAAGTAAAAATTATTTTTCTTCTTTATGTAGGTTTGCAATAAGAATTTTATATTTTTTTCATAAAATAGTTTTCCTATAATGAGTTAATATTCCAATTGTAACCATATAACTTGTTTTAATGTTTAAAGATTGGTGGTGGTTAAATAGCAATGCTTCGTTTATTTAAAGAAAAAAAACAAGTTTTTTAAAGAGACATATATTTGTTAAGAGAAAAACTCATCATAAACATAAAAATAATGATACTTTAAACGGAATCGCAAGAAATTATGCATTGATAGTTCTTTGCTGTGCGACAACTTTGTACCTACATATAACAATAATTTAGATTGGACGAAAAAAACTCATTATATGTTTTGAAGGTTTTAGCTGGCATGTAGTTATGGATTCATTGAAATATAAAAAAAAGAAAAACCCCATATCACGACCGAACGACATAAAAATTTATGATTTAATGTTTATAATTATATACTAAGATGCTTGCAACTCATTGCAAAAATATTGAAAGTAAATTTTAGACTGCAAAAAAACTTGGATGAGGTTGTGGTTATTTGATTGTTAACATATAGTTTGTTGTAATAAAATATTGTCACTATTAAAAAATTTTAGTATTTAGTTTAATAATTCATTAATGAAAATAACGTTTTGACACGTCTAAATTTTGAGTTGAATTGAAAAATGTCGATGTCGTTTTTACAATCGTATTAAAGGATTGGTAATTAATTAGCTTTTCAAAATACTTAGTATCTTTAAAAAAATATTTATTCATTATTAGAAAGGCTTTCCATACACTTGTTTAACATGTAATAAAACCTCAGGATAGGAAAGTTTAGCAAATAATGGCCAACACCTAATGGAACCAGTTAGTATTATAAAATAAGAGAACACATTCCAATTTATTTTCATATTCATTATTGAAAGGTTAGAATCAAAGCAGCTATCTATCAATGATCTGTATGAATATAAGATTAGTTTAGTTAATGAAATAACGTTAAGTAGTATATTCTGTAATGTAAAATATATTAAAATAAATGGTCATTTATTCATTTGTAAGCAGCACCAAAATTAAATTAAATCCTATCATTCCAAACGAAAAATCAACTATAACTTAAAATTTTACCTGTAGAGACAAATAATATCGATCGGAACTATCATAATGTGGAACAAAATTCAACCAATAGTATATAACTGGAAAAGTATTACTTTATTCATCTGTTTTATCAAAACTACCATTGCACCTCCCATTTGTAAATTCTGAAGAGTGTATAAAAAATTAGTGGTTCAAACCAATGTTTGTTTGAACCAATGTTTACAGATTGAAACATTCCTGATTCATTTACTATTCCATTCAACCTATTTCCTTGTGTTGTTGCTAGCTACATCGATGACATAAGGTGAAAACCCGATGTATAAAGATCACCTGAAAATGCGGACATAGTTCCATGCCAGGCTGTAATACTGATTTTAAAGATGTTCCATGAAATTTATAACAAAGCAGAGAAGTTAAATAAAAAATATCGAAATGATTTTGTATGTACACAGGAACAAATCTCCGGAATGCACAATATTCACAGTTATCAATGCGTATATCTTATAACCAATTTTTTATAATTTCCGGTTACACAAACTGGAAACTCTAATACATGTATAAGATAAGAATAAACTATAATCGAAATTAAATTTTATTCCAATTCATTCCATTCCATACCACCAGAGTTTACATCCAGATTGGTGATAATATTAAAATATTTATCGAGTTCAACAAATTCTCCTCTGTTGTTTAAGAGAAAACGAACACGATTCCATTGATTAAACCTAAACTGATTGAAATTCCTGTCAATTAAAAATTTTTTACCACCCCAACTCTAAAATTTACAAGTTGCGAATATTAAACAGGGGTTATCGCGAACACACTAATGGAAAACCTAGAAGTTTTTGTGAGGGAAATATTTTTCCTATAAATAAATTTATAAAATTGTATTGTTTTAACTCATATCAAAATCACCTCTTATTTATTTGTCTACGTCTTAACACAGGCATATGATATCGAACTACGAGTAAATAACAAATAGGTAATTATTTGTATAGTTTTCTATATGCACCACCTCACTATTTACATATAAAACGTATGCGAATGATTCATAGCGGCGCACACAAAATGCAATACATATGACACCCAGTTCCAAATTAACCGAGGGGTTAAATAGGAGTCACGCAAATTATGTATATACATATATATATATATATATATATATATATATATATATATATATATATATATATATATATATATATATATATATATATTTATATATATATATATATATATATATATATATATATATATATATATATATATATATATATATATATAAGATTAATAAAAATTAATTTAAATGCGCCACTAAAAAATGCATGATCATTAATGTTGAAGGAAGTTTTATAGTTTTTTGTTAGTGTGAATAAATTAAATAATCGTTGATAGTTGCTTTTAGTTTGCTTATTTATTCTAAGTTATGGTTATGTAATTTTATTGCGTTTTTGTATTATTAAGTTCTTTTAAAATAACAACAAACAAGGTATTATTTTATACTCGGAAGATAGCAAAGAAGAAGAAAGTTGTTTTTTGGTTATATCATAAGAATTAAATAGTTGTGGTTTATATGTTGTGCGTTAGTGTATGCAAAATACACGAGATGATGCAAACAAATTCTTTAAAAACAAGATCTTTTAATGAAAACTTTTTAGTATTGAATTCCCGCGTTTTTCGCCTTATATACATTTTATTTATAAGAAAATACACGCATATTTTTATATCGACTCTCGTGTAGATGTATTAAAATTGTTAAAGGCTTCTGCGAATTTTATGACGAATTAAAAAATCATTAAAACAAAATTATTCATGGTTTTTCCATTCGCTACCCTTAGTAAATTGATTATAAAGGATTCTAAATCGATGTTAAACACCTTTTTTGATGACTTTGAGTACTTTTCAGGCACGAAGATTTGATATAGTCAATATGCTCTTTTAATGCAAATAAAAATAATTTTCTGTAATTTCTCTACTTTATTTCAATTGAATCAATGTCTCACATTTTTTTTTAATTATATTTTTCTAGGCAAATCGAAATGGATCAACCAGTAGCGGTGGGCGAACCGACACAAGTGAATCAGATTCAAACGATGAATTGCTCAAAGAAATCAACGATGAAGATTTAGCTGCCTTTCTACCACCTGATGATCTTAATCTAATTGATAATTGTGGTGGTCCACCAAATACAAACATTTTGAAACCGCCAATAGATATACCATCACAATCGGTTGATTGTGCATCGTCAAGTGATGATAATTTAGAAATACCCGATTTAGTAAATGCTGCAATACAAAGGGTCGAAAGTGGTTCAGACACCGAAATGGGTTGTAATAAAGCAATTACATCAACACCAAGTACTCAATATAATTTGTCGTTGTTACGCGATTTTGTCGTTAAAACTCAAATGCTTGGAAATACGGGAACGAGCAGCGGTGGATGTAGTAATGATATTACAAATTTGAATAATAGCAGTAATGTGAATGGTGTCAATAGTAACATTAATAATGATAGCTCTAGTAACAAAGTTAATGAATTAAAATCAGAAAAAGAAATTAAGACTGAATCTCCAATACCAATTGTAAATAATGCTAATAGTAATAGTGATATTCTAGTTAATAAGAAAAAACGCGGGCGTCCGAAAAAAGTGTCCTCAAATGATAATAGTGAAATTCAGAACAATAATAATAAAAGCAGTAATGTAGTAGCACCTGCAATTGAATCCCCTGATTCTGGTATATTATCGACACCACAAAGTCCTGTGACGAGGCAAGAGTCCCCGAAGAATAACAACAATAATGATAAGAAGAAAGTCAATCAGAATGTTGAGTCACGCAACAAAGACATAGGTAGTTCGGCAAAGGTGAATAAATTAAATTTAGCTAGTCTAGAGAAATCTATTTATGCTACAGAACGTGTGTTGTATCCGCCACGAGGCCAACGAAAACGTGGCCCTGGGCGACCAACTCGCTCTAAAAGTGTTAGTTGCTTGAAAACCGAGGAAGTGTTGCTCGATCCAATGTGGAAAAAAATTGATATTAATAAAAAATTTCGAAGACCGTCGACAAGCGGTTATAAAAGTGATGGCGGTAATAGTACAATTTGTAGTAAAAAATTGGTCGCTCAAAGTGGCTACATAAGTGACTATGGCTCGGTCCACTACCATCATAGTCGAATTTCGACATCTGGATACCGCAGCGATTACAGTACAAAGAGTAGAAAATCGGGATACCGAAGTGATTACAGTACAAAAGCAAAAAGTTGTGGTTACCGGAGTGATTGTAGTAGCATACACCATCGTAAAAAAGTGAGGCGAAAACGAAGAAGTAAAGCAATTGCTTCGTCGTCAAAATCGGTTGTCAATGAGCAAGATATACTACAGTTGGCATGTCTCAGTCTAGGCCAAACAAGTGAAGAAAGCAGTCGAGATTCTTATACAGCAACAAGTACACCGGCACCTATCACTACAACATCGTTAATTTCGAAAGAAATATCAAAACCATTTATGAAAACGTCATTCAAAAATTGTATAACGCATGGAATTTTTAACGAAAATAACAAATCGTTTCATTTCGAAAATTTTAACCTGAACCGAAAAAATTCATCATTTCTGTTTATAAGCAACACCGAGTTGAATAGTAAATATTTTCGAAGTAATAACAAATCAAAAGTGAATTTAACATTTCCTTCGCTGAGTGGAGCTGGTTCATCGTCAATGTTAAACAATCATAAAACATTGACAAAACTCAATTTGGAGGAATTAAATAAGAAAAATTCAAATTTAAATAGTCGACAACAACGGTTGAGACGTTCAAGTTCGGTAAAACCACGTGATCTTATTATTGATAAATCAGTGAAAAGTGAAAACATGACAGATAGCAAGAGCCTTAAATCAAGGAGATCATATGCTCTCAGTCGTTGTAGTAGCCATACTACATATTCAAGGCATCCTTTTCGAAAGCGTCGTCGGAAACGTTTAAAATCACGTTCACGTTCCGAAAGTATGTATAAATCAGGATCAGAAACAGTAAATGTAAAATATTCTGCCGAAATTGAAGATTTGGCTAATTCATTTGGTGAGATGTGTAAAATTCATATGGCTGAAAAAGCTGCATTAGCAGCACAAAAAGCAGCCACTAATGATAAATTAAATCAACAAACTACATCAGCTGCGGCAGCTGCTGCAAAGCGGATTACTAAAAAAAGAAAAGTGTCGGAACATCATCAAACGGCAGCTGATTCACCAACAACGAATACAAGTGGAAAACGGCGACATAAAAAGGCGGTGACAACACAGAGTCCTGATGATCATAAACTTCCACTTAAAAAACGTCATTATCTCTTAACGAATGGTGAAAAAGCGGATGACATCAAAGATCAAAAAAAAGATGATCAACCATCAACTGCCCTTATTCATCAAGAAATTCAATCCAGATCCGAAAAACATAAGCCTATTTTCGAAAACAGGGCAGAATCAGCAAAAGTGGTAACATCGGCAAAAGCAGTTACTCCTAAAAAACGTCACCTTTTAGAAACACCTGAACCAATTGCTGGTGAAATTGTATCAACTGTCAAAATAAGTAACTCTCCTTTAACTATAGATTGCGGAAAAACTGCATCTTCTACTGAAACTGTGACTGATTTGAGTATAACCGAACTTATTCAATTGAAATCGCAAACATTGCCAAAACCAAAATCGGATATTATTACACGAAAGAAAAATCGTTTAGAAGGTTTGGTGTCTAAAATTGGTGGAAACACTTTGCAAACAACTTCAACCAGCCCGTCTGCTAGTCGAAGCCCATCAACAACAAGACCCTCAGTTATTCGTACTCTTGGTCAACCAATAAATACTGTGGTAGAAAATAAAACTATCTCAACACCACCTCCAGGTGTATTTGAACCGTCAGTTGATTTAGAATTACAAATTCCAATATCGACTATATCGGAGCCATCGATTATCACAAAAACTGAACTACTCGATTCGCCTAGATTATTGGGCGACGATGTTGCACAAGTGCTAAAGGCAACTGAAGATTTAGATGACAGTAAAAAATCGGAAAAGTTAGTAGAAACTCTTTTAAACAAAACTAGTAGAAATCTTTTACTAAAGAAAAAACGAAAGAAAATCAATCGAACCGGTTTCCCGACCGTAAAAAAAAAGAAAAAGAAATCGGGCGATACCTCATCGAGTTTATCCGATTCAATCAATAATGGGACCGAGGATGATATTAAGAATGATAGTATAACAACATTGAACGTAAGCGATGTAGGCGACCGAGTTCCAAAAGAAGGCGAAACTGCAGATACGTTTATCGAACGTAATACAGTAAAACCTCGATTGTCTGTAGTAAGTTTGGAAAAGCTTCAAGGGAAAGTACAACCTGATATGATTGTTGGAAATCAAGAAGCCACCAAACTTGCAGTTGAGGAACCCATCGTACCAGCCAAGCGTCAACTACGGGCAAAACTAAGTAATAATGAGAAAACTCAAATAAAGAAAAGAGAGCGCGATGTTTCGCAAGATAGTGAAAATAACAATACTAGCAAAAAATCCAAATCTGAAATTCCAACTGTAGCCTTAAATGAAAACTTAAGCGATCCGAAGAATATAATAAAACGCAAAGAGAAGGAGTCTCGCGACATATCATCTGACAATGAACCACTTATTAATTTTGTAAATAGAAAATCATCAACTTCCAAGGAGGCGTCAAAATTGGCCGCTGTGTCTGCGGCCGCAAAAGAAGAAATGAAGGAGAATATCGTTAAAAAGGATGAAATTAAATTGCGTATGTCTTCGCGACGACAAAGTTTTTCGGCCGAAAAGGCTAAAGAAATAATTAAAGTGAATAAGAGCTCTCCCGTAGTGAAACCAATTGAAATAGATGCCGTTACAACTAATAAACGTCCACTTTCGCGTAGTAAATCAAGATTGACCGAAGTTAAAGCGGAACCTTTAAAACCAAAAGAACGCGAATCAATTAAGAAGCACACTAAAATTGAACAAGTTGTTGCACCTGCGTCGAAAAGGCAGTCGTTAAGACATGAGTCTAAACCTAAAGACAGCAAAGTGTATCACAAATTGGTAATTGAACTGCCAAAAGAGAAGATTTTACCCGAATGCCGAATAGTGAAATGTGACCAATTAGTAAAGTCCGCTGACTGTGAAACAGAATTAGAACAAGATCCACTGCCGATAAACGAAGGACCACAATCGTCAGCTCATTTATTATCAAATCATTCGCGTGAAAATTCACCCGCAAGCACAATCAGTGACCGCAGCGTGAAAAAGAATCCGAAATGGAAAAAGAAATTTTTAATTGCCGGTCTGTTGTCCGATTTTTTCAAAGATGATGAATCTGGAAGAACTCGTTCTGGAAAAATTGAAACAAATATGCCGGCTACTGGTTTATTACCGCCACCGCCATATTGCGAGAAATATTTTCGACAAACACAAATAGATTTTCAACTTCCATACGATTTGTGGTGGGCTCAAGAATATTCAAAATTACCTGGTCGTGATTCTGTTCCGAGTTGGAATTATAAAAAAATCCGTACGAATGTCTACGGCGATGTGCGACCCAATCCATCAACGGATCACCAACCATGCAGCTGCAAACCAGATTCAGGATGCCCGGATGATTGTTTAAATCGTTTGGTTTACACCGAATGTATACCGGAGACATGTCCGTGCGGTGACCGATGTCAAAATCAAAAAATTCAAAAGCATGAATACCATCCTGGTTTAGAGCGGTATATGACAGAGAATAAAGGATGGGGAATTCGAACGAAACAAGATATCACTAAAGGTTGCTTTATTTTGGAGTATCTAGGTGAAGTTGTAACCGAACGTGAATTTAAAGATCGAATGGCTGCACGTTACGCTAGAGATACACATCACTATTGTCTGCATTTGGACGGTGGATTAGTAATTGATGGGCATCGAATGGGTAGTGATGGTCGTTTTGTAAATCATTCTTGTTCACCGAATTGTGAAATTCAAAAATGGAGTGTTAACGGGTTATTTCGAATGGCACTGTTTGCACTACGGAATATAAAACCAGGTGAAGAATTGACCTACGACTATAATTTCTCATTGTTCAATCCAGCCGAAGGTCAACCTTGCCGATGTGATACACCACAATGTCGTGGCGTTATTGGTGGCAAATCCCAAAGAATAAAACCTATTGTTGTTGAGGCTAAAGTTACAGATGCTGCGGCGACCACACGAACTGGTCGCCAAAGGAAGCGACAAGCGAAGAAAAACCAACTGACTATACTAAACAAAGATGGAACCAATGTAACATCGCTACAACCACCAACTCAAAAAGAACGAAGCATTATTCGAAATAGTCATTGCTTTTTAATTCGAAATCTCGAAAAAATTCGGAAATTAAAAGAACGCTCAGCTGTTGTTGCAATGCAGCAACAAACCGCATCGACGGCTACACAATCACTTTCAGCTCAAATATCAGCACTCCGAGTTCCACGGAATATAAAAACGCGTGGATTAGCACTAGTCGAACATGACCCTGAACTTGAAAAAACTGCTCGTATCGCTGGAATACTCCGAGAAATTTGTCAAGATCTTAGTGGTTACAAGGACGGACGAAACGTGATTCTAATTTCAAAGCTTAATATACCATCGAAGAAAAAGACCCCCAAATATTTCGATGTGATTAAACGACCAATTGATCTCTCTCAAATAGAGGAAAACGTCGAAAAAGGATTATACAAACAGTTGAAAATATTCGATTTGGATATACGACGATTATTTGAGAATGCAATCAAATTTTATGGAGTTGATTCGGTCGAGGGCAAATCTGCGTCCGAATTGTCCATGCACTATGCAAAATTAAAATCCAAATATGCGGACAAATTTATCGGTATTTTAGGTGAGCAAAGTAACGAAACGCTAAAAGATTTCATTACAATTGATAAAAATGGTAAAGGAGTGGTTATGAAGTCTGATGTTGTAGAGGACATAATACGATGTCTATGCGGATTATTTAAGGATGAAGGTCTCATGATTCAATGTTCTCGATGTATGGTGTGGCAACATACGGAGTGTACGCAGGCGGATACTTCAATGGATAGTTACTTGTGTGAACGATGCGATAATCGAGTTGTAGATTTAGAAATTCCCTTGAATGAGTACACAGAAGAAGGCTATCGTTATTACTTATCCTTGTTGCGTGGCAATCTGCAAATACGCCAGAGTGACACAGTTTATGTATTGCGCGACATACCCATCGAACCGAAGGAAAAAGGTGGCATTGTACGTAAACATACGTACGAAACAATCGGCGAAATCGATTATGCCGAATGTGATATATTCCGGGTCGAACGATTATGGAAAGATAATAATGGTAAACGTTTTGTGTTCGGTCATCACTACCTGAGACCTCACGAAACGTACCATGAACCGACTCGAAAATTTTATCAAAATGAAGTTGTTCGTGTACCATTGTACGAAGTCGTACCAATTGAGTTGGTAATGGCCAAATGTTGGGTTTTGGATACGAATACATATTGCAAAGGGCGGCCGGTTGATTCGATCGAGGAACATGTTTACATTTGTGAATTGCGGGTGGATCGAGGTGCCAAACTTTTTGCCAAAATATCAAAACATCCATATCCAACGTGTACCAAAAACTATGCATTCAAAAAATTTGAACAACGTTTGAAAATTACTAAAACCTATGCGGTAAAACTATTCAAATTAGTGATAAGTTGCAACAGATATCTTATTTTTTTTCTTGTTATTTCAGCCACATGATTTAGGAACATTAAATCTTAAATCGAAAAAAGAAAAGACGAAGAAGGACGAATCATCCGTAACTATAAATTTGACATCAGGAACTGGTGGCAGCGGTAGTGGTACCAGCACCAACACCAACAATACCAGTGCAAGTACAAATCAAAAGGTGCCACGAAAAAATTCAACTCCAATCGTTCAATTAATTCCACCACCACCAAAGGTTGGTTGTTTGATTCGTATTCCACAGATGAAGGTTCGGGTGGTAATTACAAATTTTATTTTTTTTATAAAGAATTTGTGTAATGATCTCATTTCTCTACATTTACTATACATTTTCTCTTTATCTCTTACAACTAATTGCATTTACACATTCACATTTTTATTTATTTTTATGCTACCGAAAAATAATGCTGCCAAAGCTCTAAAAAGCTAACTAATCACACATTTAGAACTATTTAGATTTCTTTTTAACTTCAACATACATACATATAATTAAAAATACATACGCAAGTTTTAGAATTTTATTTTTTGGATCATGAATTCTTTTTAAAAAAAATGAGTAGAAATTTTTTTTACCAACTTGGACAAAATTGAAAATTTTTCATTAAAACTCCGATAAATATTTATTTTATTTATGATTATGTATGAATAATGCAAAATTCTATTGAGATTATATTATATATATATATATATATATATATATATATATATATATATATATATATATATATATATATATATATATATATATACATATACATATACATATACATATATATATATATATATATATATATATATATATATATATATATATATATATATATATATATATATATATATATATATATATATATATATATATATATATTGCATGTGCTTATATTAATTTAGAAAATGCTTTTTATTAAAAATTAATGAAGAAAATCCTAAATATATTTAGCTTATATAATTTGTATTTGACATGTGACCAAATTGTATCTCGTGTGACTTTTTTTGTATATTAGTGTCTTTCCTAAATTGCAATTTCGAGGTTTGCTTGTGTCAAATGTTGGCCACATGACTGTTTGGAAAGAATCCTAATTGGATTTCAAAAATGATAATTTTACGTGTTAATTCATTTCGATGCGTAATGATAGTTCATAATGGTTGCTGATAATTTCAAAATGTTATAAACTGTCTCAAAATAGTGTTAACTATATGAATTTGGTCAGCTTTTTCAAACGTCGATTGTCTATCTTTTTTGTTCTGAGTTTTTTAATCTAACTATAATTTATCGTTATCATCCTTGTTCATTCACATCATGTACTTGAATTTTATTTTAATTGTTCCTAAAATTATACCGGTTATTTTACACTGTGCTTGAGCAAGAATTTGCACATCTCTCGCAGCCAAAAGGTATTTATCTTATCATCGTTTTGTATAAATTAAGTTTCAATTGCCGCTGCTATTCCAGATAGTATGCCCAATAAAGTCCAGAGTTGTGCTCATCGATCCTTAGATATTTTAAAATTCATTTAGCTTCTCATATTGTGTGTAGTCTGAAATGATATATCGAAGCTTATGCTTTCTTTGTGTCCCTCTGGATGCTATCGAAAGTGTGTTGAAAATCTATACCAAATCTCAATGATAGATGCTTGGATATGCGATAACACAATTAGTTTTTGCCATTTTTGGATATTTCGTTACCACTTCAACAGAGTAATACATTTTTTCTATTGTAATGCTCTCTTCATTATTCGATGTCATATCAATGTTGACATTAGTCGTTAAGAAAAATGCTGTTTATATATCTGCTTAGAAGTGAAGAAAAATAATATCATTAAAGAACGAGGATGAAATTAGCGTCCAACTGTATCATTTTCCATTTATTGAAAATTGTTATGCGACTTGAATGAAAGTAAAGGCTGTTTCTCATATTAAGCGATATTTCTATCTTAGGCTAAAATTTAAAATAGTTTTCTGGTTTTTCTAGGTACTCTATTATGTGTAATTTTATTATTATTTGTGGTACCTAAGCAGAAACAGATAATTTAATTTAAGGAACTAATAAAATATCTTAAAAGCATTTAAATATATCAACCAAACAAAAAATTATGGTATACTTAAAAAATTTTTATGCATGCGGTATCCGTTACTTAGTAAATCTGTAATAATTTTTTTTAATTTCAAATTAATCTTTGCTGAAAACCATAAACTTTGTCAGTCGAATACATATTTTTCTGATAACCAAGCATGCCAATTACAAATTAGATTGCTAAACCAATTTTAGATTTTCCACAGGCGTAAATATAATTTTTTGCATTATTCAATTCTTCATAAAAATCATTAACATAAACATATTTTATATTTTATACTTACATTAAATTTAAATATTCTAATTTTAATTCATATTAATCAATATTCGTTTTTTATTTAAATTCAAAATTTAATCGCATAATTTACTAGACTATCAATGAGAAGCGTGGCCGTCTTGAATCAATTTTAAATAAATTGATGGGTAAACAACTGGAGATTCATAAAACACCACCATTGGATATATCATATCTGCTGACAGGACGTGGTGCTCGTTTACGTCGTGCCAATGCCACAATTGTGCCTATATAATTTATTGTAAGATTACTCGTTTAAGGTATTCTAAATTGTAAAATCGTTTTTAATTGTAAAACAACCACTTTAATTTATTAGTTGTATTTTTATTAATTATTTGTTTTTATTTATCTCAATCTTTGTGTAATTTTTAAAATTTATAATAATTGTTTTATTATTTTGTGTATATAATATAATGTAATGTTATTTAATAAAAGCAGGCTGTTTAGAAAGAAATTATCATGTTCTAAACATAACAATTTAAAATAAACAATTATTTATATTTATTATGTTAAACCACTAATCTTGAACACTCACACATTTTAAAAAAATATAAATAAATTATAATTAACAACATAAGTTTAAAATTAAAATCAGTAATGCATTGCTATTTTTATGTATAAATTAGGACCTAGATCTGATATTTTTATTTAATTAAAACAATTTTTGTTGGTTTTATCATTTTGTTATTAAAATTGTTAATATTTAATTATTATTTAATCTAAGTTTTGGTTTTTGTTAGGATTACGTCCGAAATGCTGCTAACTTAATTTGGCATTTTGAAAATGCACAAAATTGGGTTATTTGATGCTTATAGATTAATAAAATTATTGGCAATATTTGAATGTGTCTTGGCTAAATAAACATTTCGGGCACATCCTATTTAAAATTTTTAATTTATTGTAATTTTTAATTAAAATAAACAAAAAGTTATTTAATATACAATATAATATGCAAGTAACAAAATTATAAATTTGATTATTTGAAAAAAAAATTAAAAATTTAACTATTGATATAATTTAAAAACACACATTAAAATTAATTAAATTAATATTAAATAATTAAAAATTTAGAATCTCTTATATACATATATTTTTAATAATATAATAAAATTGTATAATTCAATATATATATAATTATTTCGAGTTTAATTTAGTTTTAAATTCCAGTAGATAAAAATAAACCATTTTCTCAAAGACGATGGGCAAACCAATTTTGATCTGTTGATTTTTAATCCAAATTAAATTTAAGTTTTTAACGAATTTTTGTTATTTTAGGAGCTTAGAGGTATCTACTAGGTTGAACCATCTTAATTTGTTTAGAGCTTTTATCTCGTCCATTTACCAAGTTGTTTGGTGTCAGCTAACATTGTTCTTTCCGTCTCCCTTGTTTCAGTTAAAGACGTCCTGTTTATATCACTTGGTGAATTCTTCAGCGTATGGGCAATCCATCTCCACTTTCGTCTCTTTATTTCGGCCTCTGATTTGTTTATGCAGTTCAATGACAAAGTGAGGTATTTCAGTATTCGTCGTTCACTTGTTTACGAACTCCTAAAGTTTCTCACTTTCACACAAACACATAGAATTTCCATGTCTAACACCCATATAGTAGTACTGATTTTACACACGAGTTTAACATTCGTATCTTGCGTGACAGGATAAAACGATTCCAGACTTTATGTAACATGTTGAATGTGTATCTGGATTTATACGTTTGTTTATATTTTCCTATGTCCCACCTGTTTTCACGATTTTGCAACCAATATATACAAATTTAATAACATCTTCAATTTATATATTATTGATATGCGCCGTTGTGGTCATATTTATGTTGAGTCTCATCGCCTTGGCTTTTGTGATTTTTATCTTGACACCAAATTCGGTAGTTAGATCTGTTAGCTGTTGTATATTCTTCTGCATGGCTGAGTATTTGTGTGTAAGCAGGCATATGCCATCTGGACTATGCAAGATTATTAAGTTTACCTGTTGTTCTCCATTGTATGTCACTACGAGGCATGACATTCAATTTCCACATTACACGATCAATACGATCAAGAACTACATTGTTGAGAGTACATATCCTTGCCTTACTCGTCGAGCGTTATCGTATTTTACTTTGTTTCCCTTTATATTGAATTCGGTTTCCAGCATCTCGATACATTTCTTGTATGAGTCCAATCAATTTCTTTGGTATGCCCATTTTACAAAGTGTTCCATATTGCGTTTCTATTTATCGTATCAAAGCCGTGTTCATAATCGATAAAGCGCAGATTCTATCAAGGTTGATCTTTGCGAGCTCCTTTATAGTTGTATTGTGGACAGAGATATCTCACCAATTTTTGAATTCTTTTAGTTACTTACTTGGGGATTGTAATTCTCAAGCCTTCCTTTTATGGTATTCTGCAGAATTCCACACCTCTTGGATTATTAGTCTTAGTGTGTGTACGGATGTGTAATGATTCCAAATATAATTTAGAAAAAAACTAACAAAACTACTGTATATTTAGTCTTATAATTCTTTGAAATTCTTAATTTTAATTCACAAATAATTATTGAAATTTTTGATTTGGCTGCTCTGCGGTCAAAAATTAAGTGGATAAGAAATATTAAGTTCAATAAAATGTAACAGTTGAGCTTATCTGTAGTTAAAAGGACGGTAATATAAATTTAAATAAATATGCTTAATACTAGTGCTACCAATTATTAGTTACACTCTTCAAACATAGAGCATTACTTAAAAAGATCAACTATCGATAAAACAATTTTCTACATTATCATGAGTACAGATGACATTGACAATTCTAAATGTCAAGGTTTGCAGAACAGCTGATTGCATTCAACATTTTAAGATAAGTGATTGATTTACATTTATAATAAGAATAACTAATTAATAACTCTAACTCTTACAGATAAATATTAGAAGTAAATTGGACTTAATTTCCACGAATGTCAGACAATAATTGCGCGATTCAACTTACCTTATAGGTGATGTTTATCCCTTTATTAACCTTACGTAACAATTGTGTTGGTGTTAATATAAACAATTGTGTAAATTTCACTTTGCCTATGTTAAACACTAACACGCACAATTGTGTGTGTATTTACGGAACGCAACTAGCAGAGAACTGTGTTGCACAAGGTAATGACCAACATACACAATTGTATTAATTAAGCAACATTGCTTAGAAATCGATCATATTTTTCTTCTTTGATTTTTCTATAAAAATAAGATATACGGTCCATCAAAGGTCAGGAATAATATAACTAAATGTTTTTTCATAATATTTACTAAGACAAACGAGTAATAGCCCCAACACAATTGTGGTTGTTGGTTAATAAAAACATAAATAATTTTTTTTGGAAGGAATTTTATTTTAATATCTCCGTTTGTTTTATCACCTAAATTGGTGAAAAAAATAAAATTATGAATATAAAAATAAAATTATAAATAAAAATAATAAAAGCATATCTAAAAAAATCAAAACTATCTAATATATATTCTAAATCCAAGCCTTGACATTAAAAGCTTTTAAGCAGTTTCGGTCTTTGGTCAAGCATAAAAATACCCCACATTTTTCGCATTTGCACCGTGTTTTTCCTTGCCATGCCTCAAGTCGGCAGCATCGTGCTGTTTTTAAAGCAAATAAACAATATTTGGACGAGGCACATAATCTGGGTAATCGACATCACAATCAAACTCTTCGTCACTAGATTTTTCTAACAGTTGACGTAGTTTGTCTTCGGTAACGGATTGATTATCCACTTTAAACGACACTGAAAAATGACTGATCAATTTTATTTCATTGACAAAATTTGTAACATTTTTAACCAGCACACACAATTGTGTATGTGCATCTTTAATGTTAAAACATTACTTTATAACTTAAAATTGTTTATTATTTTTTATTGTATCTTAAATTATAAACATTTATTATTCCAATCCTGTTCATTAAACTAAATTTTAGCTTATATATTTAATTTTGTATTTACTTACTTTTGATGTGCAATCATATACATGGCACAACACGAAATGACAGCTAATAAATATTTTCCCGCCAAAATACACATTGAAATTATTTGTGTTTCAACTAGTACCAATATTGAAAGATAGTTGTAAAGGGTTAACACAAAACAAAATTAATTTTTTATATCGCAAAAAAAATAATAATAAAGCGGCATTATTACATACACAATTGTGCATACTGGTTAAAATATGTTACATTATGAAAAAAAATTATTAATTTATAAAGATTGTAAATTCGAATACACAATTGTGTTGGTTGGGTGAAATTTGAAACAAAATAAACTGGTTTTGTTATTATGCCAAGCATGTTGCTTGGGCCACACAATTGTTTGAGTTGGTTAAACAGTGTAAAGAAAAACTACTTCGTGATGGTTAATAAAGGGTTATAACTATCCCGATGAATAATCTTACGCACTGGTGTAGTTCTCCCATATTTTAAATTGATGCTGCCTCTTCAGTAGCCTTAAGAATGCTTCTTGCACATTTCCTTCGATTATGTCTTCTTTACTTGACGTACTGTTTCGTTGTATCTGCGTAGTTGACAGAGTTACTCAATCTTTCACGTATCTAGTGATGATACTTGAAAGATCCAAGGTTTTCGATTGTATTCTAGGTTGCCGAGTACTTATGTGGTAGTGTTGATATAAACTTCTTCAGTTTGGTTTCATTTCTGTTCTATACTGATGGTTGTATTTCTAAGCAGATTGAGTTGCAGCGTTTTATTGAAGATGTTTCTTGTTTCTGTATCTATCTCAATATGTTTGTGTACTTGATTTGAACTTTTGCTATTACTAGTTGGTGATCGCTGTGTATGTCTCCTCAAATATTGATGTCAGAAATTTCTTGCTGGCCATTTGGTGGTCTATCTGATATATAGTTCTGCCATCCAGTGATGTCCATCTGTAATTATAATTATTTTTGTGTGGAAACCTACTGTCACATTTAAAGAATTACAATATTTCTACATCATAAACCTCCCATAGTTGTTGCGACGTTAAAAAAATCAGTAACATGTTTTCGTTTTAATATTAGGTTATTAATTTACTATCGGTAGAATTATAAAAAGTCGCATATCATTACTTATGCGTTACCCATAAACAATACAAGAAGATTATTCCAATAATCATTAAAAGACATGATAGCGACGATCAACATGGGAGGGTCAGTCAAGTGGTTATAATACGCGGTATACGTAGTAGCAGTCAAACTATAGAAGCTGTTTTGAATCCAAACGTTTGCAATATTGTTATGATTTCGCAGATCGAAAAAAGTTATATCTTCAACGCCTCAAGCGGTATTGATTGTCGATTTCAGCTAGTCAAGGGATAGAGATAGGGAATGAGGAAAGAGATAGCACTACACAACGAACGAACTAACTTCATGAGAATACAGCGGGTCCATCACACTACCAAAATGACGCATGAAAATATCTCAAAAGATACGACACCAAAATTTATGCGCCACTATATTGTCTGTTGGGTGGAGGCATCAATGTTTCGCAAATTTTACAAACGAAACATAAGACCCATAGAATACCACCATAGTATCCAGAGTTTGTCGTAGGAGGCGACTAAATTGGTTGGATCGCTGGGCTGACGAACCGCATCCGTAAAATTCAAAATTGTTAAAAATGTCAACAACCAAAAAAAATTGGATACCGCCAGAAAAATAATGACCCCCCGCTTAAGTACCCGGAAACGAGAATGAGGATCGGCACGTGGAATGTGCAGTCACTTCGAAAACCAGGCGCGTTTGACGGCCTTATCACATGTATGAAAGAGTATCGGTTGGAACTCGTAGCGCGCCAAGAAACTCGATGGCCTAAAAGTGGAGACCATGTGTTCCAGGTCTATACGTTGCTACACAGTGGAGATGACCTCGGAAATCTTGGAGTTGGATTTCTCATTGGGCCACAGGTAAAAACGGCTGTGCTGGACTTTCAGGCAGTCTATAATCGAATGTGTAAGCTCCGCTTGCACATGAAATTAGCCAACCTGTCAAGTGTCTGTGTACATGCGCCCACTGATGTAGGCCAACCCCAAGATAAAGACTCATTTTATAATAATCTGATGGGCTCTATACCTAAGCACGATGTCAGATTGGTGACTTTAATGCTAGAGCTGCCAGAAATCAGACCGACTTATGCAATAATATAGGTTCGTACTCCCGACACGAAACTGCGACCGAAAATGGGAAAAGAATGATGTACTTTGCGATCGCTTATGATCTCAAAGTGGCAAGTACATTCTTTCCTCATAAAAACATCCACGTAAAACATCCCGAAGCCAAATTGACCATGTGTTGATTTCTAAAGGCCGGGCTCGAGTTGTCCAAGACGTGAGATCGTATCGGTCGCCAACCAAATTTGTAGGCAGTGACCATTATCTAGTCACTGCAAAGCTACGATGGAGATTTTCGTACAAGTCATAGAGGACAGGAGAATATACAACGCGATTCTCCTGTGAAGGTCTGATAAATCAAGAAACGCAACGAAAATATCAAGATCTTGTCAGCAATAGCATTACGCGAACCAATTACCAATCTGATGATGTGAACAGTGTCTGGGAAGTATTGAAAACCTCGGTTGTCGATGCGGCCCAGCACTTTCTCGGTATAGTGCAAACTAAACCCAAAAATGATTGGTTTGATGAGGAGTGTCGTCTTGCTGTTGAGCAACGAAATAAAGGTTTCGACGATTTTTGTAGCCGTCCATCCCTTTTTAGATGAGCTCGTAACCACCCCGACCCGCTGCTTGTCGTAAGAGGCGACTAAAATGGTTGGATTGTTGGGCCTCACCCACATCCGTAAAACTTTTTATTTTATTTATTTATTTTTTTTTTTACTCGTTATTTTCGTTCAATTTATTATTTCGCCCGCGTTAATTTATTTTAATTTCATAGTTTTGATGTAATTATTTTAATTTTTGTTGGGACGGTTTTTTCGCATTTTTGCGAACAAAAATGTTTTTGTTACCATGAGTAGTAAAATTAAAAAAACCCCGAAAAATGCGGGGCGAGGCATAATCCTCGTAAAGATAATATTGATAGCCTTACCATCCATTTTGCCAATGTCCGTGGACTCGTGACTTATAAAAATTGCGCACATCAACATCTCGAATCACGCAGACCCGACATATTAGTGCTAACGGAAACAAAAGTATCTCATAACATCTACGAGAACGAATTCGACTTCAAGCGCTACCAGTTCAAACAAGCATTCGAGTTGCAACGTGGAGTTTGCATATTCGTTAAAGACCACATACCGTACGCTCGACATCAGAAGTACGAAATTTTCTCAAAGACCGCTCAAACTATTGTACTTAAAATATCCCTCCCAAATAAAATCCTTTTTTAATTAGTTTATATAGATCCCTCAATCAAACGGATTCAGAAACTAATGAATTTCTTCGAGGTTTTGTCAGACAAATGTGATGACATTCGCAATCAACAAAAGAACTGGAAGCGAAAATAACTGACAACAAGAAAGCTGCTAGGGCTTCTAAGTTGAAAATCTCCGATCGCAACTTTTACCAGATGGTCGCATCGGTTGCCAATATTTCAGCATTGAAAAAACATCTATCTCAGCATTAAAATGTGCAGACGGTGCTTTGGTGGTGGATCCATATTTGCAGGCCGACTTACTGGCAAACGTTTTCACTTCGAACTCGACCTTAGTTGTCCCCGATGGAGTTACGCCTCCGTCAATTCCGTATTGTGGTTCCAAAACGGATCCTATCAACATCTCGGAGGAAATGATCTTCAGGAACCTGAAGGCAATGGACATAAATAAGGCCACTGCACCTGACGGAATTCCTGTTCGAATATTGAAGGAGTTTGCCAGTGACTTGGCTCCAATATTAACTAAAATCTTTCTTTTTTCTTATAAGCAAGGTAAATACCCGAACGCCTGGAAGAGTGCGATGGTGCAAGCGGTCCTTAAACGTGGTTGTGATAAAACTGACCCTTCAAATTACCGGCCAATATCAATTGTGTCAGCCGTGGCTAAAGTCTTTGAGAAATGCATTAACCAACAACTGGTGAATTATCTTGAGATTAATAAAATAATTTCAGATAAACAATATGACTTCCGTGAAAGCCGCTCCACAACCGATCTCTTGACATATGTTGTAAACAAAAGGAATCTCGCCCTTGAGCACCACAGAGAAGCCTTTGCAATCGCTTTGGATATATCCAAGACTTTCGACAAGGTTTGGCATGAGAATCTAATTTGTAAACTTGTGGCATACGGCTTGGATTCGATGACCATCAAGTGGATAAAAAGCTTTCTCAAAGACCGAAAGATCAACGTTGTTCTAAAGGGAGATCATCAACGACACACTCCCCAAATGCCGGAGTCCCTCAGGGATCAGTTTTGTCACCAACTTTGTTTTTGTTATACATTAATGACTTGTTGGCTAGCACTGTGAACCCTATCCACAGTTTTGCCGATGATGCAACATTGCATTCTTTTATTTCATTCTAGGTCGAGCCTACTCCTTCAGAGTTAAACGGTAAACGGCTGGAAATTGTCACTTCGCTTGAGTACAATATGTGAGTGGGGAGTAAAAAATCAATCAGAAAAAAACACAAATATGCACATTCTCGCGTAAAAGAAGTCACAACGAATACCCTTTTGTGGCAAAAGGACACGTTCTCGTGAGTGTTGACTCAATTCGTTTGCTTGGTGTTCAAATTAGCAACAATTTAAAATGGAATGAACACATTATCGCATTGGCCAAATCAGGTTCATGTAAACTCGGGTTCCTCAATAGATGCAGACAGTTTTTTAAATCGCATCAGGTCCTCCAGATATATAAAACCTTTATTAGACCTTGTATATAATATTGCTGGCAAGTTTGGGGTGGAGCATATGGCACTGCTCTCCAGTTGCTTGATAGAGTTCAGCGGCGTGCCATCCGAATAATACGAAACTTACGAAAGATCTAGACAGCTTACAGCACCGCAGAGATGTTGCAAAACACTGCGTGTTCTATAGACTAATAAATAGTAAATGTTCTGCAGAATTAACGGAGAAAATGCCACCATTTGATACGCCAGGACAGGTAACACGAAGAACGGTTAATGCGCATAGGTTTACGGTGAAGCTGCCGAAACCTCGAACTGAAGGTGCAAAGCGTGAATTTATTTATCGAACATCTAAGAAATGGAATTCGTTGGCTGGTTTTCAGTTTCCGTTGAAGTATAAAATGCACAATTTTAAGGCAGCTCAACCTTTACTTGAAGGATCGCGCGTTGGGTGCGGGAGCTCTGACAGTTACAAGGAGCTAGGTCAGTCTAAAAGTACGCCATGCACCCAATTAAAACTAAATGTAAAAAAAAAATAATTTAAAACAATATTTTCTTAAAAGTTTTAACTGAAATTTTTTTTTTATACTATACAAACTTTTTTTTCGAGCTCAAAAATGACTTAAAAATTTATTTTTTAAATATTTCTTTCAATTTGATTTTATTGTTGATTGGAGTTTACAATATTGTACCAAAGATGGCAGTTTCATATAAAGAGATATGCTCGAACTTTCTGAAGAGAACTTTGATTTTGACAAGTCAACAGAGAAAGTTCATATTCTACAAATCTTCAATCCACATTGAGTTCAGTCGGCCTAGGCCGGAATATTTTTAATAAAATTGTGTAAAGATTAAAAATTAAATAAATAAAATGTTTTATTTAAATAAAATACTACTACGAAATCGTAATTTAATAAATTTATCAACTTCTGTAAATAGTTTAAGAGGGAAAGAGTTCTCAACACAAATCAATAAAAAAATTTTTACGAACAATATTTTGACCAAAAATCGTAATATTTTCGTTCAAAATTGTATTAGCGATTTAAGAAGAAAAGATTTAATCGTATTTACAACACAATTAACTAATCGCTATTATTGTTCATCGGCAAAGAATGAATCTGACGATGAATTAACTGATGGGGGTACAGAAACTGAATACGTGCAGTCGCCATTGCTGCCATCGACTGTTGCCATACCGGAAATTTGGCCTCGACTACCAGTAATTGCGACACGTCGAAATCCAGTATTTCCAAGATTTATGAAAATTCTAGAGGTATTATAGGTTATGTCAATCCGTTGACCGATATTGCATCATACATCCCGTTATCGATTTTAGGTCACTAATCCCGTTTTAATCGATCTAATTCGACGTAAAGTTAAATTAAATCAACCGTATGTCGGCATTTTCTTAAAGAAGAGCGAGGAACATGAAGATGAAGTTGTTGATAAGTTAAGTGATTTGTATTCAGTCGGTACATTTGCCCAAGTTCAAGAGATGCAGGATTTAGGAGATAAACTAAGATTGGTATTGATAGCTCATCGTCGAATTAAAATTACCGGGCAGCTATTTGAGGATTTGGATCCACCACCAAAGAAAGGTATGTTAACAATTGTTAGTCGATATTGACTGATTTTGCCTCAATTTTCACGGCATTTCAAAATAATTAGAAATGAGAATCAAATATCCGATGTTTAATGTTAACATAAATGTAACAGCAGATGAATCGGATGCGGATAAAAGACGAAAGAAACATCAGAGGCGGGTTATCCGAAAAACAAAAAATGAAAATAATGATGTGCCTTTGGAGGCAGAAAAGATTGCAGCTGAACAGGAGGAGCAGATTATTAAGCGACCATTGGTCGAAGGAGAGAAACAGCCCGTTCTAATGGTGGAAGTGGAAAATATTGTTCACGATACCTTCAAACAGACAGAAGAAATTAAAGCTTTAACACAAGAGGTTATTAAAACAATTCGAGATATTATCACTATGAATCCTTTGTACAGGTATGTGGATCGATTCCATTTGTCAGAATTTTGGTGATTTTCATATTTTTGTTCTATTACAGAGAAAGCCTCCAGCAAATGCTACATCAGAATCAACGTGTTGTCGATAATCCTGTATACTTATGTGATTTAGGTGCGTCACTTTCGGCAGCTGATCCACCAGAACTTCAAGGTATTCTCGAAGAAATGGATATACCCAAACGTCTATTACTAGCCTTATCTCTACTCAAAAAGGAACTCGAGTTGTCTAAGTTGCAACAGAAAATCGGACGCGAGGTCGAAGAAAAAGTCAAACAGCAGCATCGCAAGTACATTCTTCATGAGCAATTGAAAGTCATTAAAAAAGAATTGGGTATAGAGAAGGATGATAAAGATGCAATAGGCGAGAAGTATCGAGAACGTATCAAAGAAAAAGTTGTTCCACAAGCCGTACAAGCTGTTATAGATGAGGAGCTTACTAAATTAAACTTCCTTGAGAGTCATAGTTCTGAGTTTAATGTGACGCGAAATTATTTGGATTGGCTAACTTGTTTGCCATGGGGAGTGATGAGCGCCGAAAACTTGGATATTGAACGAGCTGTTGAAATTCTAGAAGCCGATCATTACGGTATGGATGATATCAAAAAACGTATTTTGGAATTTATAGCTGTTAGCCAACTCAAGGGATCAACCCAGGGAAAAATTTTGTGTTTCCATGGTCCCCCTGGTGTTGGTAAAACTAGTATAGCAAGATCGATTGCACGCGCCTTAAACCGTGAATATTTTAGATTTAGTGTTGGCGGAATGACAGACGTGGCCGAAATAAAAGGTCATCGAAGAACGTATGTCGGTGCAATGCCCGGCAAATTGATTCAATGTTTGAAGAAGACTAGTACCGAAAATCCACTTGTGTTAATCGATGAAGTTGATAAAATCGGGAAAGGGTATCAGGGTGATCCAAGTTCAGCATTATTAGAATTGCTCGATCCTGAACAGAATGCAAATTTCCTAGACCACTATTTAGATGTTCCTGTCGATTTGTCGAAGGTATTATTCATATGTACGGCAAATATAGTTGATACGATTCCAGAACCGTTACGGGATCGTATGGAAATGATTGAAATGTCTGGATACGTAGCTGAGGAAAAATTAGCTATAGCTAAACAGTATCTGATTCCAACAGCGCTGAATGATAGTGGTCTCGATAAATCTAAAATCGATATAAGTGATAAAGCTTTGCACGCTTTAATACGGCAGTACTGTCGGGAGAGTGGAGTTCGAAATTTACAAAAACAAATCGAAAAAATTGTGCGAAAAGTAGCATTTAAGATAGTTAAAAAAGAAACCGAGTTTCTTGAAATTAAAGACGATACGTTATCCGATTTGCTCGGTAAACCAATATTTACCCAGGATCGAATGTATCAAATTACACCGGCTGGTGTAGTTATGGGGCTTGCATGGACGGCAATGGGTGGTTCGACACTATTCATTGAAACGGCCAAACGGAAATTGATCGATAAAAAAGATGATACAACCGCTAGCCTTGAACTCACCGGTCATTTAGGCGATGTAATGAAGGAATCTGCTAAAATCGCGCTAACAGTTGCCCGTAACTTTATCAACGGGCAGGATGCAGCAAACAAATTTCTAGAAACAAGTCATATACATTTACATGTTCCCGAAGGGGCAACACCAAAAGATGGTCCTAGTGCAGGTGTCACTATAGTCACGGCTTTACTATCATTAGCGCTTAGTAAACCAATACGCCAGGATATAGCAATGACGGGAGAGATTTCGCTAATGGGTAGAGTGCTTCCGGTTGGTGGCATTAAAGAAAAAACTATTGCGGTAAGTAGGATAGCAATCAAACGTTTATAGTATGCTCATATTTCATGTTCTCTTTGCAGGCCAAACGTAGCGGCGTCACATGTCTTATATTACCAATTGAAAATAAAAAAGATTTTACAGATTTACAAACGTACATCACCGATGGCATTGAAGTGCATTTTGTTGAGACGTATGCTGATGTTTATAAAATAGCTTTCCAATCGAATGTAAATTAGCTAACGATAATACCAATATTTTACGTTTTTAATTTTAGGTAGTTGTATCATAATTATGTTATTTTTTATTAAAGATTAATGAATTAAAAATGTTATAAATTTGTTTCGTATTAAATTGGGATTAATCGTTTATTTCTTTGGCATTGCTTTAGAAACCAGTGGGTATAACACCCAGTATTGTTAAGGTTTACTTAATATTTTATGATTGTCGAATGATGGTTACATCTTTAATTTTATCATGTAATAATGTGGCAAATACGTACTTATGTAATAATTTGGCAAATACGTGTAATCGTGTACTACTGCATTACATGAACCTGAAAGATACATCTACACTGTTGTTTTAATTACGGATTTTATTTGTAACTTGTAGGGTGGTTCACTGAGTTCTATCCAATTAGGTACATCTCTTTGAATATTAATTGTTGACGTGTTCGGTAAAGATAATTTATCGAACTCTTGATTGAAAATAAACGAATTTCTAAGTAATTGGTCCTCCTGTCCATATTCTATATTTTGAACGGTGAAATATATATATTATAAGTGCGTATAAGTGTCCGGTATCTCTATACTTTTCTTGATTTCTTAAATGGGATTAAGATTGATAATTGATGTTGTTTTGAGTTGATAGAAAGATCACTTGATTGAACTGATCCAAGCGGAAAGTACTCAAGACGGAGAGGGGTTGGATACGTAATAGCGAGTATTCATCTTTCCAGTACAATTGGAGGTGAATGAACAAACCTACGATTCCCTATTACAGTACAGAACCCATGGGTTGATCTATCATGGAGGAATGTAATATGTGCATGATGGTCAACATAATACAGACTTATAGCCGGATATTCTCGATTTGGCTTCGGTGTAAGGTATGACGAACTTAAAAGAAGCTATTCAATAATTGTTTTGAGCACTGAGGTGAAAAACTATGAAAGCGATATCTTTAAAAATTAATGGAAGCAAAAAAAGTATGTAGTTAACAGAGAAAGAGGACATTTATTTATTTTCTTATGTGGTTTTGATATGAGAGCCCAGTTTTAACATTTTGGAGAAGCATTTACAAAGCTGGACTTAAATAGATCATTGCCAATTTGTTACAAAGTTTTCATTGGACCTTGATGGGATATTTTTGGACAAGCAATTACTACTTACTACTTGGTTAATGCAATAATTTAAATAATTTATTTATATTAAATTATTTAAATAATTTTGCCTTTACCATATTGTAAGTTTTATATTTTGGGTATTTTAAAAACGTGAACGATGAATCATTTAGCTGGTAAGGAAATATTGAAAAAATCCGTTGACGATCTGTTGTGATATTACAGTTTTAGGCTCAACTTATATCAGCGTACGATGACCTTTTTTGACTGCAAACGCGGATGTCACAGTAAAGCTTCTGTAACGGTAGATTAACTCTCACCAGGACCTGTGTGGAAACTGTTTTGTTGTACCACGATATAGCTCATCAAAGTTTCTAAACTAATGTAATCTAATGGGTTGTCTAGAAATAAGAAGCAGAAATGGTTCTTATTTCTTGGCAAACAAATCGGCAGAACCCATAAAGCAGAGTTTAAGGAATTGCTTTATTATCAAAATACGTTGAAGATAATAAAATAGAACGGAAGGTACCGATTTCGACTGCTACCGATTTTGACGGGGGCAAAAAGGAATTTTTACCATCTAATTGTGCTCAGTGTTGTGAATGTACTCCTTGTGAGTGCAGAATTCGTGAACCACGAAAAGACTTTTGAATTTATTGCACTTCGAATGAACATTTATAAAGATTGCGTTGAATTAAACACGATACAATGTAGACTCAGTCTTTATCTGTTTGTGACATATACCGAAAAACAATTTTGAGTTGCATTAAAATTAATTCGTCAAACATTTTAATCATATATAATCCGTAGAGATGTTCCATTTATCTAAACTCAAATCGCGTTTTGTACATTTAAGATACATAAATAATTTAAATACAAGAATATTAGGTAAACTTAAGAATTTAGTTTATTTATCTGTAAGCTTTCGATTAATTAAATAGTTAATATAAACTAGTGAGTGACCAAAAGATTTCTTTCGATTTTCTAATCAACATTGCCTTTGCCTGGAAATATTGAAAAGCATGTTAAAAAAGTACTCAAATTTAGTTAAGATACAAACCATTCAAATAAACTTTTGAAGTGTCATTCTGACGTCTAAATACACGGGATACAGGTAGTTTGTAGTGAATGAAAGTCTTTCGTTTTTCATCTGTGATAATAATTAATAATTTTTAACATTAATTATAAATTAAAAAAGTTATTTATATTTTATCTAACAAATGAGTTAAATCACAGATTTGCGGTAAAGACCCTTAATAGAAATTAATTTTTGTCTCGAAATTTCAGCCACAAAGACAGAAAATCGAATTGAAAATGGTGAATTGTTTTTCTACTTCGCTTTTGGCAGTAATCTACTAACAAAACGGATACAAATTCAAAATCCTAGTGCCAAACGATATAGTAGTGGAGTTTTAAAAAATTATCGCCTTGATTTTCATGGTCATGCCAGTCGATGGAATGGTGCGATAGCAACAATCGTTGAAGACGAAGGTGAGGTTGTTTGGGGTGCTATATGGACAATAGATGCTTCTCACATGGAAAATTTAGATCGGTAAGTTTAATTTTATTTCTTGAAATTAAGTTAAAGTAACTAATTAAATAAATATTAGTCAAGAAGGTGTACACGTTGGCCAATACCTTCCAATTCGTATTCCCGTTATAACACCCGATAGTAAAACGATTGAGTGTCGGGCTTATCAACTCGTAGCTAATCCATCTGGTCGTAATCATTTTGCCAAACCATCTAAAACCTATTTGGATGTAATTAAGGCGGGAGCAATTGAAAGTGATTTGCCTGAAGCGTACATACGGCGATTGAAATCAATTGAAAGTAACGGACAGTTAGCATGCCCTGAAATGTTGGAAATCCTTAACAGTGTTGTAAACTAGGTAATTACATTTGTTAATGGTTGAAAGTTAAATTCTAATTAATATATTTTAATCTCATATAAAATAAAAAATTAAATATCTATGTATATTTTTATTGTTGTTTATAATACTAGAGTAAAGATGTCACTATTGTACATACTTCTTGCATTGGCCGTATGCTCAGGTTAAACTTCATCATACGGTAAAATTTAAACAATTACGTAAAAGTTTCAACTTTCATCAACGGTCATTCACTACAACAACTAAGATCAATGAGAAACGTGAAATTACACATCACATTCCTCATTGAGCTTGGTTGTTGAAATTAATGACCGTTGATTGAAAGGAATGAAATTAAAACTTTCTTCGATTGATTTTTGGAAACAATTCTTAATTTTTGTTATCTACTAACATCAATTACTGCGGTAGATCAACAAAAGATCAGATGAAACACGTCGATTAAACAATTATTTGAAAAATATTAATGTACTTACTAGACGGATATCCTAGTCGTTCCAACATGTTCACTCTACACTGCTGCGACTCAATTACTTGTAATTACAGTAAATCAAGTCTGACATCATGAACCCACCTCGAATTGAATTCCAAAATATGGACGCCATAATTAATCCTATGGAAATAGTTTTGCTGTTTAATTTGTTGAATTAAACCCAATATTTTGATTGTGAAATAGATATTTTGAGTCATCATTTAATTTATAATTTATTCATAATGCTGTTGATAATGGGAAGATGCTTGAATGTTCGGTGCATTTAAAATTGATGTTCAATTGTTAGACATATTGTAAATTCTTTGAGTAAAGAAAATATATGATTTTTTTAAGGGCTCGCACCAGTATCTGTTTGGTCTGTTTCAATTTGTTTCCAAAAAGTTTGGTGGGATTATAAACACAATATAATCCCACCAAACTTTTTCCAAAAATCTCGAAGGTAAAATTGCGGTCCATTACTGTTTATTCATGCCCCAATTTTTGTCATAATTTGTATTCTTTTTCGTCAACAAAACTCGTTAAAAGAATTTTTACGCCAAAACGATATTTTTAGTAGTATACATACTTCGATTTTTGATTCTTAAAATTTCAAATTTTGTTCTTAAAGATCAGTTACTCGAAAACGCACAAATCATGATCAGTTGTGCCAATGTTTTCTTATGATATTGTGACTACGTGTTTGATAATTGAAATCAAACATATGGCTGAAAATAAAACTCATGCTATGAAGAAAAAGAATTAATTTTTATTTAATTTAATTTTTCTACTATATTCATAGTTGAAATTAAATGACTCAATATATCAATTGATAGCAAGTAACTAGAAATGAGAACAAAATATTAACTAGAGCATAACCAGTATCAAGTGATTAATTTGCTACACGTTCAATTCAAACCCAAACATGTTAGTTTCATTAAAAAAAAAATTATAAATAAAATAATGATAAAAGGTGATAAAAACCATTTATTAATAATTATTGACAAAGTTGGTTATTGTTCTTGTTTAAAATTTTTAGCAACAAATATACAAAATACTATGGATAGTTTCGGAACCTTTCATTATTTTGGATTTGGCAGTAACTTGTCAACGAAAAGGATACTAATACAAAATCCTAGTGCTAAACGATACAGAAAAGGAGTATTGAACAAGTATAGATTAGACTTTTATGGACATTCGAATCGATGGAATGGCGCAACGGCAACCATTGTTGAAGACGAAAATGAAGTTGTTTGGGGCGCAATATGGACTATAGATACATCTCAGATGAAACAATTAGATCGGTAGCTATAATATCCTTAGCTTTAATTAATAATGTTCCGTTACTAAATTTTAGGCAAGAAGGCGTTCACCTTGGTAGGTATTTTCCAATTCATGTGTCTGTTATAACACCAGATAATGAAACGGTTGTCTGTCGTACTTATCAACTGACTAACATATCACCTCAAAGCCAGTTTTCGAAACCGTCTAAAACTTATTTAAGTGTTATATTAGAAGGCGCTCAAGAAAGCGGTTTACCTGAAGATTATATTCGACGATTGGAATCCATCCAAAATAATGGTGAATTGGCGTGCCCTAAACTATTAAAAACACTTTAATCGCTCAATAATGTATTTATAATAATATAAGGGAAAATAATATATTTGTCCATAATAAAGTTTCGTCGCATCACGACTCCATTAAATGGTACATAGATAGCGCGCCACAAGTTCATAACGACGTTTGAATGAAATAAATGTCTTTTTGTATTAAAAAATCATTTTAGTTGTTTCTTTAAATTGATTTTGGAATTCATGTAATATCTACATATAAAATAATTTCGTTAGTTTAAATATATAAAAAAAATTTTAACAATTACGTAAGAAAGTTGAAATTTTGATATACATATTATGTAATTTTTTTAAATTATTGGCAACTTACTAAAACTATCATTTAAGAAATTTTATTGTTGGAGTTTGGAAACCTAAATTGTATTAACGACTTCTCTTATTGCATATAAGTTTTTTACCAATTTTACGCTTTTTTAATTTTCTATATTCAGCAACATCTAGTAATAGGTTAACTTAGTTTATAACTTGAAATGATAGATGTCACTACTACACTAGTAAAAAATGTCAAAATTACGATTCGAAAAGTGTTAACCTAAAAAGTTCACCTTCACACCATGAATAATTTACCGAAATTATTTAATGTGTTAAAAATTTCGCCACAATTAATTCATACGCGAAATATATTTAAGTTTGTTGAAAAACCAAAACCGGGAAATGGAAAATCATTTCGTCGGATTGTACACTTCCCCGATAGTTATACGGTTGAACCCCTAAAAGTGACAAATTTAGCTGGACGTGATCCTGTGACTGGTCGACTTGTGGCTCGTGGTATCGGTGGTGGAATAAAACATAAGTACCACTGGATTAAATGGGTACGAGACGGGCCATCGGAAGGCCCACCACAACTTGAAAAAGTAATTGATATTCTATTTGATGGTTGTCGAACAGCGAAAATCGCGTTAGTAGGTGTGAATGATGAACTGAAATATATTTTGGCGACCGAAAATATGAAACCGGGTGATCTATTGAAAACATCAAAGTTTATACCCAGAATTCCGGTCCGTCCGAACGAGGGTGATGCCTATCCATTGGGGGCCTTACCGGTTGGCACACAAGTACATTGTATAGAACGTTATCCTGGAGAAACGTACCACTATGTGCATGCAGCCGGTGCTTATGGTACAATTCTACGAAAATTTGATGATAACGTTGTAGTGCAACTACCATCTAAAAGAGAATTTGCATTTAAACAAACGTGTATGGCTACAGTGGGTCGAATTTCGAATGTTGATCACAATAAACAGCACATTGGTTCAGCGCAGCGTAATCGTGAACTAGGTAACCGTCCACGCTCTGGTTTGTGGCATCGAAAAGATGGTCGACATGGAAGAAAGATTCGTCGGCCGCCACCAATGCAATTAATACCTCCACCGAACACGAAAACTAATCCAGATCGAGTATGTCTCACATTGAAATTGTAATTTAAAGCCGAAATAATTAGGAAATAAATGATTTATAGTTAATTAACATAAATAAATAATATGGTTTCAATTAGGTTGGTCTTTAATTTATTTTTGTAATAAAGCATCAACGTTAAAATCTTGGAACATGACAAATGCTCACATTTTGGGTGATATTTAAACACCATGGTGTAACACTCACAACCAAATGCATTTAAAATATATTTAGATTTCAGACACAAAATCTATGTAGAATATTCAGAAGACTGATCTTATCATATTTTTTCGTTTTTTCAGGCCATTTTTGGCCCGTACCGTGCCAACAAACTGACTCCAACGTTTCGATCACGATCTAGCTCTTCATACTATTCTGTTGCAAACAACCAGAAGATGTTAGTTCGCTCTACGCCGTGGAGTATCGTCGTCGACAGCGAACTCTTCGCCTACCGAAAGGTAAATATCCCTTCAAAGATCGCTGTATCATTCGGATCGGATCCGCACGTAGAACGTGACCGAGCCAGCGTACTCGCTGTTCTTTGATTTCATGCACGACATTTAATTAAGACATTAAAAGAAGATGCATTTAATTCCTGATCTCGTGATTGAACAATCTACGAATACCCGGTGTACATCGCGAGATGTTTCGTAGTGCTTAGAAAGAACCATCCGTAGCGAAAAAACTTGATCAGTGAGTGACCTATTTAGAAGGAATCCTCCTTTCGGTAGTCACCAATAATTTCCTCCGCCATAAGGAAATTCTACCCAAGATATTGTACGACAGTAGTTTGTATGCTGAACAAAGGAGAGCTATATCGCGATAATTCTCGCATTTCAAGCGATCACCCTTTTTGAATATTGTGCATAACGCTACCACTTTTCATTCTTCAGACAAAACTTCATTTCACCATACCAGTCGAACAAGTCCGAAAAGACAGGTTCACAAAGTTAGCCCTCCGTTCTCCGTATATCAAGAGCTCTGAAATAATGCAATCAGCTCCTACTTTTCGTTAATCTCTTCATGGCCATTGTGAATTCCTCACAGGATAGATCCTCAATGAACATTTCTGGGGTCTGAAAGTATTCAAATAAAGCTTGCGATACATGTGGAACATTAAGTAGGTCTCAAAAATATTCACGCCGTGTATCGAGGACTGCATCGACGTTAACACAGAGGTTTCCATCCTGGTCCCGAATGGCAGTTGACCGAGATCTTAAGGTATGGGCCGATTCGGTGATTTCTTTAAACAAACCACGAGCATTGTGCACATTGCAGTGAGTTGTTATACTCTTAAGAACTTAGCCTTCCACTATTCGCGCTCTTTCTGTCTACAAATGCGTTTAGCTGTCATCCTAGCAAGAACTGCTTTGGTTTTTCTTGCTGTTGTAAACCGAGTCTGCGTCTGATTGTTGGCTATATTTCGTTGCTCTACAGCAAGACCACACTCCTCATCAAACCAATCATTTTTGGGCATAGTTTTCACTATTCCGAGAATTTGTGGGGCAATATTAAGAACCGAGATTTTCGACACTTCTCAGTCCAAACCTTCGTTTCTTCATTTATCAGACCTTCACAGGAGAATCGCGTTTTATATTCACGACACTTTTAACATTAGTAATGAGAGATGTAATAATACAAGGATACTTAAATTATTACTTGGGTAAACGTGTATATAGTTACGACTAGTAAATCTCTTAGATCGGTACATGAAGTTTGAACTCATTGATTGAGACGAACGGCAGTATTATCAAGTACATGTTCTTTTACAAGTAATTGATAAGATTACCAAACATGTTTAATAGTTAAGAAAAACGTTAACCAAGTATTATATCGATGTTGATATAGGTTTTCATTGATGGACCGAGAAATACAAAACCGACATCCTAGAGTATGGTGTAAGTTTAAAGCAAAAACTCAACCTACCACCATTTATTTTATTAGTGTACCATTCATGTCGTAAGCTGCTCACTGGAAAACTAAAGTTGCTGAGCTCATTTTCACTGCTGCGCAATGTATAGACTATGAAAGTCCCGTGAAGCTTCTGGTCGTCAGCTACCGATTTGATCAGGAAGACATCATACACGATAAACATTTGTTATTGTTGATGGCTGTAAAGTAACAGGAGTATACTTTTTTAAGGTGTATAGCACTCATTCCGTTAGTTATTTAGCTTTCAAAATATCTTTTGAGAACTAACACGTACTCATTTTACAGACGACCGTTCTGGCTTAATTAGATATAGCCAGTAAATATCCATAATTTAATCTGCATACTTTTAAGGCACTTATCTACAATGACGTATATTCATGTGTAAGAATCTACCAGAAATAAATTCAATAGATACACCAGCAGTTTAGTGCATTGTACTTCATATAAACCACTTCATATAAGCATATAGGAATGATACTTCCACTATATGAATTCAATAAATTACTTATTGATACATTTTGTAAAAAATACGAAAGATATATCCAGCTGTTTAAAAAAAACAAATTTAAGATCAAAAAAGTGGTCATAACATAAATCGTAAAGGGGTCCGGGTCACACTGACATATTTTAAAATGTCATTTTTCAAAATAGCATATTTCAAAACGACATTTTTCAAAACGGCATAAGGTACAAAACGGCATAAGGTTCAAAATGACATTTTTTAAAACAGCATTTTTCAAAACTGCATAAGGTACAAAACGGCATATGGGTCAAAATGACATTTTTTAAAACGGAATTTTTCAAAACTGCATAAGGTACAAAACGACATATGGTTCAAAATGACATTTTTTAGAATGGCATTTTTCAAAACTGCATAAGGTACAAAACGGCATATGGTTCAAAATGACATTTTTTAAAACGACATAACGTACAAAACGACATAACGTACAAAACGTCATAAGACACAAAATAACATTTTTATAACCTCATAATACAATAAAAATAGCAACAACATTCATAAAAAACATTTTGATGCATTGTTGCCAATAATTACGAATATGACAAAAACTACTTCCGAGATAATAAAAATATTACGTATTTTAGTACGCCTTGGTTATTTTCATATACCTGTATAACAATAATATACAACAAGAAATTCAAAACTTCTGCTTTCTATATCCTCGTCATCGTAATATATCCGAGACTTGTTTAAACATTTAAGTTAAGGTATAATATATCTTTCAATATATTACAATACATATTATAAAGAATATAATTGTACCGAATCAAATTTAATATATTCAGTGAAGGAATATTTTCTTCTTTCATATAAATAAGCTATAATCAATTGTATAAGTTTAATGTATATAAAATATGTATAATACCATAGTCTATTTCATTGTCATCGATTAAGAATTTCATTTTCTATCTTATCCTGTTTGAAAGATGACATTTTGAACCATATGCCGTTTTGAACCTTATGCAGTTTTGAAAAATGCCGTTTTAAAAAATGTCATTTTGAACCTTATGCCGTTTTGTACCTTATGCAGTTTTGAAAAATGCCGTTTTAAAAAATGTCATTTTGAACTATATGCCGTTTTGTACCTTATGCAAATTTGAAAAATGCCGTTTTAAAAAATATCATTTTGAACCATATGCCGTTTTGTACCTTATTCAGTTTTGAAAAATGCCATTTTAAAAAATGTCATTTTGAACCTTATGCCGTTTTGGAATATGCCGTTTTAAACAATGTCATTTTAAAATATGCAGTTGTGAACGGATCCCATCGTAAAGTTACTAAACATCATTCATATACTGTCAGCTGTACTCATACTATATTTTAATGATTAGTATTGAAGGTTGCATTCAAAATATAAAACCTATTACATTGTCGTCGCTTCCTATTACAACTTTAGTTATAAATATAAAATGTTATTAACGATTCGAATAAAATTCAAGACACGTACTGTTAATTATATAAGTTTTAAACCACAAGTTTATTTACAGCATGAATAGTGAAAAAATATTAATTCAATCTGTTGACATTTACTGTTGACGTTTTTTTGTTAAACTACGACATCCCAAGTGCATCGAGCATACTTTGAGTAGCTAACTCTCCATTATTTTCTATCTTTTCAAGTTGCTCGACATACCACTGCGGTAGACCTGTTTCTATAGCACCTTTTACAATTACTTCATGATACGTCTTTGATGGTAGACGACCGTGGTCGCGGCTAGGTGGATTAATTGTCAATTGATATGTGCGACATTCAATTATTTGGTTATCGAGCATATAAATTGGTACTTGAAGTGGAAAATATAGACCAGTCGGTACACCTTCCTGTCTGAAATTGGTAATATTGTAGTGATGCTGTTTGTTATGATATATCGTGGATTAAACTTACTCATCAAGATAGTCAATGTGCGATGCATTTAAAGTCCATATAGCACCCCATACACTTGCTTCATCTTCGACAATTGTAGCTGGTGCGCCATTCCAAGTTTTACTTGCGTTGTAGAAATCCAAACGGTAGTTCTGAAATTTAAAAATGTTTTAGTTTAAATCGGGCTGCTTAAACTATAAAGCAGACTATTACATAAATTACTATTCTAATGTAGGGAATGGAAATTTATAAAATAATCTGCTTTATAGTTTAGCCGGCTGGCTTAGAGCCTTAAATGACTATAATACAGTGTGTTACAGAAAGAGTTGATGCATTTAAAGCATCCAGCTTATCAACTCCTTAAGTACATAAAGTTAACAACTATAGATCTATAATCGAGGAAACAACTTTTAACTATTTGAAGGTTGTTTAATCGGATCGTTGAGTATGAACAATTAGACAAACATAATAAAGAAATGTATCACAACATAATGTCTAGAAATGGCAACATTCAAGATAAACATAAATTTTTACTTTGCACTAGAAAGGATGTGAAATACGAAATCTCAAGAAAAATAATGATAATGTATTCTCATGCAAGAGAAAACTGACATTTAATAAGAAGAATTATATTTGTGAAACTCTAAGCCATTAATCAATAATAATGCATCAAAAGAACCAGAAATGAGTAATCGATAGACATGGGTCCCAGTGAAAATAATCTAAACAGTTTCTCGTTTATACTTATATTGATTTGTATATTTCATACCGATAAGCACGAAAACCACTCATAATATTTTAAAAACAAAGTTATGAGTTTGATAAGAATAAATAGACACAATCTAAGTTCAATGAGATAGTCATAGTACATTTAATAATAGTTATATGTATCACGAGTGTTGTTTAGTACGCAGAAAATTATCTTACTTTTAACTCACCAAATCCATATCGTTCAGCCGATGGGTTTTTAATTTTTAAACGTTTTTCCAACAAATTACTGCCGTAACCAAAATAGAAGAAGGTTTTGTCACCGTCAATCGAAAAGGTTCCATGACAGAAGAATATGAGAAGCACCAAAATACTTATGCAAGTTACGTAATATGTCATTTTATTTTATGCTTTCAGTTTGGACAGAAAATAACAACTGATGTCTACAAAAGTGTAATCGCATTTATTTACAGAAATATTATTATATATTATCTCCTTATATAATATATTTATTGATAACAGACTAAATACTCGTGTGTTTATCAACAATAGATTCCGATGGAGTTCACGAAAAATCTAATCTAGTTTAAATTATGTTATTTATAGTTTGTCTAGTAACCGAAGCAACGATTCACTAGCCAGAAGATCTGTGTGTTCAGTTGATTTTAATCGGGCTATGTATTCTTTTGGAAGATCACTCTCTATTGCGCCCTTTACGATAGTATCAACGTAAGATTTTGATGGTTTTGTTTTTTCTGCCATTAAATCAATCACTTGTTGATATACTCGACAGTTAACTATTTCTCCAGTATTTATTTGTATTGGAAGTTGTAACGCTCGATAGTGTCCTGTGTAAACGCCCTCACCTCTACAAAAATAATAAATAAAATAAATATTAAAATAATTGAATATACCGTCAAACCTATCTAATTGTTCAATATGCGATGAATTTATTGTCCATATTGCTCCGTTCCATAATTCATTGTGGCCATACAAATCAAAACGATAATTCTAGAATATAATAATCAGTATACATACCATATATTAGAAGGCACGAGTTTTTTAAGATTATAGTATAGCGTTCCAATAAATTACTTTTAATTCGCCAATCCCGTAACGCTCCGCTGATGGATTTCCAATTCGGATACGTTTCTCAAGCAAATTACTAGCATAGCCAAAATACAATATTTTGCCGTCCGTTTCGTTTTGTGAGGATTGTATAATCGAGATGCTTAAAATAATTATACAGGGTATAATTTTCATATTAAAAGTTTTGTAGCGTATAGATGCTGTTCGGTGCCAAAACTGTCTAGAACTAATCAACATAATTATATTTGGCATTTTGTGAGTTTAATAAGAGTTTTTTCGTTTAATCTCGAAATTTGATAAGGACAGTTAGATGATATATACTTAATTTACTTTCATTTGATGGTAAGTCACAAAGTCTGTTTCTATGAAATTTTGGTGTAGATATTTCTCGAAAAAATAGGTGTGTACATATCAGCTGGAATATAGGAATATCGAACAACCACAGACATTAACCGACTATTATTGATAAAAATTAATAACCGCTGTTATTAATTTTTGAGAATTAACCGACTCAAAAATTAATAACAGCGAATAATAGTAACATCATGATATTAGCTCATCCGCTGAACTTAGCCAAATTAACCATAACGACAAATGCCTCCAATACTGCCGTTGGCGCAGTATTGCAGCAATATAATAACAAATGTTGGGAACCACTGAGTTTATTTTCGAGGAAACTTTAAGATGCTGAAAGAAACTATTCAGCTTTCGACAGGGAATTACTCGCGATTTATTTAGGAATAAAACACTTTATATACTTTGTCGAGGGCTGGGTATTTACTATTTATACAGACCATAAACCTCTGACAAAAGCAATTAATTCTAAAACTGAGAGAAATCCAAGACAATCGCGACACTTGGATTTCAATTTACAACAGACATTCAGCATGTGCAAGGTAAGGAAAATGAGGTGGCAAATTCTTTATATCGCACCACGGACATGGAAACTATAACAGTCGAGGCAAATTTCGACTACAATTAAATTATATTAACCCAAAAAGCGGACTTAGAACTTCGAACTTAGAACTCAATAGTGTTTATCCTCGCCCTTGAGCACCATGGAGAAGCCTTTGCAATCGCTTTGGATATATCCAAGGCTTTTGACAAGGTTTGGCATGAGAATCTCATTTGTAAACTTGTGGCATACGGCTTAGATTCGATGACCATCAAGTGGATAAAAAGCTTTCTCAAAGACCGAAAGATCAACGTTGTGCTAAATGGGAGATCATCAACGACACACTCCCCAAATGACGGAGTCCCTCAGGGATCAGTTTTGTCACCAACTTTGTTTTTGTTATACATTAATGACTTGTTGGATAGCACTGTGAACCATATCCACAGTTTTGCCGATGATGCAACATTGCACTCTTCTATTTCATTCGAGGTCGAGCCTACTCCTTCAGAGTTAAACGGTAAACGGCTGGAAGTTGTCACTTCGCTTAATTCCGATTTGAGTACAATATTTGAGTAGGGAATTAAAAATCAGGTCAAATTTAACGAGAAAAAAACACAAATATGCACGTTCTCGCGTAAAAGAAGTCGCAACGAATACCCTTTTGTGGTAAAAGGCCACGTTCTCGTGGGTTGTGACTCAATTCGTCTGCTTGGTGTTCAAATTAGTAACAATTTAAAATGGAATGAACACTTTATCGCATTGGCCAAATCAGCTTCACGTAAACTGGGATTCCTCAATAGATGCAGACGGTTTTTTAAATCGCATCAGGTTCTCCAGATATATAAAACCTTTATTAGACCGTGTATAGAATATTGCTGTCAAGTTTGGGGTGGAGCATATGGCACTGCTCTCCAGTTGCTGGATAGAGTTCAGCGGCGTGCCATAATACGAAACTCCAGACTTACGAAAGATCTAGACAGCCTACAGCACCGCAGAGATGTTGCAGAACTATGCGTGTTCTATAGATTAATAAATGGTAAATGTTCTGCAGAATTAAAGGAGAAAATACCACCATTAGTTGCGCCAGGACGGGTAACACGAGGAACGGTCAATGCGCATAGGTTTACGGTGAAGCTGCCAAAACCTCGAACTGAAGGTACAAAGCGCGAATTCATTCATCGAACATCCAGGAAGTGGAATTCGTTATCCGGTTTTCAGTTTCCGTTGGATTATAAAATGCACAAGTTTAAGGCAGCTATCAACCTTTACTTGAAGGACCGCGCGTTGGGTGCAGGAGCTCTGACAGTTACAAGGAGCTAGGACCGTCTAAAAGCCCGCCCTGCACCCAATTAAAGCTTAATATAAAAAAAAAATAAAAAAAAAACGAGTAAAAGTACAGCGTCATAAAAACTCACCTCATGCAAATTTCGATATTCCAGCAGGATGATTCGAGCATATCCATTTGGATATTTATTGTAGGACCACTATCACAATCCAATGGATATTCATATTTACTAACGTGTGTCGATAGATTTACACGCTGGCCAGAAGCATATAGTATGACCGATATGTCAACAGCGACCATTGCAATGACATTTGTTGCAAACTATATATCGCGATTCGGTGTTCCACAGATTAAGGAACAGAATTCGAATCCAAGCTTTTCGCAGAGTTAACTAAGCTCCTAGGGTCAAATCGCATACGGACAACGTCGTATCACCCACAAGCAAATGGAATAGTTGAACGCTTACACAGGCAGCTTAAGGCCGCACTAATGTCCAGATGCAATACCCCTCAATGGAGCTCGGAAATTCCAATTATTTTACTCGGAATATGAGCCACGGTAAAGGAGGATTTAAAGTGCTCACCAGCTGAAATTGTCTATGGAAAATCCTTGCTCTTTGTTGATAATTATCTTCCACTGTTACCAACTCAAGACACAGTTATAGACAAGCTACGCACTACAATACGAAACATCATAGAGTTAAAGTTAGAGCGGGATTAAAACCACCTTGTGAAGGAGCCGGTTGTAGCTTAATGGTTAAGAGAGTTTCTCATCACGCCGCGGACTCTAGTTCGGTTCCCACCGTTGACCAAAAAATTCATATGCAACCGGATCATATAAAACACGCGTTTGTGTGTAAAAACATTCGTTGGGCTACATGAGCACCTATAAACCAGACAATTTTGAAGATTGACCTAGATATCAGAATTTATTTTCTGGTCTGAATGTCATGTAATAGTTAAAACAAACTAGCAAACTTCAAAATAAACACTTCACATAGGAAAAACTACAACAAATCGGTAAATTCAAACTTGCAGCATTTCAAATTTCGAGCGCTACCAAATAGCACCTAAGAATGTGTTGGCCATACAAGCGATATTGTGTACCGGTTTTGTGACAAACAAACTCGCAACCGTATATTTATTTTTAGCTGTTAAGCATTACGAATACACAAACAAATAGGATAAGATTGGTCTTATTTTACCAATCATTAGAACAACCTTATTTTTAATAATTAAAAAGCAAAATTAAATGGCGTAACGTATTACAGAATTTAATCAAAATTTATACTAATTCATCGTATATTTCCTATACTGTGACGAGGTACTGTAGCGGCTCATTATTTAAATTTAAATAATTAACGGACAAAAAAATTAATAACAGCGACTAATAGTGACATCTCGATTCAAGTAGCACAACCACTAATGAATTTCATAATTGAAGTTAGTGGTACAAATTGGCAATTCATAAAATGCAATTGCAAAATATGTAATTATTATCTGTACATACACATATTAAAAAAACATTACAGATCGCGAGTACGAAAAAGAATTTTGGGTGATAAACATTGAACTTAAATTGAATTAAAACTTAAAAACTAAAGAGTATAATAAATATTGTAAGAGTATTCACCATTTTTTCAAAAGCTGAAAGAAAGAAGAAGCAAGTTTTTATATGGTCTGTTTTGTTATTCCTCAACTTTATAATCTCTTTAGCTTGCAAAACTAATAAACAATAAAAACAAAATATCCATAAGCTCCAATAATTCCTTATTGTGTTAGACTTGATTTTAAATTCCTGAAAGCATGAAGAAGATGTAATAACATATTTGGTTCTTTCAATTTTTTAAGGTAATACTATTTTAGTTCTGTATGGTTTTGAGTCATGTGAATGAGAAACTCGCCTGCTGATGAGAAATCTCTTAACCATTAAGTGAAAACCGGCGACACACTTATCTGATGTCGCCTAAGCGAAACAGCTGTTCGGATAGTACGTATACGAGTTGCCAGAACACCATTCACCATTCACAAGTTCGAACTTCTTTCCGACGATTTTATTTGAGGTTGTATTTCAATGTTTGCTTTGGTTGTTAACATACAGTAGGTTGTGACTTGACGAGCAAGTTTAATCACCTTTTCAATACCTTGGCACCCACAACAGGTGCACGTTGAATCCGAGTCGAATTTTACCATTTTTTGATAAATCCGAGCTATTATAAATGAGAAAAACGCTAAAGTATTCGGGGAGATGAAAAGAGAGGTCTACTTTTAATGTCTCATAGAAAACTCTATACTCGACCATAAGGATCGATTTAAAATAAACTTTAGTTAAACTAAATTCCTATAACTATGTGACATAAATTAAACATTAAGTTAATCACAAAAATATCCACAGATTTCTACATACAAGTTTCGAATGGTACTCGTGTAAAAAGCTAGAGTTTGGTGCGATCCGATAACACCTTTAAAAGAGCCACGCATTTTACTGAGCATTACTGAATTGTTGGACTGTTTAAATTTTAGTCTGTCACCATTAAATCTTCACCATTAACCACGGTATCGTGTTCACTTAAAAGAGGGATATATTCTCTATGTTCTGATTTCTGTCAGCTTCCACACTAAGCTGTCAGTTGCCAATCTGACATAGAATATCAAAAATATTGTTTTGTGAATCTTTTGCTGCCTTTGACACCATAAGTGGGGGTTTATGTAATTGAAAAGCTAATACCGATCGACTTTAATGAGTTTAATGTTACGTTAATTGAACCTAGACTACATGATGTTCAAATCCTCATAGAGGCAAAATAGATATTTCATCTTCTGGTTTATATAGGCTCAATATTCGGAGGGTTAACTTCTTTTCAATCTTTTTCGATTGGCATGGCAAAATTAAGTTATGCGTTATGGCCGCGTCATGCCCAATATTGAAGAAGCGTTCGATTGAAATGCGAGAATTATCGCAGGTTAGCTCTCCTCTATACAGCATACAAGTTACTGTCGTACATTATCTTGGAAAGAATTACTCTTCTGGCGCAGGAAATTATCAGTGACTAAAAAGGAGGATTCCGCCCAAATCGGTCAGTCACTAATCAAATTTTTTCGCTACGGATGATTTTTTCCCAAGTACTATGAAATATCTCGCGATGTTCACCATAGGTATTCCTAGATTTCACTCGATCAATCGAGAGAGCTATGATATGCGCTTGAATTTTTAAGGATACCAAACAAATATGTGCATCTGTGTCAAATGACAGTAACGCAGTCACAATGTTTGTCAAAGTTGAGAGCAGGCTATTGAGAACTTTTTGCAATTAATCCCGGTGTTCGAAAATGAAATGCGCTGTCCCCGATACATTTTAATCCTATGTTGGAATACATCCTTCGTTAAAGTGAAACACCTCAGGACAATATTTTATTCCGACAATCCAATCAATTTTTTGCATATGCAGAAAGTGAAACACCTCAGGACAATATTTTATTCCGACAATCCAATCATTTTTTTGCATATGCAGATGATATCTGTGTGATAAGATTAAATGGCAACGGAGTGAAAGAGATTCTTGATCCACTGGAACAGTTTTTAGCTTCCGTTGGTCAAACTCTCACGAAAGATGGTTTCTCACATTCGAGAGAAAAATTATACGTTTGAGGTACTGCCCGGTGATATCACATACCGAGTTCGTTTCAATCACGAGATCGGGAATTTAATGCAAATTCATGATATCGTGCATGTTTATAGGTATATTAAAACATCGTTTCTGTGTTCTCCATTCTCTAAATCAAATTCGGGTTCAGATTCTTCTGATGTCGAATTTAAGCTATCCACATTCACATTCTCATCATAAAATTAAATGCTGAAAATTGTTTTGAATCCACGTTTTATGAAATTAATAGACACGCCATTCCAAGCGGTTAATTTTCAGTTTTTGGGTGAATGTTGACCAGTAACGGCACTTCTAACTAAATTGTGCCGATCTGAGAGACCCTCCTAATTGAATATGCATGTCTTTTCGCAGAATACGAGTGCCACAGCACTGCCACTTATTTGATAACCTTTGACTCGGTCTTATAAGACTCAGTTTGTAAAATCGGTTTCAATTAGTGAAGTCCACTTTGCTTGACGCTGTTGGTGTTTCATTGTTTAATTTTTATCTGAAACTGTAATCGACTCATTTATATTAAAATGGTCTCCTGCAGCCCTATTTCCATTTGATGGGAAATTTGCTTCTATTTTAAATCGTTACATTGATTTTTACTATAACTAAATTAACCTCTATCTCTATCTCTTTTGCTTATGTATTGTTTAAATGTTAAACCTAAATGTTTAAAAGCCGTCTATTGTATACTAGATGTAGTTAGTGTATCAAATTTGAAGTATGTATGTTATACGAGTATTTAGTATGAAGAAAATTCATTTTGAATTAGAATTAATTTTTTAATTATAATTGTAATTATTATCGATAAATGTATGTCTATAATTAAATATATTATTATAAAATAAGATTTAGATTTCCTTTAATTTCTTTGATAAATTCACTTAACTCTATATATTGTTCTATTTGGTGGTCAGATAATATTTGCTGTAATTTTTTGTTATTTATCGTTTTGTATTTGCCTCTTATTTGCTCATATATTTTACACTCCTCTATTATGTGTCTTGCATCTTCTCTGGAGTTACATTCTGTGCATGTGTCGTCTTCAATTTTTCCAATTAACTTAGGTATTTTTTGTCGTATTTATAATTATTCTGGTTATTAGTCTGGTTATTCTTTTAATGCAGGCTGCATCTAGTTTGGTCTTTCTAAACCATGGTTGCATGGGAACTATTCCATTAATATTCTTCCTATATTGATTTCCTTTTGCTGCTGTACTAATTAGAAATTCTGCGTTCCATTCTGGCTTGTGTCAATTATTATTTTGTTTCTTGATAAATCGCATTGTTCTATTTCGAAGTTTAACTTAATTGGTATTTTATCCATAATTTCTTTATTTTTAATGTATATCTTATTGAGTGTTTTATTGGCTTCCAATTTTTTGATTTTTTGTTCCATTTGAGTGTTATTATATATTTGTCTTGCTGTGTATTATTGTAATTGTTCCAATGTATTGTTAGTGAGATAGATTAATCTCCTGCTTCTGCTACTATAGCTGTGACTGAGGTGCTATAGGTTTGTCCCAGGCAATTCTAAGTCAAGCGTTGGTCACTTTTTGTATTGTCCCTTTGTTTTTCTTGCTTTATGATATTGCAGTGCTATAGTTTATTCTACTTTCAATTAGACTTTTGTGTAGGTTAAGCAGAGTTGTTGAGTGTGCTCCTCCTTTTTGCCTAGCAAATATTTTTAGGATATTGACTGCTCTCGTACTATTTTTTACTATCTTGTTATGCTGTTTGAATGTGAATTTTTTATCTTTTGTGTAACGTAATACTTTTATCTGCGTTTCTTCTTTTATTTCAATGTTATTAATTTTTATTTTGATGGGTTGGTTCTTTCTTTCTTCCGTCCAAATTTTTTTTAAGCAATTTCATGGGTTGAAAATGGCGTGTTTTTTCTTGTGACGTGAAAATGACGTGTTTTTTTTCATCAAGATGGTTTAACTTTATCTTTTGGTCGGCACGAACATGGTGAGGAAGGGATAGTATTATATTTAAATGAAAGAGACGAAACATGTAATGTCAAACATTTTATGTCGGTATGTCGAGGAAAAGCAACATATATAAAAAAATAATTTTATAATTTTTAAATAACAAATTAATTGAAAATAAAATAGATAAAATTTATTTTATCATTATTAGCTATTTATGATAAATTACAATAAATTTATATCCGCTGCCGCTCCCATATCCACAAATATTTTTTCTTTTTTTTTTACTGACTATGGCTTTTATTCTTGAATCTTTCCTACATAGGAAACTAACAATATGTAATCAAATCTTAAAGGCTAATATAAATTCAATTAATATAAGACTTAATCTATGTTAGTTCTTAATATTAATGTGCACTCGGTAAAATCTAAATTACCTAGCTAGATCCAAAGGATCCATTTTTTTTAGTCGCCTATTTCTTGGCCTATTTAATAGTTCCCTGGCTAATTCGTTGGGATGGCAAACAAGTTTTAACTGGTATTTTTTGCTGTACTGATGAATTGTATCGTTTACGGTATCGATGAGTAAATCACGTCGAATGTTTCCATTGCGTACATATCAGGATGCGTTCACCATTGTTCGAAGTATTCGTGACTGCACTCTTTCCAGTTTTATTATATTGGAAGCACACGCGGAGCCCCACAACTGATTTGAATACCATATGTCCAGATGGGCTTAAGTATCATTTTGTACAGCAAGACCTTACAGTCTAGACTTAACTTTGAGTGTTTTCCAATTAACCAATTTAGTTTAACGCATTTTAATTTGATTAGTTGACGTTTAGCTTCAATGTGTTTTTTCCACGTGAGTCTTCTATCTAAATGAAGTCCAAGATATTTAACACTTTCGTGTTGTGGGAGAGTGATGTTATTTAATCTGACAGGCGGACAGGTTAGTTTGCGGAGTGTAAATGTTATGTGCGCCGATTTACGCTCGTTGGCCTTAATTCTCCATTTTATTAGCCATTTTTCGATTTTGTCTAACTGTTCTTGTAGAATTCTCGTTGCTATCGTAGGATTTTGATGGGCAGCTAGGATAGCAGTATCATCCGCGAAAGTAGAGATTTTCACGTAATTTGAAGTTGGTAAGTCTGCTGTATAGATCAAGTACAACACTGGCCCCAGTACACTGCCTTGAGGTACTCCTGCATGAATATCATATAAATCTGTGGATGCGGTATTATATTTCACCAAAAACTTTCGATTGAGCAAATAATTTTCAATAATTTTACAGAAACTTGACGGTAATTGTGCTCTAATTTTATGTAGAAGTCCTTTATGCCATACCTTATCGAAAGCTTGGGCTATATCTAGGAACGCTGCAGAGCAATATTTTTTTTGTTTAAGGAAGTTCCTGATTTCAGATACGACTGTGTGAACTTGTTCCACGGTTCCGTGATCTTCTCTAAATCCAAATTGATGATCCGTTATGATGTTTTTCTTGTTCAAAATTGGCTTAAGTTTTTGCAAAAAGCATTTTTTCGAAAAGCTTTGAGAGAGTTGGTAATAAGCTAATTGGGCGATATGAGTTAACTTTTGTTTCATCTTTGCCAGGTTTTGGAATCATTATAATAACTGAAGTTTTCCAGATTTCTGGATAATGGCCTGTTTTCATTATAGCGTTGAATATATAAGTTATTAGTTTGATACATTTATCCGGTAGATTTGACATCATTTTGCCACTTATCAGATCATGTCCGGGTGCCTTTTTTACATCGATGTTGTCCTTGATCGTTTGTTTGACATTGCGCCACTTGTATTTGATTGGCTTGCTTTCAGACATGTCTGCAAAATTGATTAGATTTTCTTGATTTCCAACTTGCTCGTTAGGTGTAAACACTTCGCTAAGGTGTTTTGCAAATATATTTGCTTTATCTACATCACTTCTTGCCCAGCTTCCGTCAGAGAGTCGTACTGGAGGGAATGAGAGTGTTGGTCGTTTCAGCTTACGTGTAGCTTTCCATAATGAGAAATCCGTTGCTTCAGTAGCTGTAAGTCCCTTGAGATAATGTTGAAGCTCTTCATCATGTTTATTTAACAAAGCGATTTTCACCATTTTAGTCGCTTTATTTAACCTTGATTTAAGAGTAGGTGACCTGTAGAGTTGCCATTGCCTGCGTATTGAGAGCTTGGCCATTAGTAGTTGTTGAATATTCGGAGAAAGTTTACGTTTCTTAAAATTAGCAGACTTGATCAGCGTAGAATTAATCGGGGTAGCGATCTTAGCGGCTTGTTGTAGAATATTAGTTAGTTGTTGAACCGCTACGTCAATTTCATAGTTTGTCTGTGATGGAATATTTAACGAACACTTCCAGCTTATTGTAGACTTAAATAGAGACCAATTAGTATATTGATTCGTCAGGAATCTAGATGGCTCTAGTTATAGAACCTGCGTGTTAAGAGTTATTAATACCGGAGAGTGATCAGAAGACAAATCGTAGCACGTTTCGGCCTTTACTAATGTTCTAGGTATACCCTTTGTTACACAAAAGTCAAGTAAATCGGGGATATTTTGCCTGTCAGTTGGCCAGTAGGTTGGGTGGCCAGAAGAAATATGATCCAACTTTTCATTCTGTATACAGTCCCACAGTTATTTCCTTTCGTAGAAGTTAATCTCGAACCCCATTGGATATGCTTTGCGTTGTAGTCACCTCCTGCTATGAACTTATCTCCTAGAGTTTTAAAGTAATTCGCAAATTGTTTGCTCTTAATTGAGTGTCTCGGCGGGCAGTATACCAAAGATATGATGCATTTCCCTGACCACTCTTCTAGACAGATGCTGGTTGCTTGAATATGTTCTTCCCTATATTTTTGGAGTTCATATAGTGGTTTATTCTGTTTTTAATAAGAATAGCAGTTCCACCATGTGATTTTCCGCTAGGATGTTTAGTATCGTAGATACTGTATCCAGAGATCTTGAGGTAACTCGTATTTGTAAAGTGAGTTTCGGAAATCAGCATAATATCGATATCCTTTTCAATAAGAAACTTTTGTACTTCAAGTTTATGTTGCGCTAGCCCATTGGCGTTCCATACAACTATTTTAATTGGATTCATTGTTGGTTTTTAATGAGAAGTTGCATGAGAGTATTCATGTTTTGAAGCATGAGACTCGTATTAGTCTCCATCATCTGCATAAATTTGTTCATTGACTCATTGAGAGAACTGATCATGTTATAAATACCATGGTCATCGCTTATTTTTGCATTAACAGAGTTGCCTTTGACAGCTTCTGCATAAGATATTTTAGGACTTGTGTTTGGAGATAATTCACTATCGCTGGTTTGATTTTTGAATATGTGATTTAACTTTTGTTGTTCGACTCTTTGTCGTGGAGTAATTTTCTTGCTTAACTCCTTGTATACTACACAACCTCTATAGTTTGCAGTATGATTTTCTCCACAGTTACTACATTTTCTAACCTCGGGTTTTTTTTATCCAGCTCACATTTGCTAGTTTCATGTAGGTTTCCGCATATAACACACACAGCTGGAAGTTTACAATAATTTCTTGAATGGCCATATTCTTGGTAGTTAGTACATTGTAAAACAGATTTACGCTTGTGTGGTTCTTCCACTACGATTTTTCGATACAATAAGTATCTAACATCATAAATCGGATGATGGCCCTTAAATTTTATTGGCTCTGGTTCCAACTCAACTTTAAACAAAGGTTGTGGTTTTCTCTCGCAATTTATTATATTGATCACGCTTTTCACTTTAAAGTTCATAGTTTTTAGTCCTTCGCTAATTTCGTCTGGATCCACAGTGGACTCGATCCCTTTTATAACAATCGTGATTCCTTTCGCACTCTTCAATCTATATGTGTAGAAGAATTTTTGTTTTTTTTTAGGATGGCTATAATTTTTGAATAGCCGTCAATATGTTTTGCTTGAATTCTAGTTTCATTAATATTGCCACGTTTGATTTGGGCAATAAAGAATTCACCGTTGGTTTCCGCGTTGAGTGCAGTTACCAATTGTTTCGATGGTGCCTCTCTTAAGTAAATCGACGGAGGTCTCTTTTTAGGCTCTCCTTTTTTATCATTACTGTGATCTTCCACACATAGAGCTTCGAACCGATTGCGCGATTCTATTCCATCTTGATTTAGCTTAACACTTTTTAGCTTAGACTTTAAAATAGCCTCTTCTGGAGATTTGGGATTACGTTTTCTTTTTGAAGTCACTGTAATGTAACGTTCAATACCCGTTTGCACTAATGTTTGTTGACATTCATTGTCAAGGTCATTATTATGATTATTTTCCATTGTTTTAATGTTTATTTCACTCATATTGCTTACATTAATACTTGATGATTTTGCACTATTTTTATTATATTCTGGAATTACACATACTTTGTATTCTGAAAATACATGTGCTGACGATGCATTTGTTTTTTGAGCAGAAGTCGATGCATTTGAGTTATTTTTTGTAGATTTCACTATATTTAAATCTGATGTTGAGTTTAAAGACGATTTTTTTTGGAGAAAAGAGTCCCATCGTCACATTTTACACCGTGAGTAATCAACAACTTTTAATAAGCACACCTTTGTATGCGGAAAATAAACAAACACTGCACTTTTTTTATTATTTCAATTTAATTTAATTTTTTTTTTGCACTTCGATTTTCCGTCCAAACAACGCGTCGGTTAGACGATGTATGATCCACAAATATTAAATTAAAATATTTAACACAGATATCTGAAATAATCACATTGAAATTTTTAAAATTTAATAAAAACAAAACAAAAATTTTAAAGTAATCACCAAACATAACCGACAAAATTTTATGATAAATGGTAACCATCACGAACAATGACAATGACTTAAATTATTTACCTATAGATGACAGCAAAATCGTTCTGTACTTTTTCCATCAATCATCGTTTCTCACTAACACTACTTAAGGTCTATTTTGAAAAACAGTCGTACACTACAAAAGGTTGAGTACCATTTGAGCATTTTTATTCTCTTTTCTATCTCTACTAAACAATTTGAAGATAAACGATTGTCAAAATGACAATTAATTTTGATTAATCATTTAAATATAATACTATCTCTTTCATATAAATATAATACTATCTCTTTATCGCCATGTTCGCTCCGACCAAAAGATAAAGTTGAAGTCGACGATTCATACTATGGTAAAATTTCAGAACGATTCTCAGAAGGATTTTGTCACGATCTACAATAAATTAATTCCATTCCGTGTGTTTAGACGAGGTATTTGCCCTGAATCGGGATTCGAACCCGGTACCTCCCACTCCAACTGCCGCAGCTTAAACCACTGCGCCACCTGGGCGGACAAACATATTTTCATATGTAAAAGTTAAGTTAAGTTGATGTGGCTGCTATCGCACACTTAGACCAGATTTGATCCGTTGTGATACCACTCTATACGGCTATAGGTCCGAGTCTTTCCATAGAGCCATCTGCGCATTGCATAGATCCATGTCAATGCAGCCTATAGTTCTGACATGGAAGATGGGTCGGCCCAAGGATTCTAAACACGACAGAGGATCCAGATTATGTTTATATTTCACCACCGATCGCACCGCTCAAACGATCGAAGGTGAAAAACCCATTTTGCATCCTGCCTCGAATCGGATTCGAACCCGGTACCTCCCGCTCCAACAGCCGCAGCTTTAACCACTGCACCACCTGGGCGGTATTTTTCATATGTATGTATGTGTAAAAAATATTTTCATTTCGTTTTGTTATATGTCCTTGAGAATTTGTTTTTATTTATTTTTGTTTGTGTGAGTGCGAAGAAATCAAAAAAAAAATTTTGGTGTAAAAAAAAATCCGAAATTATCGCCAAGCAAACCGGCATAGCGATTATGTACAAATTTTAACTAAATTTTTTAGCTAAAATTCGATAAACTAATCAATTTTATTTTATAAAGAAAACTGAATGCAACCAAAACTGCTATACATATTTTCGTGTATGTAACCAATAGTAACAAAAATTCGATAAAATATGAAAATTTTTAGATGTACGTTGGTAGGTGTGAATAAAAAAAACATTAATATAAAATTTTTGAATTTCAAATATATTGTTTTTATTTTATGTGTATGCCTATATAGTTAATAAATTATAAAAATATTTATGGTTTATTTTTTGACTGTCATTTTTTATCAATCAAGTCGTAGACATCAAATTGCCTTATAATTTGTAGACAAGAAATAGCGAAGTTAGAACCGACGTACGTTACTTCAATACAAAAAATGTAGTTTAATCTACGACACATGTTTTTGTATTAGAAAATTTGACTAGTTTATCGATTTTTTTTTAGCTAAAATGTGTACATAATCGCTATGCGGGTTTGTTATGGAAATCGAAAAAAAATCCGGGAATAAAATATCTCGTCTAAACACACGGATTGACACGCACGTACATATTATACATTTTGTTTCCTAATAACATGGCTTTTATTTGCGTCATTTTTCATTTTGGTGTCATGTTGTCTCTTTTACTCAATGTTCGTGTTGGAGTGCAGCATAGCGATTATGTACAAATTTTTTATTTCATATAGAAAACTGAATGCAACCAAAACTGCTATACATATTTTCGTGTACGTAACCAATAATAAAAAAATTCGATAAAATATGAACATTTTAAGATGGTGTGAATAAAAAAAACATGAAAATAAAATTTTTGAATTTCAAATATATTGTTTTTATTTTATGTGTATGTCTACAACTTGATTGATAAACGTCAAATTGCCCTGTAATTTGTAAACAAGAAATAACGAAGTTAGAACCGACGTACGTTACTACAATATTAATACAAAAAATGTAGTTTAATCTACGACACATGTTTTTCTAGTAAAAAAATTGACTAGTTTATCGAACTTTTTTTAGCTAAAATGTGTACATAATCGCTATGCAGATCGAATACAACAACTTCTTTCCTATTTCAATACTATAGTCTGGCATAAAGCAATTCATTATGCATGCCAGCCCTACAACCGTTCGTCCTCCATGAAAGAGTTTGCAATGTTGCAACTCCAACTCAGATTGTAGAAATGTATTGTGCCGAGCATGTATTATTCCTGTCAAACGATTAATAATAAGCAATATATGTTATATGAACGCTACTAATTAAATTAGTTAATTAATTTCGTTCTAGATACGTTTTATTTGTAGTACAATTTGTAGTATTGTATTTACACATAATTAATCGACGAATCTGTAAAGTACAAAGGCTATGAATTTATTTCATGCAAAAATGTTTTTACTTACCTTTTGTGTCATACGAAGTATATCAGTTAGAATAAATCAAGTACCAAAACTAAGTACGGTACAACCAAATAAAAAAATTGCACTCAGTATTGAGAAAAATTCACTACCAATTTACAACACATCACAACAAATGTGTACGAACCGATGGAAAAATGAAAAGTTATGGTCATATAACACAAGAGAAAAGTGGTATCAACATGGCTATCGTTCCGAATGTATGTATAGAAAAATGTTTTAATATTCGAGAAAAGGTCGAAAATTGGTAATTTTAATTCAAACAGCTGATATTCTTATTGGTTTTGACGAAAACTATTATAAAATAGATGAGAAGCAGGATGTTCAACTTACGTTCTTATATAGTCGACCAGGTGGGGACGGTCCAGGCTTAATTTCATCTATATATTTAACGGTTGAATCGGAATATGGTAACAGTACTTCATATCGAATCAATGGAAGTATAGGCCGCCGTAACATTGGTATAATTTTGTTTGTGTATTCCACGCGTGTTGTTGGATGGACTGTTAAAGTTTATGGCGAGATAAGTGATAAGAAAGACAAAAGAAATTTCTTTTACGATTATTACTACGAATATGGATGTTATCGTCCAATATTCAACCGAAGAAAAGGTCCTACATAAACCTTCTTACTTTTTTTTATTCAATCCAAAAGTAAATTTGGAACTATGTAGTTGTGCTACAAATTGTAATTTTTGATATAATTTATATAGTTTAATTTAATAAATGAAATATAAAATTCTGATAAAAGTGCGAATAATAATTATTGTGCAATTCGATACCATATATATGATAGCATCTAAATCAGTAAAATTTTAATTAAGAATTTATTTTCAAACATTATCTTCTGAATCTTTTTTTTAACATCATAAACTGTATCGCAATATAAAAATGACTAAAGCTAGATTCATTGGATTTGAGTATATTGTATATTTAAGGATTTAATCGTATATTCAAAGGTAATTTTTTAAATTTGGCTGGCACTAAATTAGGTTTCTTGTTCAATGCTACAAACAGGGTCATGATGCTAACTATACAGTTTCTTAATTTTCAATTAACCTACAATTAAACATTGATGAACAACTCTGTCAAAAGCTACAAAGGTGTAAACAAAGTGACATCACCCACTTCAAGGCACCTGCAAACAAAGTGACTTTACCCATTTCCTCGTATATAATATTCTAAGACGAACCAATGCGATTAACATAATTTGTGACCAATGCCAGTGAGAATCATTAACAAGGCTTTCATTTTATCTTTTTATATTAAGAAGAATCGGAGAATTTACTTAAATCAAATGCTCTTTTTATTCCAGCCACAACGCTTTGGCTAAATACTTAAGTGGCTAGTTTGACCTTCAGTTTATCAAAGTGACCTTGATTAGTGTGTTTGTCGGTCAATTTTGAACCCATTCGAGTTGGAGATTATTGCTCTAATTTAAAAAGTTCACGTATAACATCACCCAAATCAACAAAACCATCGACACAATCGCGAATTGAATTATATTTTCAATTTTGCGAATTTTAATTTCGTCAAAATTAAACTGCATTGTCTGTTCATTGTATGTAACGATTTAATTTTCTCCTTTAACTTGGTAAGCATCAGTACGCTCTCTGTTCCCGGTAAGAAATTTGTATTTGGTTGCCACCGTATAAGCGAAGTTTAACCCTTGGGTACGAAATTCTTCTTTTTATAATTCTGCTTTTCAAACTTGATTTTCTTAAAAGGATTGCAATAAGTTTTTCCTTATAAACCCAAAAACTTAGGATATAAAATTGCTTAAAATTTTTAAATTGATAATTTTGTTAAAATTGAATTAAATAAAAAATATTAAATTTATTTGTTGGTTATTTATCACTGCGTGTGTATGTGTTGATGTGGGTTTTGTGTGTATGCCTGGGTTTATGTCTGTATGTATATATGTGTGCGTATTTATATGTGCATGAAGGTATGTGGGCGAGTATAAAACTGTGCCTGTAGGAATGTCTATGTTGATTTTATAAAATAGAATTTAAAAAAACAGATTTTTTTCAAAACCGAATTTTAAAAGAACAGAATTTTGTAAAACCAGAATATTTTAAAACAGAATTTTTGAAAAAAAAAAAATTTCGAAAAAACAAAATTTTGTCAAAACAGAATTTTGTAAAATTATATACCGATCCCGCAAAGTTTACGACGGCAACTCAAAATTTAATCTATCTCTCATGAAATTGTATGGTTTTTAGGAGATCGGTAATAAATGTTTTGTTCCAATATTTTAAACGGTTCTGACCACTTATGCGTTTTCCATCTGTCTGAAAGCAACAATTGACAAATAGTTTTGTAATGTTCACTTTTGTTTGCATTAGCAATTAAACCACTTAAATTTGGCTTAGTTGTAGACATTTTCTTTCTGCTTTTTTCTTTTGACTCTGCAAGTTTTAAATTGTTTTGAGTAATTTGATTTTATTTTCCCGTAGTTTATCAATTCGAAGAACACATTTGCGATTTAAAGACCGATAAACTTTTATTCTTTTCGCAATAACTGCATACTGGCTCTAAAACTTCTAATACGTTGGTTAAATATGGGTCCGGCAATCCTGAGATTTCGGTTAAAGTCAAGTTTCATGTCGTTAGTTTAATTTTTAAAATTTGACAAATAATGCAGTTCTTGTAACGAGAAAACGAGGGAGTAGTAAGTCGATCTTCACACCGAGTAGACGTGTTTTGCTGCTCGGTGTTTGTTAAATAAAATAAATGCGTTTGTGTGTGTGTGTGGTTTAACATCTGATCTGTTTAGCTAACCTGATCATTCACTCCATTCCATAAATCCTATCTTTATGTCCGTTTTAAGAATTTAGAACAAACAACATTATTTCACACCATACACAAAAGATTTCTTGTATAACACACTACAATCCAATGAAAGAAATCACCAAAGCGGCCATCCGTTTCAGAAAGTTTAAAGTTTGTAATAGAATTTTGTATGCAGCAAATTAGCCGCTTATTAAAGTAAAATAAATTTTCTAGTCAAGACCACCGGTCAAGTAATCCCCATCCAATGTTAAGCATGTCACTCCAGAAATCCTATCCATTTACACTTATATGAGTAAATAAAATAAAATTATTTCAATAAATTATTATTTTCCATGGAAATAATAAGACAAAAGTTGTTTAAGAGTACATAATATAATACATATACAAGAGCATATGCAAAATAATGAACTTTATTGACAAAATAAAATCAATGCAAATATAAACCGTTTCGTTAAAACACGACTTTCCTAATATATGAACAAACATCCTATAAATCGAACTTAAAATTTTAGCCAGTTTAAATCTCACCAATCAATAGGTAATTTTACTGATCGTCAATATAATGATCGTATAATGGTAGTGATTGTAATAAACAATCTTCAATCCCTTCTACCATTAATATACATAGGACTACACTAAAATCTCAATAGTCTTACAGATGTAATCTTAATTCAAATTTCATATAAGATTCAAATATGAAAGCATCATTTGCAAAACTATTGAATAGCAAAACCATCGAAGTTTTTACTGTATGTATATATGGTATAGATGTATATAACACCTGCACAAAATATAAAATAATAATAAACAAAAAATTCTCTAACAAACATAGGAAACAGAATTTTGAGGGACGAAGCGAAAAATGTGTTATATGTATACATAATATGAATACCTAGGACATTGAAATGTAGACTGCATTGTGTGTATTTGCATTTTCAACAATCAAATAATGATGTATATACAACACACACAATACACAATCCAAACATATATAAAAATAAAATGTAATTCACCAATTACATTGAATATGTTTATAGTTTCCAATACAACAATCGCACAATGGCAGTGATCGCCTTAAAATTTAAATATATAAAATCCCTTCTCTGTATGCTTTAAAACATACATAAACCAAAATATGAAAAATCGTCTAAATGAAAGGGAAATATATAACGTTTATTTAGTTAGAATTGTACGAAGAGCGATGTGCTAGTCAAACGAAAGAAAAAAACACACGTCGCATGCGATCGCTTCCAATGGAATATTGTAATGAAAATCATGTAAATAAGATACAAAGCAAAAACGTTATATATTATATTATATAAAGAAAAAACAACAACAAACTGAATATTTTAAAACCAATACCAAAGACAATGTACTACAAGATAGACATCTTGCACCCATGGAATTTACATATAAACTAAAAATCAGAAATTTTTTCAAATACTTAAGAAGTATTTTGTCAAAATAGGACAACGGACGATTATCTATAGATCGATTATCTCGCTCGATCACATGGCTGTAGTTTTATTTTAATATGTCCTAAAAAAATATAGATATCTCTTTTATGTTTACACCATATTTCTAATTAAAAAATGAAACAATACAATACACATACTAAATCATTTCTGGATACTGAAAATTAACTTTTATATAAACCAAAAACGAAAGAAATTTATTATATATGTATCACGTTTAACACTTTCACGGCGCAGTTGGCAATTTACTTCATTATATATAGCATTTTTGCAGCACTCGATAAAATAAAATCAAAAGCCCTTGAATAGGTTAAGCAAAGTTATAAAAAAATACACATGAACAAACACAAACAACAATTTGTGATTTTATTAAGATGTTTTGTACAATACAAATGTAAATTACATATAGATTGCAACTTGCAATATATAATATGTATATGTATTTTGGTTCAATATTTTGAATTTTTTTTGATAATTTACAAAATAAATCGTCGTTTGTGTTTGACGATTATAAGGTTTTGTTGTTGTTGTTTCATACACTTTTCTTTTGCATAGATGGATTTTGATTTCTAATAATTCCATTTATTAAGGTTAATTTTTTAGTATTGATATATATATATATATATATATATATATATATATATATATATATATATATATATATATATATATATATATATATATATATATATATATATATATATAGAGAGATATAAATATAAATATATATATATTGCCTGTGAGATTAAATGGTATTTTACAAAATATAATAAAATATAACATAATATAATAATATAATATAATAATAATAATAAAATATAATAAAATTCAACGGTGATAATTTTTGAACCGAAGCTCATGATTTGAATAATAAAAGTCGAGCACCATCTCGTTGTTTGGAATTACATTGCAAAACAGCACATTTAACGCCCGACGGTCTATTCATATTAAATATAAAACGATGCAATTCAACAAATTATATATTTTTATCAACAAATTAAAAAATAAATTAAATATGTACGAGAATACAATATTTTTATTTACACACCAACAATAACAAAATTCAAAAATTTTTTTTGAAAATTTGTAATGTAACCTATTAATACGCCTTCTACCACAAATTTTCACAATGTTAAAGTAGGTTCAAAAAATAATTTATGAAGAGTGTCTCTTGTCAAAAATAGACAAAACTATATTAATATTTTATCGCGCGACTTGGATAATGTAAGTTTACAGCATATATCGCTGAAAATCAGGCGCTTAGTCACCTTGATGTCAACCATTCACAAAAATTGTTTATAAACACCTGCCCAAAAATTAACCTATGACGAGGCCTTTCGGAAGTTTTTGAATCGTTATGACCGCAAAGAGCATTGGGTGAACGCATTTATAAGAACGTGTTTAGATACACTAAATGCCACTTCAAACCTCACATGAAATTATCAGAAGATTACTCTTTATTGGCCCAGAAGCAAATAATTTCGAAATCGCTGGCACATTTGAGCACATGTTACACCAAAAAGGCAAAATTAATTTGTCTCCTCTTGGTCAGAATAAGTTCTTTAAAAATCTACGCAATGGGCTTAGTTCTAATGTTGTTGTTCTAAAAATTGAAAATAGATCACGACATTTGTCAGTTCAAGCAGTAACTGTACGGTATCGAAAGCCATCCTATCCTAAAATCTACGTCATTTGGAGTGTGTACCAGACAACTTCCAAATAACAAAACCTGTTCTTAATATTGATGATCTCTGAATGAATTGACAACCACTTCTTCTTTACTCTTGAGATATATTATATGAATATATTGTGAATGTGGTAATGAAAGAACTGATAGTACAGCCAGGACTAAAAATTAAGGGGGACCTCACAGAAATACCTAGAAAGCTCTGATGGGATAATTATCAACTATAACAGACACGATTATATACTAATTATGAATTGTCTCTATTCATAAAAAAAATTCTTATAAGAACTATTCTTGAGAATCTTTGATTTTAAGCGAATGTATTATAATAAAAAATGTATTGATCTCAGTTTTAAAAAGTGCTTCACCACTATTTAGTAGATTATTTGGTAATCACAAAAACTCGTCTTTCTACCAGTAATTAGTGTATTACCGTACTATACATATATACCAGGAAGTAAAACTCGACAAAGAGTCATCTCATTATCAATATAATGGTTAAATGACCATGAAGTTCAGATTTAGACTGTTTTAAATGATTTAAAATTTAGATGAATGCGCGACTTACAAAATAATATGAAGATTATCTACCATATGCTTACGTACCCTATAAATACACAAGAAAAAATGTAAATAACATAAATTATACAACATTGGGCAGTTATATTCAAGAAAGTATTTCTCTGAACAGAAAATCAAATACTTGATACAATGCATTGAACTGGCTTCCAAAACGACTGAAGTTAGACTAAATCAATGTGCTGAAATCCGTCCCAAATAACGTTAGATCTATCTTCATTAAATTACAATCCTCCTAGTATGGCGATATAGAGTATAATTACTGTACGGCTATTTATATCTACAGAAAAAATAGTTTCAGAAAAAAAATAACACCTACAGATTAGTTAAAAAAGCTTAATTGAAAGCATTAGCAAAATCGGTGTAGATAGCACCGAGCTGTAGCTAAATGTAGCTAAAGTATACTAAATTTTATAATTGATTAATATACTCGCAAAGAAAAAACAATGAGAAATGTCAGAAAATAGCAAAATTATATATAATGAGCGTAATTATTGCTCATAATTTTTTTTTTTTTTTGTTGGATGTTTGCGATCAAAATTTGGCAAAAGTTAAGTTAAGGCCAACCGCCCAGGTGGCGCAGTGGTTAAAGCTGCGGAAGTTGGAGCGGGAGATACCGGGTTCGAATCCCGATTCGGGGAAAGATACAAATGGGGTTTTCACCTTCGATCGTTTGGGCGGTGCGATCGGTAGTGTAAAATGAACATATCCCCCTGTCGTGTTTAGAATCCATACAGAGTGGTATCACAACGGACGAATTGCTGGTCTAAGTGTGCGAAAACAGCCACAACAACCTAACCTAAGTTAAGGCCAATTAAGACTATAGCCGTACAGAGTGGTATCACAATGGACAAATCGCTGGTCTAATTGTGCGAAAGCAGCCACAACAACCTAACCTAAGTTAAGGCCGATTAAGACTTTACAACATTTTTCCATAAAAAAGTTTGTTGCTTCAAAAAAGCTACGCACAGTATAATTTTTTTTCATTTGAATATAATTTATACTTCGAGATAGTTTTAAGGATTATGAATGAGTTATACCAGAACCGACTAAAATAAAGATGGCTCTGGTTATACATATATTTAATGTAATTAAAACGTATATATATATATATATATATATATATATATATATATATATATATATATATATATATATATATATATATATAATATATATATATATATATATATATATATATATATATATATATATATATATATATATATACATATTACGAAATGTTAACAGTTGACATCACAATCTAAAATCGTGACGGTATATCATAAACTAATTTTTCTCCAAAGCTATAATGTGTATGGATGTGAAATTAGCATCTGTTGGATTTGAACGAAAGTGGGTGTTTGCCATGCCATGGGATTGGTTACCATGGGATTGTTTAGTTTCGAACACCGAGCTTTAGATACATATAAATATATAAGGAGAAGTAACAAATACAGCAATGCGTGGGTTTCAGCCTCATGAATCAGATATCACACTACCACAATTATTTAAAAAAACCGGCTAATTTACACAAACTTCTAAAGATTTTATTCGATATTTTTTGCAATGTAATAAAAATTCGTGAAATGATAATTTTTATCATAAAATATTTTTAATAAATCACGTTATATCACGACATAAACCCTCGTTGACCACTTCCAAGTTACTACCATTCCGTCTTTCTTTTTATTTTCCTCTCATCATGTCTTGCACTTCTTACGGCCGTAGCCAGATCATTGAAGGCCTATTAGTTGATATTCAAAGTTCTTTCTTTGATCCGTGTGTAGCTCTAATGATCCTCTAACCCTCTAGTATTAAAAATTTAAAATAAATTAATTGTGTATAAAAACTATATAAAAAAATTTTACCATTCGACATTGTGGTTTATTATTTTTCTACTATAAACATACACTCGCGGACAAAATTAACGCATATTTTTTTTGTAATAAAAAAATCCCGCAGGTCAATTTTAATACTACTTGTGTCAAATGATAGCACATTTATATTTTTATCAGAAACCACCTTGAATAAAGTTTACTGCAAGCTAATCAATTAAATTTTTCAAAAATGCTTAATCAAAAGTGCATTTTGTTTGAAATCCAACGCAACGATCGGCTTTTATTCCATTGCATATCAATTATTTTTCAATGCAGTACCACTAGTTCTTGTAAATGTGTTCTAAAGCAAACACCTAATATAAAATCCATTGTAATATGGTACCCGTTCAAGAGCTGGAGACGGTTAAAGTGGTCACATTGTATCAGGAAGATTATACACAAGTACAAATCGCACGAAAATTAGGAATTAATCAGTCTTCGGTTTCACGAATACTTGAGCGGTATCGTGAGACTTTAGAGTATAAAAGAAAGCCCGGATAAGGACGTAAAAGGTGCACAACCGAGCATGACGATCGATTTTTAAAAGTGAATTCGTTAAGAGATCGAAAACGAACTTCTACTCAACTCAAAAATGAGTTACTTAATGCGCGTCAAGTGAATATTAGTGTCAGAACAGTTAGACGAAGATCAAAAGAAGTGAACCTAATTCCAAAACGTCCCGTTAAAGTTCCACGGCTTCTTCCCCGCCACAAATCCAGCCGTTTAGAATTTGCTCATACTCATGCAAATTGGGAAACCGATCAATGGGCCTCTGTTCTCTTTTCAGATGAGACCAGAATCCAATTATGGAAACCAGATGGACGTAATCTTGTATACAAAAGAGTTGGAGAATCCTACGCACCGTGTAACATGGAGCAAACTGTAAGCTTTGGTGGAGGTTCAATAATGTTTTGGGGTGGAATCAGTTGGGATGGCCGTACGGAGCTGGTGGAGATTGGTTTGAGGATGAATGCAGACTGGTATGCTCGGAACATTCTTGGCGATCACGTTTTGCCATATGTGGGCTTCATAGGTTATGACAGTTTTGTGTTAATGCAAAATAGATATTGGCATTCGTGCACTTAAGTGGCCACCAATGAGTCCTGATCTTAATCCGATTAAACACGTGTGGGACATTCTAAAACGCCGTATTAGAGCTAGAAATTCCGCACCAGATTCGACAGCAGAGCTAAGAGTTGCAGCGCAAGAAGAGTGGAATCTCCTTCCGCAAGAAATGATACAAAGCATTCTACTTAGTATGCCCAGAAGGATGGAAGGTGTAATAAGGGCACGGGGGGGGGGAGGGAGGGGGGAGTGTAAATACTCATTATTAAATTAATCAAATTAAATTGTAATAAAGCTAGTTTTAATGTTTATAAACCGCTTTTAAAAATTAAAAAAAATAATTCAACACATTTTAACATTTTGCAATGAAAAATGTGCCTTTTTTGAGAAAATTATAAATTTGGGATCATTTCATACCAGTTTCACTGAAATTGTACAGCGGGATTTTTTTTTATTAAAAAAAAAATATGCGTTAGTTTTGTACAGGGGACAAAATTAACGCATATTTTTCTAGCGAAAAATTATTATTTAGCGAAAATAATTTTAAAGTTTTCGTTTTGTACAATAAACATATAAAAATCGCCAATTTTGTTGTCAATTTTTTTATTGTTACCATAAAATATACTCGACCCGACTATATTTTATAGTATGTTTTACGTTTTTGCTCAAACAATAGCTCAAAAAAATAAAATAAAAAAATCCAACAAAATAATGTTTGTTTATATTTCTGTTCTTCTTTTTCAAATAAAAATCGCAATGTACTAATCGCTTCTTTTTCTTTTAAATCGGCCTTTAAGCGGGGAAATTTGTATGTTTCCAATGATTTGATTGGTTTGATTCCTGAATCATTTTTTGATCGCGTACGTGAACTAACCATAAATACAAATAAATAAAATATTTTTCAACGAAAAAGCAAAATGGTTCTTCACTTAGTCGCGTAGTGGTAAAATTATGCGTAACTGTTTCTAACTACTCGTGAAAAATAGCAAGAGCAGTTACCAGTAGATAGTTTAGCAAAGATAAGAAACGAACTACAAGCGATTCACTAGCGGTTGGTCGATTGGAAAGCGATTATAAGTTGCTTTCCAATCAACCAACCGCTAGTACCCGCTGGTAAACCACTAGTATTTCGGTTCCTATCTTTGCTAAATGACGTTTAGTACATAGAACAAAGACAAGAACCTAACTACTAGCGATTCACTAGCCGATACTAGCAGTTGGTCAATTATAAATCGCTTAATTATATTTCACGAGTAGTTAGAAGCAGTTACGCATAATTTCACCACTACGCGAATAACTGTAGCATCGCTTCGCTTTTTCGTTCAGAAATTATTATTTTTTTATTTATGTCTAAAATAAATATAATTTTATTTTCTCTGTTCTGCCAGTTTTCACTCTCAGTCAAGTTCCATTTGGGATGTAGATTTTATGTTTTAGGGTTGGTTGAAACCCTTAAATTTTTGGCCAGCTACGCAATGGATTTTAATAACAAACATTTTAATAGTTTAATTTGTATAAAACAATTTTAATTTATCTCCAAATAATAATATGAGGTGTAGCGCATCTAGTTTTGGAGATACCAAGTTACCAACCAAAACGTAGAATCGAGAGGAATTCAACAAATTGCGATATATGGGATTATTGTTTTAATTTTTTTAAATAAAACTAATTCGTCAAATAAAACTATCATGAAAATATAGATGATAAAATAATGGACTAACTTTTTAATTCGGTTGTGTTGGAGTTATGATTCTTCAATGTCTTAAAGAGAGATTTAAGATTATTTTCACTCCATTTCCATTCAGCATGCCAAATACAACTATAATTATTAAAAATTACTTATAAATATATTATTTATATTTTAATGTTATACTCGTACATGGTAAGAATAAGCGAAACAAAAACTATTTCTTCTAATATGTTATTTTCGATACTCACGTGTAAAATTCTTAATCAGATACTACCTTAACAATAAAAACAGTCTATAGATATAAACTTTATTATATTTATAATTCGCCAAAAATAGTAACAGTCCATCCAAACGAGGTTGTACTATAGACATACATAATAATTTCAAAAAATTTTTGTCCTTTACCACCTTTGGTTAAGTATGCATACGAATCATATTTATCAGATTCAATAGTTAAAAAGACATGCGAAATAAAATAAAAATTAGCAGTAACATTTCTTGGATAATGTAAGGTGATATGGTATGAACGTTCATTTTCAAATTTATAAAATTTTTCAACATAACCAACTTGTAGGAAATCTGAGTGAATATGAAAATAATCATGCATAAAAAATTCACTAAGATCAAACATAATATATGTGTGCTTATACATACTTATAGATGAACGTCCGATCACAAACCATTTTTCGTGAGATTTGTTCAAGGCGCGTGAGAGTTTCCAGCGACCGTTGCACTTTTCTTTTGCCGTGGATACTTCAGGTAAATCGTCCGCAATGATATTTGGTGTGTTTCGTCTTAAAGAAAGTACTGGTTGTTTAGATTTTGTGCGTGCTAATATCGTTGAAGGTCTTTGTATGGATTGAGTATGTGTGGTATGAATAATTGCTGCTGTACTAATTATTAGTGCACGAAATAAAATCATTCTATTAAATTCTATCTGATATTCAGAATACAAATTAATACTATTAAATTATTGAAATGTTTACCATTAAATATTTACTTTAGTTATAGTTAATTAATAAAGTCAACCCCAAATGTATTTCTATTCGGTTGCGATAACTAGATTCCAACTGTGTAATGTAGTTTATTCTTTTATAATAAATTTTGCAAATTCATTATTACGCTAAATCAAGTAAGTATAGTGTGCATGATTCGTAAATATCAAGCACAAATCATGAAATCCATAAAATTCTATGACACAGTTACCTAAAACTTATCAAAGCAGGCGAATAAATCTAGTTTGGATTGCTCAATTGACGACTGGTATTCGAAAAAATAGTTAGAAGGATAGTTTGCTAAAAATACAACTAAACGAATTTATAGACTACAAACGAGACTGTGATGGTAGAAATCTGAGGTCTTAAGATATCAGATTGCAACATACTTAAGCCATGAGAACTAACTGTAGAGATTAAAGAAATATCATTGAACTTGGGAGTTGATTAATTTAATACACAGTTGTTGATACTAGGTAAGGTAACTTTTACAATTCAGCCGTATTTTTATACTTAAAGCCCAGTTCTATCATTATTTTTATAGATATCACTTTATGTTCGGGTTTAAGCCCAAATTGTCAGTAAACTTTTGTACAATGAGTTTTATAATAATATTAGGACTATAAATATCCACCTTCCCGGCTCCGGAATTTGTTGCAATAGTCTATTCCAGTTACGATGATTTTTTATCGTTTGTTATTATACTTGGATTGATAAATCATGATAATTTACTGCTTCTTGTTTATTTGGCGCAAGTGGTAGTAAGAGGGAGAATAGGGTTTATTATGGAATGTTGATATCTCTGATTCCAAAATAACAAGAACTTATAAAAGTAAGAAACAATAAAACGGAAGAAGTCCAAAAAGCTCCATAATTTATTGAGAATTGTTTTTGATTTTACCTTATAGTTTTTATATAGAATGAGTATGGTCTTTAAATTATTAATGGTTGATCAATGAGTTAGATTAAGTTGCGAATCACGCAAATTGTTTTCCACGCAGGAGGCAGGATGTTTAGAATGCAGTAAACAATTTTTAAAACGCATCATCCCGGGTAATCCATTTAAAAATAATCATTGGTATGAAAGTTTCCATAAATGGCACCCAAACCTCACAGTTCGAACTCCAGAAACGATAACTGATGCCAATTCAAAAGTAGCCTAGACAAATATTCTCAGATGGTTAATCAAATCAAAACTTATATAGCTAACAAAAACTGAAGAATATTCAATGGAGATGAAACGAATTTCTTAATGTGTCCTAAAACTGGGAAAGTTATTGTTCTAAAGGTAATTTTGTTAAGAACATAGTTACACAAAATGGAATTAAATGTTAGAAAATGAACGGCTCAAAGAACTTGTATGAAATCGATCGTGGTCATGTCAAGGAAAATTTGACGGTCAAGTTTAGTTTTTCCGCATCTGGTTTTATAGTACCTTCATTATTGGTGTACCTTTACAAACGCGTCAGCAGACGTAATCAGCACAATTCCTGATGGTCTTATGTGTCTGATTCTGGGTGGATGACTACTGAAGTTTTTATCAATATATTGAGGGTATATTTTACCCGAACATCGTGACACAAAATGTTGAGTTTTCCGTTATTTTATACATTGATTGTCACAAAATACATCTGATTGATATATCAGTTATCTAAGCTGTGTGAGAAATTATCCATATAAGGATAATACCCGAATTCAACTAGAATAAATTTTTCTTTGCAATTTGCTGACGTGTCAATTTTTAAATCATTTTTAAACCGGCTGACTGAAACTAGTTCTAAATTGGAGAAAAGATAATATCGATCTAAAGCTAACAAAATCTTGCTTCGTGTCAATTTTAAAAACGGTGATCAAACAATACATCAACAATCATTCAATTATTAATGGTTTCCTCACCTGTGGTTTATATCCATTCAACCTGGATGCGATAGATTATTCGAAATGTTTAGGAAAAAATTCTTCAAATGATGTTCAATGCACAGGAAGCGGCAACAATGACGGCAGTGGAAATATAGTTGAATGTTCAATTAGTTTTGAAATGTTTAAAAATATTGTTGCCCAGAAAAACTCAAGCAGTTTAAAAAAATTCAAGACAGTCCTGCAGAAGATTTCTTAATACTAGAGCAAATTTATCGAACGTTCCTTTCAAATGCATGTATAGCTAATGTAAGAATAGGTTGCACCTTATAAAACTATAAAATATTTATACTTTTCTATTTCAATAACCTATAGGAAATGGATAACATGTTTATCTTCGATAACGATGTTGCTGTTGAAAACGACAATGAAAACGAAGAGAAGAGGGCAACATTGAACACGCAATGATAACCGAGCCTGAACAAGTTTTTGCCACACTATCGCAAGAAATCCAAACTATTGAATATGAGGTTAAAATAATTTGCATAATTATTAAAAAAAAATTTTATTTCAGGGGCCCAGAAAATATAAATTTGTCTGGTGTTCCTAGTGCTGTATCTAGATGATTCAAATATTCCAATTCAAAACTCTCTAACTGTCCCTGAAACACCTGTGTGCAAAGGAGTTAAACATTCCGAGCATCGCCGCTTTATTATTTTATCAACACCATATCAAAAAGCGGAAGGAAATAAAATTAATAAGAAACGAACTCCAGAAATCGAAAAGGAAAATCGAATTAGAGAAAGACAAATTAAACAAAAGGAATCAAGAAGCGACGAAGTTTTTCATAAAACATTATCAATAGTGATCAACCAAATCAAATATTTGATATTTTTAATTTAAAAATATTCCTTATATTGGAGTTATTTATTATTATATATTAAATATTTATCGGCAATCAAGTTGCCATCTTCAGTAGTTATAATAATCATAATCTATGGCTTAGACACCGTAAACGACGCTTACCGCGTCTCGACTGAGACCTTACGAACCAGTTTTAACGATTGGTGCACATTGTAGTTGGTCAGCCCAACAATGTTTTTAAACACAAACGCGTTTTATGTCATCCGATTGCATGTTAATTTTTTTGGTCAACGGCGGGAATCGAACTCGGGACCGTGGCGTGATGAGAAACTATCTTAACCATTAAGCTACAACCGGCGTTATTATAATAGGGCTTTGTTATTATGAACTAAAATATAAATTTTATTTCCATGCATTTTTCTAGGGTAGTGTTTTTTAGAGTATAATATTTTATGGCGTATTTTTCAAAAGTAGCTCGTAAAGATGGTTCGTCATAGTATTAGAGTTGTTGTTGTGTAGACATTTATTTTTGCGCTTCATATATATTTCAAATTCTTCTAGCCTGTTCATTTGTTCGCTTGTTTCATCTTGTACAGAATTTTTAAGTCTGTATCGATATTTGTGAAGTTGTGTTGTGTATCATTGATATGGAGAGTAAATCTTGATTCAGTTTTCATTTTACCGATATCCTTTAAATGTTCGTTAAATCTTAGTTTCAAGGATTCACTGGTTTGTCCTGTGGTAAAATGATGGACAGTCTGAACATGTTAATTTATAAATTATGCTGTCAATGTAAAACAAATACAGTAATGTAATGTTACTGTATTTGTTTTGTGTTTAATATGCAATTTTATATCCAAAGTTTTTAAATATTTTTGGTTATTTAATATTTAAATATTATTTACAATCCGCAATAACGTATTTTCTTTGTGTATTATCTTCAAATTGTAAAGTAGTGTTCTGTCGGTAATTGGTTCTGTTTATATATGTTTGATTTATCTCGTCTATTTGACTGTTTCATAACCATTTTTATGTTCGACGTATTTAATGAGTTTAAGTTCGTTTTGGTAATCTTCTGTTGAATTAGAGATCTTATTCAATCGGTGTATCATATGATTATATGCGTCTATTTTATGTTGATATGGGTGTTCTGAATTTGTATGTATGGTTTGGTCTGTTTGGGTGGGTTTTTTGAATATTTTAAAGGTGTAGTAAAATGTGTTTACTTTGTCGATGTTTTTATCGTTAGATTTAGAAAATTAATTGTGTTATTTTGTTCTATTTCTTATGTAAATTTTACGTTTATATAATTAAGTTTCTCTAGAGTACCCGTAAATTGTAGTATTATGTCCTCTATGCCAATATTTGATGTTCTTTAACAATTTGTTTTAAATATTTAATATTTTATTTTGTTTTTTCTTTCTTTATTAAAATAATCAATTAATTCACTTCTAATCACTTCGCCATCTTTAAATTGTTTTTTGGTTCCAACGACAATCAGCTGTTTGTTCAGAAGTTGAATTATTCATCAGAATTCAACTTCTGATCAAGCCCATTTCATCCACGTACCAAGTATTTTTTGGTATTATAAAATTGTGTAGTACACAACAACATATCACAATTCTTATAACTTCGCGTTGGTGCAAGTTAATTGACCCGATTACTTAGCATTCCAAACGCACGACGATCTTGAGCTTAGCGACGATTTATTTTGCACTCATCGGTTGTTGTAAATGGATACGAGAGGTGCTCACTGTAAACGCCATAACCAACAAGAGCGGGGTTAATGGTTCAAAATCCATAAAACCATTAATCGAACTTGGGCAGAGGATTTTAGGAGTATTGACTCCATAAGCCGTTGATGGAGACGCTGATTTGCTAAAACTTAGCAAACAATAATCCATTGTAGGATTAATTAATACTGCGAAAACTTCTTTTATTACAATAATTGATGTTATATCAAGAGATCCGACCATCTAGCAGTTTTCAGCCAGAAACTGTTCTCTGCGACTCAGTGAGGATCGCTAAAGGGGTTCCGCGAATTCCAGGGACTGACATAACCTTAATCGCACACCCAGAGGATGCTCAGGCACCAACTATTACTCGTCCATCAGTCAGAAGAAATAAACGGGCCAAACGTGATTAATGAAGAAAACTATTTGGCCCAGATGATTAAATAAGAGGAAAAAAAAATTGAATTAAAACAAGAGAAATTGAACATTGAAATCAAAAACTAAATATTTTGGAAAATATTTTAAATAGTTTAAATGAAATAAAATATAAAATGACAGACACTTTTAATATTAATTCAAAATCCTTAAATTTAATCGAAGTATCCAGTCACTATATTTAACTGTACTCTGTGGGCTTCGGCTAAAACTGACTGGCTATATATTTCTGCAGTCTCAGTTCATCATCACTTTCGTCGTTCTCTGATATTTCATCCGGCAAAGGAATACGAGCTATTATTAAAATATTATGAAGGACAGCATACGCATTTATTGTCTTTTCGGGTTTTTCAGGACAATACAATAGAACCCTCTCCTTTGATAAACACCGAAATCTGTTTTTAATATACCTATGCATTGCTCCGTGTTACCTTGTGTGCTAGATTATAATTTTACACCGTCCGTTACAGTTTTTTTGATAGGGGTCATTAACCACGGCTGTAATGGGTAACCACTATCTTCCAATAGTCAAAAATTTCGTTCCCTATTCGAGTTATTCCATTCCATGTTCCTGTAACAAGAAATATATTGGTCAAACGTCAAATTACTTAAGACAAGACGTCAACGACATCAAAGTGATATGCGTTTAGACAAAAAGACACAGCACTTTCACAACATGTACAGATAACTAAACATATTCCTAGTCTTACAAAATACAAAATTTTAAAACATGAAACTAATTATAAGAAATGTATCTTCCTATAAAGCTTACACATTCTTAAAGGTAACAATAACATGAACTTTAAAACGGACACAGAAAAGATTAAAACAATATACAAATTTATGTTACACACATACAATAAACATCTTACAACATAATAATTTATTTAAATAAACATAACTTTAGATATAAACATCAAATTAAGATAATTCATAATAATTATTCTTATTATGACATTTTGACATTATAAATGTTGGATTGCACAGCTGATCGTTAGTTTACTATCTATTGATTTATATGATTGATTTTTTGGATTAAGGTAGATAGTAAGTTAAATTTTGGAGAAATGTGTGTTGGAGAAATACATAACTAGATATGAATTGAACCAATATGTTTGTATTGATTCAAGTCTTGGTTAATATTTTTAATATAATCAGTTGAACGATTATTGGATTATATGTGATAAATTTTAATTTCGAAATTTAATTTTCTGTAAACATTACTTTTTTAATTTCAATTTTTGTTTTTATTTCATTTTCAAAATAAGAAACAATAAGCTTCTGATATGGAAACATTACTTGCAATTTAATTTATACAGGGTGAGTTTCCTTATAAATGCAGGGCTTTTATCTCGAGAACGGTGCTAGATAGGAGAAGATTACTGAATGAAATTTATTAAGAGTCGAGAGGGACGTCTAGTGGTGATCTTCAATGACCTTGAAACTCATTAGTTTCGGAGATATAGACTTAAGTTAGGTTTTTTAAAATTAGAACCTATACTTTTGAGTGTTTGTTTTTATTAAGCAATTAAAAGTAAACACTTTTTGCTCACACATCATTTTTGTAAAGTTTATGATTTCAGAGATATGAGCAAAAATTGATATTCACTAAAGCAATCGAATTTTCCCTAAGTTTTACAAATTAAAATAGAAAATATCAAATGTTCTTTGACTTATTATGCAATTTTTTTGTTTTATTACTTTGTGATAAAATTACAATTATCTTAGAAAAAGTTTTTTATCATGTTGTACACTAACCAGGAAGCATTCGACATGATGATGATCTACGGTGAGTGTCGACAAAATGAAAGCATGGCGATTAGATTATACACTGAACGGCATCCAGATCGTGGGCACTTTAGAAGAGGTGTTTTTAAACGTTTAGCAGATAAGCTGCGCACTACCGTCAGCATAAAAAATCAAAGGAAAGGTCGTGAGTGTCCTGAGGATATTGTTGTAGATGTGCTAGCTGCAGTATCACAGGACCCAACGACCGTGTCTCGCGTTTTGAGAGAAAACAAATTCCATGCGTACCACATATCATTGCTGCCAGAGTTATCTGCTAATGATTTTAGATCAAGAATTCAATTTTGTCTTTGGGCGAGGCAATAAATTGAAGAAAATCCAGATTTCTTTCGTCTTGTCATGTGGACTGACGAGGCAACGTTTAAGAGCGACGGTAATGTAAATAGGCATAATTTACATTATTGGAATGACGTGAATCCACATTGGATGCGTTCCGTTGACCATCAACATCGTTGAAGTGTAAATGCTTGGGCTGAAATAGTTGGATCTCGCCTAATTGGACATTTTTTTTATTACAAGATTTTCCCAATTTATTGGAAGACATTTCATTGCGAGTAAGACAACAAATGTGGCTTCAGTATAGCTTCCCAACAACAACTAAATTTAATGTTTCCGAATAAATGGATTTGAAGAAGTGGTCCTACTCCTTTTCCAGCAAGATCACCCGATTTAACATGCATGTACTTTTATTTATGGGGAAAAGTGAAAGACTTAGCCTTGTTTTATAAAAAAGAAATGTTTTATAAAAAGGAAGGTTTATTTATATGAAAGTAAAGATTGTATTGAAAGTAGTTGATTGTTTTATTTAGCTATTAAATAGCTTTTGTTAGTAAGTAGGTTTTATTGTTTGTGGTTATGATACTAATTGCTCTCCCTTTGTCTTAGGTATGTGAGGGAACGTTATTCAGTTATTCCCTGAGCTTTCGTATCAGTTATATAATTATTTTACTTACCAGTAGTTGATTATCCTTTCACTTTTCTGATTTTAAAAGAACTTGTTTTTACTCAATTTGATGTATTTGGTATCTCGATTAACACTGATTAACAACTGCTTTTTCTTATAATAATTTTGTCCTTATATACTAAATTTTTATATGAAGTGAGGATAAAAAGAAACATATGATTAATTTCAAATGCTTGTTGATATAAAAAATGACATATGATAAATTTCAGATTAAAAAAGATTTTATGATTTATGATAAAATGACATGTGTTTAATTTCAAAAATTATTATTCATCTTAAGTTGTTTAATTTAACTTTTGGGATTGATATTATTAAAATACGTATGTTTGATTTCAAATTAAAAAGGGATTTTTGATTAGAGGACATGTGTTTAATTTCAAAATATTATTTATCTTAAATTGTTAAATTTAATTTTTTTGGATTGATATTTTGCTTTATGCTATTTTATTATTAAAAGACATATGTTTAATTTCAGAAATTATTGCTTATCTTAAATTGTTTAATTTAGTTTCTAGGATTGATTTTATTAAAATACATATGTTTAATTTCAAATTAAGAAAAAAGGATTTTATGATTAAAGGACATGTGTTTAATTTCAAAATATTAATTATCTTAAATTGTTTAGTTTGATTTTGGGATTGCAATTTTTACGATGTGTGATTTTATTATTTAAAGAAAAAGGTTTTAATGATTTATGGTTTAAAGATTGTAAAATTAGAATTTGGTTATAAAACTATTAAGGAAGGCGACAATAAACAATAAAATATGGTCTACTGTCAGATGTTTGGTTTCTTGATGAGAAACACAACATAACTTCCCCTTTTGATTAGAAAGATTTTAGGGTTTTTTCGGTAAATCTTAAAATCTTTCGTTATAAGTATAGGTGTATATATAACATATAATGCTGTTTTGTGTATTATATAGAACGTAGTGTGCTGTCTGTCTGGTTATCTCCTTTGGATTTGGGGTTGCCGTGTGGTCATCTTGCGTTTTGTGGTTATCTTGATGATCTCACCTTAGCATTTTTTTTTTAATTTTGACTGCATAAACTGATCCTTGTGGGAGTCGGACATTAATTAGGTTCTAATAATTTTTATTTATATATATGTATATACTACAGCAAGTCTTGTGATGTACATAATTTATGTATATAAGTTTACCTCATTATAACATTTTATAATTATTGAAATTTTTTTTTTTTTTTTTTAATTTTTATTTATAATAGGAATTGATAAATTTGTTTTTTTTTTTTTTTTGCTTTGTAATATTAATTTTCTTGTAACATATATTAGCTTAATTTTAATTTAAAGTAGATTTTATTTTTCATTTTCTTAATATAATATTTGGTTTTTTATTAGTGGTTAATTATTAGTTAGTTATCTTTTTCCTTCTAATGTTTTTGTTATTAATTTTAATTCTTCTTAGAAGTAAAAAGTTTGAGGTATTGTCGTCTCTAAAAAAAAATATTGCTTAAAGAGCTGTTAGTTTTTGGGATTACCGAAAAATTGTAGATTGAACTTGTTCTTTTTCAATTGTTATTTATTAGGTGTACTTGAAAAAGAAAAAGTTAATCAATTAGCGTTTGGATTTAAAAAAAATTTGAGTTTTCTAAACTACTGGTAAAGGATGTTTAATTTTTTTCCTTCTGTATACTATTTCTTTTTTGTATACTTTTTGTTTATATTTTTGCGCTCTTTATTTTGTTTTATTTATTTATTTTTTTTTTGCATCTTTAAAATTTTTATTTAGTGCATCTTTATGATGTCTTTTATTGTTAACATTTTTTTTTGTTTTTAGAATGTTTTTTTTTTTTTTTTTTAATATATTTTTTGTTTATTTTAATTTTTTTTTTGTGCATCTTTATGATGTCTTTTAAATTGTTGTTTAAATTTTTATTTAGTGCATCTTTATGATGTCTTTTCTATTTTATTTTCGGGTGTAATTTTTTATTTATTTATTTAATAAGTCTATTGTTATGAACTTTGACGTGTCTGTTTTTTACTTTAATTGTTGTATTGGTGTCTGAATCAACACTTATAACTCTGTATGGGCCTAGCCATAGTGGATCTTGCTTTGTTTTTCGAGCTTCATTTTTAACCCATACTAGGTCGTCTGGTTGTATGTCAATTTTGTTGAGGTTTTTGTCGTATTGACGTTTGGTTATTTCTTTCTTTTTAATAATGTTTCTCTAGCTATTGCGTGGGCTATTCTTAGTTTTGTTTTAAGTTCGTTGACGTAGTCGTCGTAATTACATGTTGGTTCTGGGTCTTTTTTAATTGCACTTGGGATTAGTGCTGGTCGTCCATAAATGAGTTCGTGAGGAGTATAATTTGTCGAGCAGTGAGCAGTAGTGTTGTATACAAATATAGCATAGTGGCACATTTCGTCCCAATTGTTGTGGTCCATATTTGTGAAATTTCTTAAGTATTCTTTGAGAGTGTTGTGAGATTTTTCTAATGCTCCATTTGTTTCAGGGTGGTATGCTGTCGTGGTGATATGTTTGAGTTGTAGAAGTTTGCATATTTCTTGAAATGTTTTACTCATGAAATTACTGCCTTGGTCTGTTAGTATTTTTCTGGAATACCGTATTTGGTTATGTAATGTTCGCATAGGGCTTTTGCGACTGTGACTGAGTTTTGATTTGGAATCGGGATTGCTCCTGAAAATTTTGAGAGATCGTCTTGGAATGTTAGTAGGTAGTTATTAAATTTTTCTGTTGTGGGTAGTGGTCCTACTATGTCAAATGCGACTCTTTGGAAAGGGTGCTGTGAAGTAGTTGTGAGTTGCAATGGGGTTTTAGTTTTCTTGTGACTTTTATTCCTTTTGCATTGGGAACATTCTTTTATGTGTTTGTTTATGTCAAGCAACATTTTGGGCCAATAATATAACATTTTTATTCGTTTATATGTACGCCATGTACCTGCGTGTCCACCTAACGGGAGGTTATAATATTCATGTAGTATTTGTTTCCTTTTATGTTGATCGAGAACTATTTGTATTTTGTGATTAGCTGTGTTTACTGTTTGGTCTTGACTTGTAGTATTGTTTGTGTTCTGTGGCGTGTTTATGTGTGAGGTTGTGTTATTATTCGTGACACTTGTATTATGTTGCTGAGTTTTACTTTGTGCTCGTGTGAGTGCTAGTACTTGATTGAATTTTATTCGACTGAGTGCGTCGGCATTTGTATTAGAATTTCCAGATTTGTGTATGATTTCGTAATTATATTCGGAAAGTTTAAGATTCCATTTGAGAATACGATTAGGGATTTTTGTTAGATTTCCTGTTAACGGTTTATGATCTGTGACTATTGTGAATTTTTTACCGTAGAGGTATGGTCTAAAATTGTTGACGGACCAGTAGATTGCTAACATTTCCTTTTCAATTGTAGAATAGTTTCTTTCTGATTTGCCTAGGGCTCTGCTAGCGTATGCTATTGGTAAATCGTTTGTTGAGTACATCTGTGACAGTACTGCTCCTAGACTATAATCGCTTGCGTCTGTTGTTAATATAAATGGTCGTGACATGTCTGGATATTGGAGTAGTGGTGGGTTAATTAGTTTGTGTTTTATTGTTTTGAAAGCATTTTCACAATCTTCTAAAAATTTAAAGGTGTTTCCTTTACGTGTTAGTTTTGTCAGTGGTTCTGCAATTTCTGAAAATTTTGGAATAAATCTACGATAGTAATTTGCTAATCCTAGAAATGATTGGATTTCTCTGACGTTCCTTGGTGTTGGGAAATCTTGAACTGCTTGAGTAGTGGTGGGATTTGGTTTGATACCGTCTGGAGAAATAATGTGTCCTAGAAAGGTTATTTGTTTCTGTAAAAATTGGCATTTTGTGCATTGAAGTTTTAAATTATTTTTACGACAGATTTCAAAAACTTCTTGTAACTTTTGATTATGATCTCTTAAATTTTTTCCATATATGATGACATCGTCTAAATATATGAAACCTTTAAGACCTTGAAATCCACGAGAATGTTGTTGATCATTCTTTGAAAATATCCATAATCGGTACTGAAAGCAGTTTTGTGTGCGTCTTTGGGGTTCATTTCGATTTGGTGGTAACCGCTAGCCATATCTAAGGATGAAAAATATTGTGCGTGACCAAGTTGGTCTAGTATGTCGTTGATATTGGGTAGTGGGAATGAATCACCTATTGTTACTTCGTTTAGTTTCCTGAAGTCTACTACTACTCTCCATTTAGGTTTACCATCTTTGCCGGGTTTTTTAGAAACTGCTAGAAGTGGGCTGTTGAATGGGCTAATGCTCGGTTGGATTTTACCTTCTTTTAGCATTTCAGAGACTTGTTTATTTATTTCGTTTTTGTGTATTTGTGGTAGGCGGTATCTTTGTACGTGTACAGGTTTTGTGTCTGTAAATAAGTTTATGTTGTGCTGTACGCCTTTGACGCTAGTAAGTTCTTCACCTTCTAAGTGGAAAATGTCTTGGTATTCTAAGCAAAGTGTCATAATAGCCATGTTTTCTTCTATGTTGTTAGTGTGATCAAGATTTTCGATTAATGTTTTTGTTACTAATTCTTTGTGATTTTGGTTAGGGAACAAAGAGTGTTCTTCTAATATATGATTAGAAATTAACTCCATTTCTGGTTGGATTTCGAGTATTTGTACATCGTATGGAAGTGTGTTAGCTATTAGTATTTTTGCTTTGTAATCAGTTGGATGACGTAGCATTTGTGGGATGAATATTCCTGGGTATGGTTCGTATGCTGGACATATGCATGGTTGGTCTGTGGAAGTTGGTATTTCTAAGCAAGTTTCACTGCGGGCTGTTAGTGTATACTTGTACTGTGGGAAGTTTGAAAAGTTTATTAAGTTATCGTTTATTCTTAATTGATTGGTGCTATTAAGTATGTCGACCTTAAATTTATTGATAAATTCTTGGCCTAGAATTCCGTCTTCTGGGATGGGGAATTTATTTGATACGACTTGAAAATCGTGTTCAATAGTTAGATTGTCATTAAATTTTAATTTGAGGTTGGTTGAGCCTTTTGTCATGATTTGTTCCTGACTAATACATGTTATTATGATTGTGTTAGAAGTATCTATGTCACTTTTGTTTGTGTGTTGTTCCTTAATTAAAGATATACCTGCTCCTGTATCAATAAGTAGGTTTGGCTTTGATAGTGGTGTGGTTGGGGATACAGTATTTCTGTTTAGTGTACATGTGGATATAATATTCAATAATTTGGGTTGCGATTTGGGTTCTGGGTATAGTAAATATCTCATAGATTCACTGAAGTCTATTGGTTCGTGTTTTAATTTGTCTGTCTCTGCTTCTTTTGGGATTATTTGTAGAATTTGTTTTTTTGTAAAACTTGTTTGATTATTGTTGTTTGGGGGGTTAAGATTGTTACCGTTCTTGATTTTTCGTTCTAGAGCTTGAAAGAAATCTACTTGACAAGGTAGTGTGTTGACTATAGTGTGTTTTGGTCTCAAGTGAAGTGATTTTTTATAAAATTTATTGTTGCAAAATGTATTATACTTAGTTTGTGGGAGTTCTTGTATTTGTGTCAGGCTAGTGACGTGCGTTGTTTGTGCCTTGCTGATGGCGTTTAGTGGTTGCGTCATGCTGGTGACGGCTTTTATTTGAGCTATGCTAGTAGCGTTTTGTGAGTGTGTCATGCTGGTGACGTTTTTTGTTTGAGCCATGCTGGTGGCGTTTTGTGAGTGCGTCAGACTGGTGACGGCTTTTATTTGAGCTATACTGGTAGCGTTTTGTGAGTGCGTCAAACTGGTGACGGCTTTTGTTTGAGCTATACTGGTAGCGTTTTGTGAGTGTGTCATGCTGGTGACGTTTTTTGTTTGAGCCATGCTGGTGGCGTTTTGTGAGTGCGTCATGCTGGTGACGTTTTTTGTTTGAGTTATGCTGGTAGCGTTTTTTGTTTGATTATATGTAAGTATTTGTTTATTTTGCTTTGATTTGGTAACAACGGGAAAATTTTTAAGGTGTATGCTTGGAATTATACCCGCTGGGAGAGAATGGAAATTTTGATAGTTTTTTGATTGTCGTTTTGTTTTAATAAGCGGATCCAATTTCAGAGTCTCTCCTGTTACTGGTTGGATTCAGTGGAGTTTCCCTGTTGTGGCTCAGTTTCTTGGGTTTGTGGTCTAATAGTGTTAATTTTTAAATTTTTCAGTGTTTCTTCTAATTCTGTGGAAGCTAGAGGTTGTAATCTTCCATCGCTTGGGTTGTATGATCTTGGTCGGAATTTGTTTCTACATTCTTCAAAAGTGTGATTTCGAGTTGTTTTGCAGAATGAGCAAGATTTAATGGGCCATTGTTGAGTTTGGTTTGGGTAACTTGGTTGTCTATAATTATTGAAGTTGGGGCCTTGCATTTGAGGTAAATATGGTTTGGATGAGTTGTTCTGATTTGATAATCTATTGTAATTGTTTTGGGTTGGTGGTTGGGGATTTGGGAGGAAATTCTGTTGTTCAACTTGTGAGAAAAATTGGTTTTTGTATCTATGATTTGCGTCTTTGAAAGTTGCGTTAGTTAAATATGGTTTTGTTGTGTATTGTTGTCTACTTTTTTCTGAAGACAATCTAGTTCGACAAACGTCCCATGTGTGGTATGGTTTATTGCAGTAGTTGCAGATAGTGGGATGTTGGGTATGAAGATTTGGATATTTAGGGTGTGAATTCAAAATCGTCATTAATGTATTTTCGATTAATTCTGCTTCGTCTACGATTCCGTCTATTGTATTCGCTTTGCTTAGTGCTATTCTCTCTTTTAATATGCTATTTGTTAATCCTTTTTTGAACAAAAGAATTGCATTGTCTGTAATGTGTCTCTTGTAGGTGGCATCAATCTGATTGATTTCATATTTTTGTTTGTATCCGTTAATGTATTCTAAGAGATTGTGATTAAGCCTTTGGCCGAAGTTTTTTAGGGATTCGTTTGGTTTCTGTCGAGTTTCGTTTAGAATTCTCGATAGTTCATCTAAAGATTGTGTTTGACTATATATACTGATAAGTTCAACTTTAAGTTCTTCATAGGTGGTGATAGTTTTGTCTTGGATGCGTGTGAATGCATCTCCTGTGATTCTTTGTTTGATTAATCTATCAAAAAGCAATTTTTCTGGTTCTGAGAGATCAGCTATTGTACTATCGGCTTTGTTTATAAATCGTATTAAATCTGCTCTTACTGTCGTTAGATTTTTCCCATCGAATTCAGGGACAGAACCTGCTATATATTGTTGTAGTTCGAGTCTGTTCATTATTGTAGTTTTTTTATTCAATTGGATTAAGTTTACTTGTTGTTCGTCGTCCCAATCTCCCGTGATTGGTAAAATATGTTCGATTTTTGGGGTTGTTGGTTCTTGCAGTGGTTTTTTACTAGTAGATCGTAGAAAATGTCCGTGTAGATATTTTGGGATTTTTTTGTTCATAAACTTAACTAATTTGCAACAGGTGCGAATTCTACAGCGTCAATGTTTTATAAAAAGGAATGTTTTATAAAAAGGAAAGATTTATAAATATGAATGAAAGTGTTTTGATATACATTTGTTTATTATTGTATGTTTGATTGGAATGTTTTATAAGATAGATATGAATGTTTATCGAGAGAAGATTTTGTTTATGATGTGAATGGTATAGAAAAGTGTATTGTTGAATGTTTTATAAAAAGGAAAGTTTATTTATATGAAAGTAAAGATTGTATTGAAAGTAGTTGATTGTTTTATTTAGCTATTAAATAGCTTTTGTTAGTAAGTAGGTTTTATTGTTTGTGGTTATGATACTAATTGCTCTCCCTTTGTCTTAGGTATGTGAGGGAACGTTATTCAGTTATTCCCTGAGCTTTCGTATCAGTTATATAATTATTTTACTTACCAGTAGTTGATTATCCTTTCACTTTTCTGATTTTAAAAGAACTTGTTTTTACTCAATTTGATGTATTTGGTATCTCGATTAACACTGATTAACAACTGCTTTTTCTTATAATAATTTTGTCCTTATATACTAAATTTTTATATGAAGTGAGTATAAAAAGAAACATATGATTAATTTCAAATGCTTGTTGATATAAAAATGACATATGATAAATTTCAGATTAAAAAAGATTTTATGATTTATGATAAAATGACATGTGTTTAATTTCAAAAATTATTATTTATCTTAAGTTGTTTAATTTAACTTTTGGGATTGATATTATTAAAATACGTATGTTTGATTTCAAATTAAAAAGGGATTTTTGATTAGAGGACATGTGTTTAATTTCAAAATATTATTTATCTTAAATTGTTAAATTTAATTTTTTGGGATTGATATTTTGCTTTATGCTATTTTATTATTAAAAGACATATGTTTAATTTCAGAAATTATTGCTTATCTTAAATTGTTTAATTTAGTTTCTAGGATTGATATTATTAAAATACATATGTTTAATTTCAAATTAAGAAAAAAGGATTTTATGATTAAAGGACATGTGTTTAATTTCAAAATATTAATTATCTTAAATTGTTTAGTTTGATTTTGGGATTGCAATTTTTACGATGTGTGATTTTATTATTTAAAGTAAAAGGTTTTAATGATTTATGGTTTAAAGATTGTAAAATTAGAATTTGGTTATAAAACTATTAAGGAAGGCGACAATAAACAATAAAATATGGTCTACTGTCAGATGTTTGGTTTCTTGATGAGAAACACAACAGCCTATTTCAATCGGCCTACCACTGCTGAAAATATGAAACAAAGAATTAAAGATATGTTTAGAAATCATATTTCAGAAGCTGAATTAGAAGCAGTTCATCTAAATTTTATAAGACGAGTAGAAAAATGTTCGGAATCAAATGGCGGACATTTTGAACATTTATTAAATTAATAAACAACATGATAAAAAACTTTTTCTAAGATAATTGTAATTTTATCACAAAGTAATAAAACAATAAAATTGCATAATAAGTCAAAGAACATTTGATATTTTCTATTTTAATTTGTAGAACTTAGGGAAAATTCGATTGCTTTAGTGAATATCAATTTTTGCTCATATCTCTGAAATCATAAACTTTACAAAAATGATGTGTGAGCAAAAAGTGTTTACTTTTAATTGCTTAATAAAACCAAACACTCAAAAGTATAGGTTCTAATTTTAAAAAACCTAACTTAAGTCTATATCTCCGAAACTAATGAGTTTCAAGGTCATTGAAGATCACCACTAGACGTTCCCCTCGACTCTTAATAAATTTCATTATGATTAATTTTCTCCTATCTAGCACCGTTCTCGAGATAAAAGCCCTGCATTTATAAGGAAACTCACCCTGTATATTTTATTTTGAACGCAAGTAAGTGATTAATTGGCTTCCAATTTTCTTTTTATTAGATAATAAGTGAATATTATATTTATGTTTTAATTTATGATTTTATTATATACTATTTTAGTTTTTGATTGTGTAAAACATTTGATAACGGTCTAAGGACCGAAATATTATGTTCGTCCTACGAATTAAGTCTTTTATTTAATTCAAAAGAGAAAAAGGTTGGAAAAAGTGCAATTGAAAGTCTAAAACACCAGCAATATTGAATCAAAACATTTAATAATTAAAATATTTTAATTACTGTTTTTTTTGTTAAATTATATTCTTATTTAATAAATACATTTAATTTCTGCCAATTTAATACTCTACCATCGCTTATCCTTCAATAACATTCGAAATCTTTAAATAATAAATTTCCAAACACATCCTCAAGATCTAACAGTACAATACTGTGGAAATCTTTAAAATTATAGATAAGTGGTGCGTTTGGTTTTGAAGGTCTGAACGCGATGTACTTTGCCATCTACAACTCCCAAACAATTTGAAAATTGCCACTTCAAGGAATAATCGTTCGCAATGTTTAGCCATTTCTCTTCTGAAGTCGGAAACTAACATAAAATGAAATAATTATTTTTTGAATTTAAAATATGATATTTATGTTTTATTATTTTTTTAAAAAAAAAAGAAGGAAAATACGATTTAATGGATTGGATGCGCTAGAGCTGAAATATTTGTATTTATTATAACAAAATTAAGATTTTTATTTGACATATAAACCATATTTACTAGACAATGTATTCAATCATAATGAAAATATTTTTTACATATACATAGACAAATATAAAATTAAGTCTAAAGCACGATTTCTAGTGTAAACGCGAAGATGAAGCAGCTGGGCTAGTGTAAAAACACCCAATATATGTTTAGCTGTTCGGGTTTTTCACAAATACAAGAAGAGTAGATTTCCAGATAACAGTTTTAAAAACTGAACCTAACTTTAAGAAAAATAAATTTTATCACAACCAAAAAAGAAGATTAATGAAAACATTTAATGAAAGGTCCAGCATATAATGGTTGGACTGTACATTTCTCTATGTAGGTATACGTAGACGACTGACGTATTCAAGTTACGACTTGGATTATACAATGCACGTTTACGGTTAACATATGCCGTATTATATATACAAAATGATTGAGATACGACCTAAAGTTTCATCTAACAACGATAGAAATCGAATCTAAAGTATTAATAGTAAGAACCTAAAACTAGAACAAGGGGAGTAATATGATATGATATAGTTCGTGAGGTGACATGTTAGAATTGCAAACACAATTATAGTACAATTGATACAGCTGTAGAATTGATACTAACAAAATACAGTAATAGATACATAGTCGTATAAAGGGTGGGCCATTTATATGACCATGTACTATGTATATCGACTATGTAAAAGTTTAAATTTAAAAATGCAATAAAACAAAAACGGTTTGCAATTTTGTCAAATTTTTTAAATTTTTTAATTTTTGAAATTAATAATGTAACCATCTGAGATGGAAATCATTTTTATTCATATGGCTGCCACGGCTAGCCTCACAGTGCCCTATTTGATCGGACCAATTTCTCAGTACTTTTTCGAGTGTATGGGGTCGTATGTTGGCGATGGCATCACAAATGTTGGCCTTCAAATGCTCAATTGTTTCTGGTTTGTCGACATAATACTTGTCTTTAACGGTGCTCTACAGGAAATAGTCCAATGGTGTTAAATCGCAGCTTCTTGTCGGCCAATTGACATCATCATTTCTGCTAATTAAACAGCCATCAAACGTTTGAAGCAATAAAACGATTGTGGCATGAGATGTGCAAGTTGCACCGTCCTGTTGAAACCAAACATCGTTCATATTAATACCATGGAAAGCGGGGACAAAATCGGTTATCATGGTAATGGTTGTGCCGTCCTCATTCGCCGTGTACACACTGTGCGAGCACGATACAGGTTCCGACCAATGGTCTTTGTTTTGGAAATACATTTCCAAAAAATCATAACGTTGCTCAAGCGTAATCGTGATATTTCGGTAATATGTATAATATATTTTTGACAGAATATAATGACATAAGTATTGCCAGATTTGAAATAACCGGTGGTTCAAATTTAAACCGATGAATGGCCCGACTCGCCCGTTATATTATTTTATAAATGAATCAACGCTTATACATTACATAGGGCCCAACAGCTTATATAGGTCACTGCCATATTTATCAGCAGCCTTCCAAGAGTTATTTAAGTATGTAATGAGCAACAAGGTAGTTGTGATACAGAGTGGAGCAAAAGTCGCGCTACCATTTTAACTGTGCGCCATCTTGGTTATGTGACGTTAAGCTCAGTTTCATTTTAACCATTATGTTGTGTAGACGCCCCAATTTTATAATAAATAAATATACGCCACAAGAACGAGCAGAAATAGTAACAATATTTATTGAAAATAATCGTTCCATTATTGCCACTCAGCGGAAATTGCGTCAAAAATATCTTAACCGTCCAGTGCCTCACAAAATCACAATTTATCGTTTACATGCGAATTTTCGACAGTACGGTACGACAGAAGACATACCTTGTTCTGGAAGACAGTGAACGTCTCGTAACGCTGAAAATATGACTCTGGTGCGCGATAGTGTTGCAGAGTCTCCAGAAACATCAATTCGAGGACGTTGTTTCCAGTTAAAAATATCTGCACGCAGTTTAAGGTGAATTTTGAAAACTGATTTGAAAAGGTTCCCGTACAAAATTCAATAAGTTGAAAAATTATTACCGAGTGATCCTGATCAACGAGTCGAATACATGTAATCCAAAGGCTGTCTGTCCATGAAGTCTATTTTCATCTCAGCGTCCACGTCAATAAACAGATTCTCAATTAATTCATCAAACACCATTGCATCCACCTAAAACAACTGTATGGTTTGGTATTCATGCTGGAAACATCATTGATCCCTATTTTTTTTGGAAATGACCAAGGTGTTGAAGTTACTGTTACTGCCGAACGGTATTAAGACATGATTCGAAATTTCTTGTGTCTGAAATGGCTGAGCAACGACTAGAGGACATGTGCTTTCAGCAAGATGGAGCCACAGCACACATATCTCGTTCAACAATTCAATTATTGAATGAGGTTTTTCCACGAAGACTAATTTGGCGAAATGGCGATTTAGCATGGCCAGCCAGCCAGATCTCAGGATTTAACAGAGTTTTTCTTATGGGGTTTTTAAAATAAAAAGTTTATGTGAATAAGCCTCTAACGATTCAACATCTTAAAAATTCGTCACGAAATCGAAGAAATTCAGCCTGAGATGTTGCAAGATGTCAAGAAAAATGCCTTAAAAAAAGCCGAAAGTTACATAGTGAATCGTGGTCACCATTTAGCCGATATAATTTTCCAATCATAACGAAAACAAAATGTAAAGACCAAGTTAACTTTTTATGAACACCAAACCAAATTATCTTTTCTTTGAACAAAGTTATAGGCAAGCAAAATGGTAGCGGGACTATGTAGTATAGTATATCGCAGTTCGTACATGACATATTTGGAAAGTATTCAGCTATATGGTCGCATTTAGAAGGTGATGTACGATAACGTTACAAAGGTCGAAAAAAATGAGTAAGTTAAGTTCGATTGTATAATTCCATACCGTAAGAAAAATGTTTACTATTTATAAACATACATAAGTGCTTTATTTGTCGTACTAGTGTATCGTGGAAGCTACAGCAGTGCTTCCTTACACATCTATTTTTTTATAACTGTACCGATCATGCGTTATTACTATCAAATAATTAATTATATATGCATTAAGCGTTAATAAACGCTACTAATTAACTTAATTAATCATCGTTCTCGATACGTTTCATTATATTTTTATGTAATTGAATAAATAATTCGCACTACGATATTTACACTTAATTAGAAGTTTTATCTGCAAACTGTGAGCTTATATCGTGCAGTAATAGTTTTACTTACATTGTGTGTCATACGAAGTGTTTCAATCAGATTGGGCAATGTACCAAAAATACGAACGTATCAGACAAATAAAAAAATCCCACTAATTGGTATGGAGAAGAAATTACGGCCGTTAAACTGCAAGCCCCAAGAAATGTGTACGAATCGATGGAATAGCGAACGATTATGGCAACATAATACAATTGCAAAGTGGTATCATCATGGTTATCATTCCAAATGTATGTACATATATAAAAATGATATAATATTCGTGCAATTGTCGAAAATTGGTTATTTTAATTCAAACAGCTGACACTCTTCTTGGTTTTGACGAAAATTATTATCAAGGAGATGAGAAGCAGGATGTTCAAATCACGTTCCGATTCGATCAACAAGGTGGTGATGATTCATGTTTAATATCATCTGTGTACTTATCAGTAGAATCGGAAAACGGTAATAGTAGTGCATACCGAATCGAGGGTAGTATAGGTCAACGATCAATTGGTATAACTTTATATGTGTATTCGACGCGGGTAGTTGGATGGACTAGTATGGTTTATGGACTGAGACGTGATAAGTTTCAAGCAAGACATAATGGTTACGATTACGATTACGATTATGGAGGTACTTTACCCATTCCAGGTGCATTTCCAGGTGGAAGACGCAGTTTACAGAAACAAATAAAGAAGAAATATCTTTAAACGTTTGCACTGGAAACTGTTTAATATTTTTAATTACGACTTCTACGTAATTTGTTAATATAGCTTGGTTTTCAAAAAGCCTGTCTGTCTGTCTGTGTCTATCTTTGTTTTGGGATTAATTAGTGTGGGGCTCATGGCCCTTAAGTTCGCTTATTTACGTCCTATTTTACACCATTTCTACTTTACACCATTACAAACCCAAATCGAGGACGTCCGGCTATAGGTCCAATTTACGTAGAACGATCTGCTCCATGCCAGCCTATAGCTGGAAGATAGGTTGGTCCATGAATTCTACACTCCAACAGGAATCATAGATGAGTTAATTGACACCACCGATCGTAATCATATGTAGGTTGCTTTCACCGAGGATGAAAACCCCTCTAGCATCCTGCTTCTATCGGGATTTGAACCCGGTACCTCCCACTGCAATTCTAAGAGTTTAATATATATTTTGTTTTTGGTAGATAATGGCAAAATAAATAACCATGGTTTCGAATCGAATGGAACGAGCAACTTACATGCTTGGTTTTCTTTAATTAAAATTTGTATAGTTTGGTATAAATGTTGACTTTTCGGATCTATAAGCGTAGATTTTGCACGATTGAAATGGCGATACCCCTAAATGTATGTATTGGACATTCTTTTTTATTTTTAGTAAGGACTCCAACCTATTTGTTAGCTTCTATACAGTCTTCAAGAAGTTTATTCCATAAATGAAAACCACAAAACACAGAACATTTATTGGGCACACTTGAATGGCCGAAAACATTAACACCGTTTTAAAGAGTAATTAATTTAAAGAGTAGTAATTGGCAAGTAAAACGTTTCCCTCAGCAAAGACTTAAACCACACTGTCAAATTTTAAAATTGTGTAACACTGCTATCTAATTTTTATTAGAAACAATTTATATAAGCCAATACATAACATTTATTACATAACATAATACATAACATATTGGACAACGCTCACAACACGACTATGGTGCACATTTTTTCATATACAGAACCATTCTCTTTGTTGATTTGATCATTAAAGAACGCAATGAAACTATTGATGAGCGGCATTTTAATGAAACTAACTGTATCGATCCTTTGGTGGAGGAAATTATCGATGTATAACAAATCGAATTACGGAATATTAATTTTTCCATTTACTAGAGATGGGTTTGAATGTTATCAACAGAGAAATCACGCGTAAGATGTTTACGTTACAGTGACGACACATTCTGAATTTTATTAATCACGAGATCAAAAATTTTGCAAATTAATTTTTGTGTGAAGTCAAAGAACATCACTTATAAAGCTGTACTGTAGCAATCTCAACTTCAAATTTTTACAACTATAATAAAAACTTACTCATTATCGATACGTATAGCTCCAGATTGCATGTACGTTGCAGGAAAATAATAGCCTGTAAAATAATGTTCATTATAATATAACAAAAAGTACGAGTTGATGCCAAAGAGATGCTGAAAGACGCAAAAGGATCTGTGAATTATTATTTGAAATTAAATTACATCTGTAAAGTCCGAATATTCATAACAAAATTTTTAAATGAAGCAGCGTTCGATTCAGCTGAGTTACTGAAATGACTGAATTAGTAGCTTTGTTGGAGTTAACTAGATGGAAGAGATCGTTAATCAATTTATAAAAAAATATAAATTATTAATTTTTGTCAACTTAGTCAAGCTGTTTAAAGATGGCAATACAGAATCGATAAAAAATAAAAATTTGAATTTGCATCAGTTCCTTCATAAAAAACTATCTTATTACTATATTGAAATCAAAGTTAATGAATGCATTATCATTTTGATAAAGAACTTGTACTGACAACAGTAAAGATCTGATTGCATTTAGTAGCAGATCACTGGTTAAATATGAACTAAACAAGCCGGTAATAAAAAGAATTTTACTGGGTTATTATTAATTTCAAACCTTACCATAGAAATTATACAGGGGTAAACACTAGTTTGTTTTTAAACAAAACTCACCATAAAAAATTATAAGAGTTGTACTGAATTGTAGGTGAGCAGTAACACATGAATTTCGTACTTCAAAATTTAAAAAAACCTTCAACTGGAATATATGGCCACGATATCTTGATATATTGGCAAGGTCATACAAATGTCGCCAGATGTAGCTTAATGGTTAAGAAAGGAATTCGTTGACTGGTTTTCAATTTCTGTTGAAGTATAAAATGCACAAGTTTAAGGCAGCAATCAACCTTTTCTTGAAGGATCGCGCATTGGGTGCAGGACTGCAGGAGCTCTGACAGTTACAAGGAGCTAGGTCAGTCTTAAAGTCCGCCCTGCACCCAACTAAAACAAAACGTAAAAAAAAAGAAAAAAAAAGAAAAAAAGAGAGTTGTTCATCACGCCGCGGTCTCGAGTTCGATTCTTGCCGTTGACCAAAAATTAACATGCAACCGGATGACATAAACATGCGATTGTGTGTAAAAACATTCGTTGGGCTGACCACCTACAATGTGCACCAATCGTGAAAATGGTTCATAAGGTCTCAGTTGAGACGCGGTAAGGGCCGTTTACGGTCTCTAAGCCATAGATTATTATTCATATAAATGACAGGTCTATTATAGTCACTTTGAATACTGAAATGAGATATTATGGGTCAATAAATGAAACACGTATATTCCAATTTAATAATCTGGAATGTGGGGTAGCATTTTAGACCCTTGAATAAGAACATTTTTGCCAAAATTGGACCTGCTTTAATATATTTTGTATGTTTGTAAGTGGACAAGTGTTGCAAGTGTTTATTTTTGGGACTCAAGGCACTTATTTACATCGCTTATTTACGTCCTATATTACAGCCAAATCGAGGACTTATGGCCGTAGGTCCAATTTAACTGCGCATGTATTTTATCTGCACATTGTATAGCTTCATGCCAGCCTATTGTTTATTCAAACCATCGATTGTAATCAAATGGTGAAAACCCGCTCAAAGTGCCGCAGTCTTTAAGCACTGCAACATTTGGTCGTTTACTTGCAAGTGTTTAAATTAATTCCAAATATATTAATTGAATCTAGATTTCGCTTATTGTTGTTGCCACCAACAGTGTAGATCGTCTTGCTGGAGTTGCTGAAACTCTATTGAAATGATTACTTTTTATTATGACTGCTGGTGATACTAATACTGGTATTTTTATTACGATTAACATCTTATTGGTTACTTGGAAAATCTATTTTGATACTAAATGATGAAGTATCTGTTTTACAGATGTATATACTATTAGAAGGATAACTATTGGTTTAAGTTTTTCTTATAGGTGGTGGTAAAATGTGACTCAGACGAAAAGAAAATGCGGGTAGAATCGATAAGTTTTCCCTTGGCCATATAATGAACCTAATACATAACCATCGGTTATGTATATGCACTATTATTACAATTTTCGGATTCAACAGTTAAATACAAAAATTTAACAGCGTCATTTCCATATTCTGCTTGTCCTTGGTACTTTAACGTAATTTCATAATCTTGCTTAATTAAAGTATTTTGTTAGTTATAGTAAGCCAGCACGTTGATGTACATTATTATTTGTTTACACAAGATTAAAGATCGCCACGTGGAGTTTGTCACGGCTTTATCATTATATATGTAAATGTTTAATAACACTAGCCTGGAGCCTATGAAAACCAAATTCAGTCTTGAATAGAACTACTTGGATCTCCAGTTACTAGTGTACATAGATCCTACAGATGAATTGTTCAGAAAAACTGAGAGTATTATGAATCAGAAATTCAGAGATCACGGATTACAAATCAGAAATACAGAGATCCTGTCGCCTACATTCACATAAGCGGAAAACGGGACGCGAGCCAGGGTGGTACTATAATGCTAATCTCAAACTCTTTAAATAATCAAGCTCATCCTATTTGACCATCATTGACAGTAGTCCACAAACTAAGAGCATCAGAATTAAAAAATGAAGGATGGTATTTAAGGTACTACATTCCATTCAGTTATATAATTGTGAAATTCATGAGCAAACTAAAGAAGAATTTAGGTTTCTCATAATTATGAGTAATAACCGATTTCTATTGCTGTTCTTGAACTGATCGTGGATCACCCATCAGAAAAACGGTAGTCAGAGTGACACTACAACTATGTATTCTGCGATCTATTCTCTGAAACATCATAATTAATAGACCATTGTTATAACTGGAAAAATATAAGCGTAGAAATAATAAGCATAGTAGCTTGCTCACAAATTGTAGTGAAAACAATTTCAGAGAAATATCTACAATAGATACTGTAAATTATTGAGATAATGCAAAATGCTCTGAATTCCCACATGATCGACCAGTAAAAGTTAATTGACAGTAAACTATCGGAACCTAAGTTAGTACTTTTAACTTGGAAAAATAAAATTTCGATATTGCTAAAATTTCGTTGCTGGATAAGTGGTAACCACACCTAGATTTTATTGAAAAAAATAAATTCCATAATAGGTGTTATTTTAAAAATCTGAGATATTGACTATATACTGCCGTAGCAATCTGAGATATTGACTATATACTGCCGTAAGCATCAACAAAAATACGGATCTTTTTAGCAATCGGAATACGATATTAGTCTACTGTATCGCAACGAACAATTGGTTGTTGGCATGACTAATATAGGGGTTATCTTTGTTTAGTTGTATAGGCTTATTTAAGTTGAAGATTCTCAATAACGGATACGAGCTAAGGTGCTACTATAATACTTATCTAACTGCTAATTATGGTCGACGAAAAGTTATTGAGATCAGTTTTTTTCTTTTCTATGTTTATCATTGATTAAATTTTTGATTGGAAGGTGACGAATGACATTCTCACTTCTGATCATATCTATATGTTTTTTCAATATAAGTCTGAATGGGGTTCCTCCTACAACTTACCGTAGTAGATAGTTAACCGATTGCGAAGTGTTGTCTATCAAAATTTCTGAGTAAAAAAAATTTAAACCTTTCTAACCTTTAGGTGAAATGGAACAGTTTATTAGTCGTTCAAAAATATTTTAAACAAGCCTGAAATGCGTTCATGGTAATATTCTTTATGGTAAAATTTCTGTGAGGAGATCAACAGTTTATCTATTATGCACCACATATAACGAAGAGTCATGATAGTATTTTAACACATGGATCATAGCATGGTTTTCCTTTCATTTGTGACCACTTACCTCATCATTTTCAAGCTTGAATTGCGTAGCACTTTCCCAGAATAATCGTTGTTTTTATTTTTAGGCTGTATAAGGCTGATTATAGTATTATACAAATCCAAAATAATTTCAGCCAATTAGTCTGTCCTCTTCCGTTTTGAAAGCTGTAGGAAGGATAATAGATCGATTTATTAGAGATAATTATTACCTGATTTTCCACTCAGTAACATGAAACATGCATCCAGAGTGGGTAAATCATGCAAAACCCTATATGAATGGGTTACTAAGATTGAAAGATCGTTTAATAATAAAGAGTTTCTAGTAAGCACTTTTCTGGATATTGAGGGTACTTTTGCCTGTATCTATTTTTACATTTCATATCCCATTATTGTTATGACGTGCTCCTTATTAGGTTATGGTAGCCTAGTTTTATTGTACAAGGCTATGTCAATGATCTTGTTCTTACTGTTAAAGATCGCTCTCGTGACAGAAAAGTAGCGTACTTGCTCTGTTATTCGGGGGTCTCGAGTTCGATTCCCGGGGTGGTGCCCTTATGTGGATTGAACCGTAGGCCTCTAGGGACATTGAGTTCTGGAATTATTTCCGCCTTCTTTAATTTATTTTACTGTAACAGGTAAAAGTGTTAGTGTGTTAAGTGTGAATTCGTTTTTAACTAATGTAATTATTTTTACTATGCATATAGATACACTCAAGATTTTTCTGTACATTTTATTTTTAAGCAATAACTAACTCAGGAAACATCGAGCACCTAACTATCCTAAGTAAGCTCACCAGGAAATATTATTTCGAGTCCAAATTTCAAAAAAATTCTGGTTTATAGAAAACGTCTGAAAAATTCTGAGCTTTTTCTAAAATATTAATGAAAAGCATCAAAATGTTATCTTTTAAGTATAGAGCACTTGTGCTATCTCTAATAATACTGGTTTTGGAACCTAATGTATGATCTGGCATCGTCTAAGTTCACTTATTACACGTTTCGAAGCTGAATTAATAGCTTTGACATATATAATGTTACTGAAGCTTTATTTCTCGCTGTACTAAATAAACATATGTTTCTTTACATTGATAGAAAGACTTTATTTAGTTCTTGATAGAAAAGCAGTACTCTTGTCTTTTGATTAAGTAAGGTTGCAGTGGCTGCTTTCGCACGCTTAGATCGCGGTCCACCGTGATACCACAATTCTCATCCTTCCATATTCATTAAACCAGATTAAGCCTCGAATGTAGCGTATATATCTTGCACATCACTATTTTTGAGCTCAAAGAGGCAGTTTATCACAGAGCCAGGTAAGATCTCCATCTTAGTCTTAATACTGCAATCGGCCATTTTATATCTTTCAAGGTAGAATTAAAAGGGTTGAACCAGTTCTGGCTAGTTCACCAGCCCTGTAGTTCCCAACACGCCTGAATGACCTGCAACCCTGAAAATCTGGTGTTGCAATGCTCATTCATCTCGTTAATAGAATTAAGACTGTGTAAAACAGTATAAAGATATTTGCTCTAATTGATTTAAAGCCGCTACTTTTTATTTCTCTTAAATGTTGCGAGTATGATGTTTTAAATTGTTGTTATCTGTACTACCACATTATTTTGTTTTTGTGGTGTTCCAGATAACAAATATTAAAAACAACCACTCGTAAACAACCACTCGTAACATTTATCATAAATAAAAAAACAACTGAGTTGTCGCTATAATATTATCTAAAATCTAGCAATGAATTTAGAACCTATGCAACTAGGGCAGTCCACTGCCGGAGAAAATGCCTTTGATATGCACTAGATATTCTACAAAATTGAGTATATCGGCGTCATACAAATAGGAAACTTCGAGTAAAAGTGGACCTGCTGTAATATATTTTGTTAAATATGTTTGCACATGGACATCAACATAAGGATTGTCTTTGGGTTAGTTGGTTAAATGGCATTCAAATATATAAGAAAATATTTAAGATGACTATTATACATTTATTGAGTTTAGAATTCGGTTATTGTTATTAGCCATCAACAGTGTAGATCGTGCTGCTGGAGTTGCTGGAACTGCTACTGAAATGACTACTTGTGTTTGTACTATGACTACTGCTGATAGTAATATTCTTTTTTTTATCACAATTATCATCTGAGTAGTTATTTGGGTAATCAATTGAGACATTAACTGAAGGATTATTCACTTGTACCGATGTATTATTAATTGGATAAATATTGGTTTGATTGTTTCGATCATCAATTGGGTTATTATTTGGCGGCGAGTATGGTTTACTCGGTGGAGGTTCGCCAGTCCACAATGGATTATAACTCGGATTGTTGTTATTTGGATAAATATTTGAGTGGTTAGGTGGATAATCTTGTCCATTTGAACTGTCAACTGAGTAGTTACTTTGTTTGTTTCGATCGTCAAATGGGTTTTTATTTGGTGGAAAAAATGGATTACTATTAGGAGGTTTTCCATTCCACATTGGATTATAACCCGGATTTTTTTGATGGTTATTTTCGTTTGTGTTTGGATAACTTTGTCCATTTGAACTGCCAACTGGGTAGTTACTTTGTTTGTTTCGATCGTCAAATGGGTTTTTATTTGGTGGAAAAAATGGATTACTATTAGGAGGTTTGCCATTCCACATTGGATTATAACCCGGATTTTTTTGATGGTTATTTTCGTTTGTATTTGGATAACTTTGTCCATTTGAACTGCCAACTGGGTAGTTACTTTGTTTGTTTCGATCGTCAAATGGGTTTTTATTTGGTGGAAAAAATGGATTACTATTAGGAGGTTTTCCATTCCACATTGGATTATAACCCGGATTGTTTTGATGGTTATTTTCGTTTGTATTTGGATAACTTTGTCCATTTGAAAAGTCAACTGGGCTTTGATTTGGCGGATAATACGGGTTGCTAGACGGAGGACTGCCATTCCACATTGGATTATAACCCGGACTGTTGTTACTTTGATAAAAATTTTGGTTTGTTTGTGGATAACTTTGGCCATTTGAATGGCCAACTTGGTTTTTATTTGGCGGATAGTACGGTTTAGTAATTGGATGCCCTCCATTCCACATTGGCTTGTTATTTTGAAAATAATTTTGGTTGTGAGGTAGGTTATTTTGTTTTGAAAAGAAACCTGGCTTCATATTTGAATGTATGCCACCTAGCTGAAAACCATTATGCGGGTACGATCGATATGTTTTTTCGTTGCCATAAAAATGAACAGTTAATCTAACCATACGCGATGAATAAACATAAACGGTAATAATAACTTTACGTTGGTCTATGCCACCATCCGTTATGTATGCAGTACTATTACCATTTTCGGATTCAACAGTTAAATACAAAAATTTAACAGCGTCTTTTCCATGTTCTGCTTGCCCTGGGTATTTTAACGTAATTTCATAATCTTGTTGTTTATCAGAGAGAAAGTATTTGTCCTCATTTACAATTGGTTGACCATTTGATTCTAAAATATTAACATCAATATAGTCTGTTATTTAAAAGTCACTATATTTTGAAATGTTTATACATACTGTAAGTGGGATCTCCATACCAATACCAGTTTTCCTGGGTTTTAAATTGCAATTCAGTTTCATTTTGCATCCTCCCAATACACATAAATGGTATCTCGAAAGCTTGTGATCTCATTTTACCAATGTTTTGGCTAGTTTGTAGTATACCAATCTGGGATTCATCTAAGTCCAGATGGACTGAATTTGTTGAATTAAAATTCACTGTTAACTTTTCCGCTTGGTTAAACGCGACACAAAAAATCAGTAAAAATACTGTTGCATTAAATACTGGTGTACGACTCCAACCCATGGTGTTGAACATTTAACATTCGATTGATGAATGCAATTATAATAATGATATTACACAACCTATTGTTATATTTTAATTAACGAATCGTAATTTAATTAAAGTATTTTGTTAGTTACGGTAAGCCAGCACGTTGATGTACATTAATATTTGTTAACACAAGATTTAAGATCGGCACGTGGAATTTGTCACGGCCTTATCATTATGCATGGAAAAATGCTATATACCTATAAATATTTTAACCAGAGCTGTTTGGGTCTCCAGTTGTAATTAACCTGCTAGGTTTTCTAAGTGACTGCACGTTACACGTGCAGATGCTTACTCTGCATTCTGGGTACTTAAGCGGGGGATCTGTTCTTATTTTGGTAATATTCCATTTTGTTTGTTTTGTTGACATTTTTAACGGATCGACAGAAAGCAAATCAAAGGCCTACTTTAATCCAAATCTGAAACTCGCAAAATACACAAACCTTTAAACTATTTGACCATAATTGGCAGGTTTTAAAGATTCGGAAGATTTATGGTGTTCGTTGTATAATTGTGGGATCTTTGTAAAAGAGTCACTCATAATATTTGTTAATAACGAATTTCTAGTTGGAGGTCGTCAACTTTAGTTCGATAACTTACAAAGCATTTAGAATGATGAGAAAAGAGTGCCCCATGTAATGGTGCAACAACACTGTCTTTTTTCATGAGTCGACTTTAGTACTTTATCTTCGGTGGCCTATTCTGTTATCTGATTAGACAATCATATTCTTTAAAACACGATTGCCGATTCTAAGCTCTAAAAACGGTTGGAAAACAGACACCATAAGTAGATTTATTTTCTGAAACATAGTAACTGGAGAAAATAATAAGGATAGTAACCTACTCAGATTATGTAATGATAGAAATTTCAGAGAAACATTAAGATAAAATTAAATATTAAGATGGTGCAAAATTCCATCTCAACTGTCACTAAAAGAGCTAACAAGAGTGACTTTTGTAATCTATTCAAAACTGATCACACGAGATAATATAAAACTCTGATAGTTGCTATTCCCTCGTTAAGTGGTAATTCCTAGCCTTTACTGAGGAAGCTAGTTTCCATTAGAGGTGTTATTTTATGAAGCTGATATACTTTCTATATACTGCCGTTGCCGTAGTAAGACCTATCATTATGATCGGAGTTAGCGTGTATTGATTATCTTTTTAAAAAGTAAATTAAATGAGAATGGTCGAAAAGGTTAAAATATTTATTATGGAAAGGTTCCAATTCCATTTGCATTATTCATTTGTAAGTGTTGAGATATCACATATCTGGATGCGTTTATATTCTATCTTCTCCCAGTTATTCACGTCGATTATACAACTCACCGGATTGCTGAGGCGGGAGTTTAATTCCATTTTGTTAGTTTTTTTATATTAGAAAACGTCGGATGTAAAGTGAACGAATGCCGGTAATGCAGTGTATAGAATAGAATTAAAGAGATCTATTATATAATTAGAATATTATAGAATTCGCAAGTAAATCGCTATCCATGTAAATGATGTAATTTGAAATCCGCGTTAAATTGAATACGGATTTCATACGATGAAAGTTTTAGTTGTGATTTTTTGCTGAAAATCCAAATATTAATTAAATTTATTTAAAAAATTAATTTTATTTTTTATTATTCGATATATCAAGTGATATTATGTAAATGATGGGCTACATCAAGAAGATATCTTCACCGGTTTTGCCAAACGTCTATTGTGCGCTCGATGTTGTTTCGACCGGCTCTTATTAAAGTAGGTTTAGGACGTATTTACTATCGATTTTAATTTTTCTTAATAATTACTGAAACTGTGGTTTGTACCATTTTAACAAAACAAGTTTGACCAAACCATTCTTTTACCCGACTTTCTTAATCGTAAAGTAGCTGCCAATTTAAATTCCCGAGTGAAATAGAAGACGATTTTAGTACTTTTGGTAAATTGCTTTTCAGTTTTTTCAAAAGCAGTGTTTGAGCCTCAACTTATTTATAAATTAACTTATTTAGAGTTAACTTGAAAATTTCTAGACACCTAAAATTGGGGTTTCCACATTATAAGGTAGATTTACAATATATCCAATATCACCAAATTATTTTCTATTCTTGAACGGCTGTAGCTTATGCAGCTGATCTCCTTAAAACAGCTCATTCAAACAGATTTTGTACTAAGCGGAATATTTAAAGACCAATTTGGTTCGACACGCCTCCTAAATTTATCCTTTTAAGTATGCTTGTTTGAAGGATGTATCTAGCTTCTGTCTTTAGAATGTTGAGTACCAGTGTTTCTATTATCGGTGAACGATTAGACGGTAGACCGTAGAAATTAGTCGCTTGTCCACCTGATACGTTGATTGAGACAAAATGCACTTTCTGTGTGTTATCGTTATTAAGCGTGCTATCGTTGAACAGAACTCGGTATGTGCCATCGTTTTTGGCCATATATCAAACGCATGATTTCTTTTTCGAATGTTAGAAGCCATCTCTCGTACTCATCCGTCAAGGGCCAACTCATACATGATAACAGGTCTGATCAACACTCTGTACAGTTTCAACAGTGGACGTAGACGATATAAAGCCCGATTGCCAGCGGCAAGGCAAAACTTAATATCCTCTCCCACACTATTTTCGTGAGTAATGAGAGATCTAAGATACTTGATTCTCCTTACTTCTTCAAACATATGGTTACCACTTCTGAAATCAATTGCGTCTTGATCTCTAAAACCAGAGATCAGATATGTTTTTCGTTATGGACTCATTGATTTTGGGACAAAGGAAGCTGAAACCTGTTCCCTATTGGATCAAGTATCTCTTTCACTCCGTTCTTACTGGGTGTTAATAAAAAAATATACAATTAAAATATATTTTCATGCATATTTCTCACCGCTTTCCTACTGTTCCATATAAAATTGATATATTAAAATATTGACAACTAGTGACATCACAGGTTCATTGCGGATCGGTAGTACAGGCAAAGAGAATAAATATAAAGAGGAACATCTTAAATGAACCGCGGTTGCACATAAACTAAAAATATTTCTTAGTTATTTGGTGATGGCGAACGAAATAGGATAAACATTTATTTTTTATTTCGTTTTTTTTTCGAACGACAGCAAAATAAAAATATTTGATATTTCAAAACTTCGCAAATATATTTATTCCATTTTACAAGTGAATTATAATATGAAATAGTAAGCGAAGTTTTGAAACAGTCAAATATTGGTTTTTGTTGTCGTTCGAAAAAGCAAACGAAATAAAAAATATATGTTTTTCCTATTTTGTTTGCCATCACCAAATAACACAGAGATATTTTAAAATTTTTAGTTTATATGCAACCGCGGTTCATATAAGATGTTCCTCTTTATATTTAATCTCTTTGGTACAGGTTTCCGGCGGTTTCTATAATGAATAAAATAATATATAAAAATAATAATTGCGAAACGAATGCGGATCGATTGAACTCCCGCCGCAGTAAATCCGGCGAGATGTATAATCAGCATGATTATTCTCGGTGAGCATGCACCATACGGTAATAATAATTGCGAAACGAATGCGGATCGATTGAACTCCCGCCGCAGTAAATCCGGCGAGATGTATAATAAGCATGATTATTCTCGGTGAGCATGCACCATACGGTAACGAGAATGTGAAATTTTCTGAATCAATGATCGTTTTGTGGATTGGATTTGAAAGTAGTTCTCATTATGTACCTTTCACCTGAATTGCGCCCGTTTCTTTTTGAAAAATCCTTCGATTTGTATCTTCTCTTCGGTGAGATTCAATAATTGTAATGCTTGCTGGTGTTTCCATTCACTTTTGTTTATATTGGTTTCAGGAAGCTGTTGAGTGAGTTTGTCGAAAATCAAAGCATCAGTAAGAATTGAAAATTCTCTCGATTATCTTGGACTTTGCTTGATGGTGTGTCTGCAAACACCAGCCTTGTTCCCACATATGCTAGCAATATTTACGTTAAAGTTTCTTTTGGTTGCATTCAATAGATGAGCGACTTTTGTTGATATCAAAGTGGCTTGGCATCCTGAATCTATCAAGGCCCTTAAAGTAGCGACCTGTCTAGTGCCCGAAGTTGCTTTGATTAAGGTGATGGGTAACAACACAGGTGCTTGTAGATTGATCGGAATAGTTTCACTTGTACTCTTGCTTGAAGATGCTGCATTGTTGCAATGCAGACGGGCAGACAACATACATGTTTTAGGTTTACATTGAACCCTTTAATGCTGTGCAAGGCAATGTATGCAAAGGTTGCAGCCACTTACCAGCCTTGGTCTGTCTTAGATTAGCATTCTCCGAAACGGCTCACAATGTTTTAGTTCATGACGTTCTATACACGTTTTTACCCAAAAATTGCGTCTGATAGTGGCGGCATGCATACGGTTAAGTGGTGGCACGAAAGGTGCTACGTTAGGTACGTGCGTTGACCGAAGTTAGCGTGTGTTAATCGGCTTTTTAAAGTCATTTAAATGAAAATTATCGAAAAGATTAAAATATTTATTTAAAACCTTTCCATTTGCATTATTTATTTGTAGGTTTTGAGGTATCACATATATGCCTGCGTTATGTAAATTATGTTCCATTTTGTCCCAGTTATTATTTTTGGTGAGCATGCACAATACGGTAACGAACACTTCTGAATCAATTATCACTTTGTAGATTTCGAAGTTGTAGTCAAAAATGATGAAACAAACTGTTTGCGTTCTCATGTTGGTTATATAATTTCTTTAGACATCTTTTACTGTCATCTAGTGTAAAAATTTAAATAGTTTATTATTACTAAAAATTTTACTGTAAAATATATCGCAGTTTTATTTTATATCTCTTGTTTCTCGCTAAGGTATTATCTGGCTAGCCTCGCCAATTGAATGAAAATTTCAAATAAGTGGAAAAGTAGTCACTTTAGAAAGTTAGCAATGGTTTCTAAAGATCATAATTTTTTAAATCACCGAACTTTACCCAATTTCACTGGTTTTCCAAAATAAACATAAACGTCTTCAACTAATTTATTTTTAAATTCTCTATGTTTTTAGCTCAATAATATCGCCCACTTTCTTTCAAAATTACATAAATTCTTCTTTAAGTTGATCTCATGTTTTAGCGATATTGGCTAGTAATCATGGATAATGTACTTCTCAAAAATAGGTTTGGGTTTGCTCATTTCGGTTTAGGCGGTTCATGTACATTTTATAGAAATCAATAACACAAAATTAATTTAAAATTAATAAAACGATAAAATAAATAATAAATATAATATAAAATAAATCATAAATATAATATAAAATAAATAATTAATATTATATAAATAATATAATATAAATAATATAATATAAATAATATACCGGGTGTTTCTTTTAAACTGAGATGATCAAATATCTCGAAAAATAGCCACTCTACGGAAAAAATGTCCGTTATCAAAATTTAATCATACCGCGGGGGAAATACATTAGTGCAAAAAAAAAGTCCTCCACTCCTCGCTTTGTAGGTGGGCGGGAGTAACTTTTAAACTAAGGTAGGAAGCCATATTCTTTATTGCAAATACGGATTCTAGGACTAAAATTACGTATGATTGGAATGAAATATGTTGTTCCGTTCATGATAGATGGCGTTGTAATCGACGAAATTCAATTTTTCAATTTCTTCTTAGAACACACGCATTCGATTCTCCAATACGTTTGAAATAAAAAACATCACGTTTTCATTGGAAATACTCGAAATTCGTCATCAAAACAATTTATTAATGTAAATGGCAGGTGAATAAAATAATTTTAGCTTAAAATGTTCAAAATGATGGCCTGCGGCTTCAATGCACTTATTAATACGCATTTTAAATGAATGTACACAACTGAGAAGTGTGTTTGGTTGAATTTCAGCCTTACATTTCTGATTTGCTCAATCATGTTCTCATCTGTTGTTGGTTCTTGTTTGGAAACTTTGTCTTTGATATAGCCCCACAAACAGAAATCTGGCGCAGTAAGATCTGGTGATCTGGCGGACCAATTTATCGGATCAGCTCTACCGATCCAGCGACCATTGAAATCACGATCAAGTTTTTCACGTGCCACCACCGAATAGTGTGCAGGACAACCATCATGTAGAAATCACATCTTCCATCTCACTTCCAAGCTCAAATTTTCAAGAAATATTGGCAGTTCATTGTCCAAAAAGTTTCGGTACCATTCAAGTTGCCTTCAATAATGTAGGGGCCTATGAGGTTTTTCCAATTATTCCACATCACACGTTGACAGTCCAAGGACGCTGATGTTCAACTTGACGAAGCGGATTTGTAACATTCCAATAATGCATGTTATGTCGATTAACCGTTCCATGGTTTGTAAAAGACGATTCGTCAGAGAACATTACGCAACGAAAAAAATAGGGGTTTGGTTGTATTTGTTCACGTGGCCATTGACAAAATTTACTCGATTTTGGAAATCAGCACCATGATGATCTTGGTGTAAAGACACATAGTATGGATGATACTTGTGCCGTTTTAAAATTTTCCAAACACTGGTGAGGGACAATCCGCAATCGTGAACTATTTCTCGTGTACTAACATGAGGATTATGAGCCACTGCTGCCAATACAGCAATTTCATTATTTTCTCCAGTAAATGTTGCTCTACGTGTCCTCTTTTTCGGTTGAACATTTCCATCAGTAATAAATTGTTTGATATTACGGCCAAATGAAGTACGTAAACGAATCCTATCCGGAAAACGTTGAGCGTAAATAGCAACAGCATTTTTAAGATTTCTGCCAGCTTCTCCATAAACCAGAACCATTTCAATTTGCTCTGCCACAGTTAAAGTATTATATCGTTCTAAAGTATTTTATCTTTTTTTTTGCAATTACGAAAAACATGAAGATAAGAAATAACACTAACATTAAATTTGATTTACAAAACTGAATAAATTGATTTGATAACTGAATAAATTGATTTGATGACGAATTTTATTTCAAACGTATTGCAGAATCGAATGCGTGTGTTCTAAGAAGAAATTGAAAAATTGAATTTCGTCGATTACAACGTCATCTATCATGAACGGAACAAATTATTTCATTCAAATCATACGTACTTTTAGTCGTCGAATCCGTATCTGCAATAAAAAATATGGCTTCCTATCTTAGTTTAAAAGTTACCCCAGCCCCACCCACAAAGCGAGGTGAGGGACTATTTTTTTGCACTAATGTATTTCCCCCGCGGTATGATTAAATTTTGATAACGGACATTTTTTCCGTAGAGTGGCTATTTTTCGAGATATTTGATCGTCTCAGTTTAAAAGAAACACCCGGTATATAATTTAAATTTTAATATGGAAAAAACAAAACGGAATTATTCCGAACGATGTAAGCCGATTTTTATATGCTTTATAAATATAGGTATTAGGTACCCAAATCATAATTATTTGTTATTTAAGGGACATTAAGAGAATAACGGACACTCATTGCAGCTAAAGTGTTACTGGATTACGATCCAAAAACTCAGAATATCAGTGTTGTATATCTAAGAATAATTATTTTGTTAAAGAAAAGTTATAAAATAATCAAAATTAAACAAAACCCAAAAAAATGTGACACAAAAGTGGCAGAATATACTGAAAAAATATAAGGTTAATTTTGATATCTATTCTAAACATTTCGCAATACCAAAATTTATTTGTTTTAGAGAATGACGGAGCCGCAATTGGGCGTTTCGACCGAAGGATGAGCATTACTTCCCACTCAGTGGGAATTATTTGATGAATTACACGATTTTTTAAAAAATAAGCATGGTTTGCATCCCACTTATATCATCGATGAGGCGGTTTCTGGTAGTGCCGGATTATCCTGCTCATCGAGTAGTTCCAGTCGTGTGGACTGTTCAAATGATATAATAAAGATTACATCGGATTCTGATTGTTCCGAAATATTGCGACTAGCGAAGAAAACCAAGCAAAGTTCAAAATAGGACATGTTAAAAATGTTAAGCGATACGTCGGACGAGATACGAAAAAGTGTGCGAAATATTGAAAAGCTGGTTCAGTTTCCCACCAAACAAATGTTTCCAGTTTCCCATAGCCAGTTTCCAGATTTGGAATAATTGAAATCTTCAAAATTTTATTAATTTTTAAATTATTTTATTCATATTTTTATTTAATAAATAAATGAATTATTAAATATTTAGTTTTTGTTTCTAAATTCAACAAATTTTCTAAAAGATGAAGGAATTACACAGATATTTTCTTTGGTTGCCTTATATTCACCATTTAATATGGCTACAATTACAGATGGCTTGTAATCAATACACTTAGTTATTTTTGGCTAAAAGTTAAAATAAAAAAGTTAACATTCTTTAATTATAATATAATCAAATTGCCTCTCTCGATTCACACATACATATGCTCCAAAATAGATTTTTGTAAGTTGAAGTATTTATTTATTAATTTAACTAACTCTCCACACATTAACACAGTTAACGTTAATTTATTTTTATTATTATTTTTCATTTTACGTTTATTTAATTTTATTCTTTTCAAAACAATTTTGTTTACTACACAAGCATGTAATGTATTCTTTACGAGTTTATGACGTGTAATCAAAACATTTTTGACGCCTCATTTATTACCTATAAACCAATGATTTTAACCCTTAATACCATTTTCACTAAAAAATTTGCTTGCATAGTTTGGCACAACACGAGAAGTAAATTTGTTCTAAAAATGCGATTTACCGAATTTTGCAATTTAAATTGAGTTGGCACACAGCGTAAATCGCCGAATTAAACAAAAAAAATTAAACCTACCATAAGTATCCAAGGGTAGACATTGGTGTCTTATGCACACTTTCTATAAAAATTAATGTTTACCCGTTACCCGTTTTCCCACACTTTCTTCACTATTCACGCACAATTAATTGTTTAAAAAAATTGAAAACGAAATCTTATAATAAAATTTCATAAAAGAAAATTATAAGAATTATAAAAAGATTATATCGCATGTATCAAATAAGGTTCTAATTTAGGATCCAAGTTATCCAACTGGTATTGCTACATCCTACGATAAGCTACTCCAACCGCCTGGTTTGCACTTCTTTTGACGCGGTTAAGCCGAAAGCGGGATTATTCTTGTTTGTTTATATGTTTTTTTTTATCTACAATCTGTTTTGGGGCTCGAGGCACTTCCAACTCTTTCGCGGTTCGCTTATTTACGTCCTTATATTACGCCATTACAGCCAAATCAAGGACGTACGGCTATAGGTCCGATTTACGTAGAACCATCTGCACATTGCATAGCTCCATGACAGCCTATAGTACTGACATGAAGTTATATCTATTGAAGTAACTTATTTCTTGCACTAAAATAAAATAGATTGGGTACTAAGAAGTGCCGTTTCATTTTTTAAAAGAAAAGTTTCAAATTTCGATAAATTTTTAGTATGAAAACCAGGACAAATAATGTGTTTTGTATTAGATGACAATTAATTCAAAAAGATAGGATTGAGGTCGATTTACATTTCCACCGATTTTCCTGCGCCGAACATCACGTGACACATTCAACCAATTAGAAAATTTATCTTTTTCGGCGCGACGACACAGCTACATAGATACAAATTCAAATAAAAAAATTTAAACGTTAATTGTTTTCATTAGTTTGAAGTTTATATTGTTTCGGTTTATGTTTTTATTAAAAATATGGAATTCAATAATGGAAATTTAATTCGCGCTGTGGAGACTGGAGAAACGCTCCGTATTATACGATTTATCCCACAAATTGTATAAAAACAATGGATATCGTAGAAAGATTTGGAAGGAGATTTCGGATGAGTTGGGGATTCAGTGTAAGTAAATTTTTATAGCGTTTTTATTGTAATATGTTTATTTAATTTGATTATATTATTTCAGTGGATGAATGCCAAAAAGGTGGAAGCGTCTTCGTGAAAAATTCACAAACCAAAATCGGAAACCCAGGAGTGGAAATGCCGCATTATCTCAAGTAATGTCGTTTTTAGTGAAAAGTATGGAATTTTTGACACCATGCACAAAAATATTATATCTTTCTATTCAGGTTCATTGTCGTCCATTCCATCAAGTTCAAACTCATCGGCACCGAACATCAGCAAACGGTCTTTGAATTCGGCAAGATCGAGTAAACGTGCTCGTTACACAGAAAGTAAGTGAACTTTAGTAAAACCATCTGACCGTCCAGGTGGCGCAGTGGTTAAAGCTGCGGCAGTTGGAGCGGGAGGTACCGGGGTCGAATCCCGATTCGGAGCAAGATGCAAATGGGTTTTTCCCCTTCGATCGTTTGGGCGGTGCCCAAAATGAACATATATCTGGATCCCCTGTCGTGTTTAAAATCCATGGGCCGACCCATCTTCCATGTCAGTACTATAGGTTGACATGGAGCTATGCAATGCGCAGATGGTACTACGAAAAACTCGTACTTATAGCCGTGCATAGAGTGGTATCACAACGGACCAATCGCTGGTCTAAGTGTGCGATAGCAGCCACAATAACCTAACCTTAGTACAACCATATAATCCCATTTTATAACTGTTAAGTTTTAAAAAATTTTAGAAGACAGTGTGAGTGATGTCGATAAAATAATAAGCGCCATTTAGATTACAGTGCAAGAATATGATGAGATTTTTAAGTCTTTTCTCTGTCAAAGACTTTAAAAAAATGGCCCAAACAAACAACGGCGAACCGGTTTCGAAATATCGAAACTGTTAGAAAACGCTTCATAGGACGAGTAACATTCAATAATATGATTTATATATAATGTGATTGAAGTAAATGGTGATAATAAAATAATTTTTAAGAAAAAACTTAAAAATAAATAACAAAACATGAATTCAAATTACATTTTGTTTTTTATTTTAAATTAAAAATTATAATATTTCTTACAGAATGCTGTATACTAAAATATAATATTTTTATAATATTTCTTACAGAATTCTTACAGAATGCTGTAATGCATTATCCTCCCATGGTAACACATCCACTCAACGAAATACCGTTTAAAATTATTTCTTATCGGAAGGGAATTTCCCGAGGAATTGTTTGCCCCCACCGACCTATTGAAACTAATCCACCACCTTCTGATGCGGTTTCTTGTCTCCACTTTACAGTTGATATTTGTCCATTGGCTTCTTCCCTGTCTATATATCCTTCGGAGCAGTAAAAAGAATTTTTCTGTTTTATCCAGTGGTGCAGACAAATTGTAGATTTTACTATTCGAACTACTGTTTCTCTTCTTGGTATTATTTGCCGTCGGTAAATTCGCCATTTAGCGGACAATACTCCGAAACTATTCTCAATTACTCGTCTAGCACGCAACAACCGGTAATTGTAGTTTGATTCGTCTACGTGTAAACCTCCAGATCGATTTTTACCAGGATATGGTCGTATCAAATTTTTTATTCCTCATCATCACGAATGGTGCCTTTATATTTGACGCCGGGAAATAATCATCGCTTGGAATATTTAAGGTTGTGATATCTCCACATAGCTCCTTCCCAAAAGAAGTATTTTTAAATATTCCACTATCACTAAATCGTCCGGAAGCTCCAATGTTCACGAGCAAAAAATTTTAATCCGCATCGCAAACCGCCATTAAGACGATACTGTGCGACCTCTTCTAGTTGAAACAAGCAGGTCCACTATTCGGAAAAGCCTACAAAATATTTAATTAGCTCCATTTATTCGGAAAAGCCTACAAAATATTTAAATTACATTCTAGTAAATATTTTACCTGCACTACACAATGTTTCCCATCAAGCGCTCCAATACAATTGGGAAAGTTCCATTTGTTGTAAAAGTTTTTCGCCACTCTTTTCCATTTTTCCTCGTTTAATCTTTCAAACGCTGATGAAAATAGAGAGTCCCAAATTGCTTGACACCTTTTTGGAAATTATTTTGGTAGTAGAGCTTGGTGATACTCTATAATTGTAAGATATGGACTTCATTGAATCGCCACTTGTGAGATATCTAAATGAAGCATAAATATCATTCTCATCGTATGTTTTAAAACACTTATTCAAATTTTATGTTTACCTGAATGTTAATGACAATCGTTCCCCTATGGATATTGGTGTCCCTGGAAAGGGTTAATTCTTGGATGGCAGGATCAATTTTATGTAGCAGTTCGTCAAAAAGATCTACGCTCATCCGGTGATAATTAAAAAAACTGGAAGCTTTCATGAAGTCGCATCTCTTGGACCAAATTGTCGTAGTTGTCCTCTACCTTTCAATAAGTTATTTACCCAACATCTGGGAGGCATTTGGTGTAACTTTTTATAGTACACCCACAAGAATAGAAGCTTCAAATTTTTTATTCTAACCAAATTCGCGTTTCAGGTTAATTTAAGCATTTTTCGTTTAATAATAATTATTACTCAAAAATTATGTAATCTGTAATTAGTTAAAAATTCACACCAGTTTCACAAAAAAATAAATCAAAAAAATTACAAAATGTCTATATATTTTAACGTCTCGAAAACAAACAATTTGTCAAAATATTTTTTCTGTATGTAGGTGTCAAAAAACTGCGATATTCGTCGAATATGTAAATCATCGATAAAATAGTGTCCGCCGAATTTCCTGCGGCAGTTGGTCGCGCCGAAAAATCGAAAATGTAAATCGAGCTTTAAAGCGTGTAAGATTCAGCAACATGAATTTTTCGTATACTCGAATCAGAATCTAACGAAAATTCTTTGACTCAAAATTCTTTGGTACAAATTCTTCAACTTCTGTAAAATGCAGGTACACTGATTTTTATATATTGATTTGTTTTAATTCCATTCGTGCAAAATTGCTGACACCTAAAAAACGATTTACGTGATCCTCCTAAATTATAGTTACAACCAAGTAGTAAAACCTAGAATTTAACCTGATACGTGTGTACATGATTTTTATGAAATATTATTAAAACAAATGAAATAATATTTTATGAAAATTTGCTTATATATATATTGTTTTGAAAAACGAAAAATATTGTATTTTTAATTTATATTTTATTAGTTTTTATGTATGAAATTGATTCTGGTTTGAAAGGCAACATATTTAAAAAGTATTGGACATATAAATTTTTATTTGATTCTAAGAATTAACAATATGTATTTATTGCAAAATAATTAAAATTATATGTTAATATAGATACTAAGTAGTAAACAAGTCCAAAAATATAAATGTTTATTGACAACATAAGTAATATAACCACGTTGAAGTAATATTTGAGTTGTTATTTATTTAAAATAAAATGTAAAAAGGTAATAAAAAAAAAGATAAACGAAGGTTGATTAATGCATTATAGTAAGTACAATAATAAATATACCTTTTTCGTATTTAATCCAAAAACATCTTTTTTATTTTTAAATACAAAGTTTATTAATTAATATACAAAGTGAATTATAACTTAAAATTACCAAAGTAAGCTTTATCATGTTACTGTTTTGTTTTTATTAACAATATTTGCTGTAATTTCTTTAGTTATGGCGGATTCACGTATGTGATCAAAAATTATTGATCATAATATGAAGTTAGTAATAAAAGATATTGCTCTTCATATTAAGCTATTTTATTTGACGATTCATTTACCATTTTCAATCATTTTAATTTGTGGATTGAGTTTGACTGGTGGATAATTTCAAGTGATTTTTGTTGTGTTTTTTTCTGTTTTTACGCCTTTTTGTATATCGGTAGTAAACCCAAAATGTCTTTGTCAAAACTAGTTAAACATTTTGTCGCGCGACTTGAACATTGTAAGTTCATTGCTTACAGCATATATCGCTGAGGAAACTACTCAAATCTTGTCGCTGAGATGACGCTGAATGACCACAGCACATTCGTAAACCTTCATCGAATGACACCTGCAGCTTTTGACGAATTGCTATCAATTGTGAGGCCTTCAATACAACGATTGCCTGTCGGAGAAAGGTCAATAACTGCAGGTCAGCGGTTGTCATTAACTATTCGGTAATTATTTTAATTAATATATTGTAATCGCTTTATCGCAAGCTAATTAAATCACAAAATTTCTTTAGGTATCTTTCTAGTGAAGACAGTATGATCTCAATTGGAAGATATGGTTTTCGCTTGGGGAAAAGCACTACCTCCCAAATGATAAGGGAAGCTTGTACACAATAGTAAGAATAGTTAAAAGAACAAGTTTCCCTGAGCCAAGCTGTGCAATGTGGCAGGATATTGCCAGAGATTTCGTGCTTCAGTGGAATTTCCCAAATTGTATAGAAGCGATGGACGGCAAACATGGCAAATAACAATAATATTTAAAATAATATTTTGTTACTAAATAATATATTGTTATGTTTAGGCATGTTATTCGGGCCCGAACTATTTTAATTACAAACATAGACAGTCTCGTAAATTTGTAGTTACATGTTTCCAATGATTTGATTGGTTTGATTCGCGAATCATTTTTTGGTCGCGTACGTGTACCTACCATTAACGTGTTTACATCCCTACTCAAATTAATATGTTCGGAATAGACAATTAAATTAGCTATATAGTTTTTGCCGTTTTTTATTCTATCTCCATTAACAGTTATGAAGACGCCGTTCAATTTTTTAATATCACTAAGGAAAGAGTCTGGGCTTATACAACCCGCCTTCTGACAAATGGTTTATCCAGGTATATGATGAAGACCCAGACAATTCTCCTGTTGGATCGACAAGATTATCATGTTTTAACTTATGGGCAATAAATCCAGCTAAATGTTCAAGGCCATCACTTTCTAGTTCTGTTAAATCGTGCTCCTCTTCTTGGATTGTTGATGGGATTTCTTTGATATTAAAATCTTTAAAAAAAGTTGACGTAAAAAGGTAAACAAAAAGTTTCCGGTATTGATGATGTTAAACAATCGAAAACAGTTTCTTCTGGTTCTTCGATCTGATTAACATTGGCTGACTGCGATACAATTTTTCATTGCTTCTCGCAAGAAAATTTCGCAAACAAAACTTAAATCCAACGGGATGATCATGAAGTCCACCAATTGATCGCATGATTCCAAAAATCAACTCTAATATGTTTTGGTGTAAACGGTATGTTAGAAGGTAACTAATACCGTAATTTGTTTTTAAGTCTTCAAATGGCAAAGGAAGAGCGCTACTACTGACTTAAATGTCATGTTGAAAGGGCAACAGTTTATTATTTTTTCCGACTCTCATATTATTCATTAAATGTTTAAATTCATTTAATATTGAATTTTGAACATCAATTGCTAAGCCGTATGCTTTTATCCTTTCTTTAGATTCACTGTCGAAGTGCCTCGAATTAAATACGTCGAACCAATCATTCATCTATAATTTAATAAAAAATATCATATGAACAATAAATTGCTATAAAAAATTGAATATGTATATAAACCTTTTTTAATAATTCGCCGCATTTATCCCAATTATCACTCTGACATAATCCCAATGATTTTGGCGACCTGCATTTTTTACCGTCAGTGTCAGGTGTTGTGTTAATTTATGTGCAATATTAAGGTCATAACCAGATGTCTTTTGGAGTAGTTCGACAAGTGGTTGTTGTGTTACGTGTGTTCCTTCAATAATAAAACAAGAACCTAAAATATGATTTCTAATTAGTTTTATTTGATGTGGAACATCTGCAAAAACAAGATTCAAGTTTCTTTACTGTTATCATTATAAGCCGATTAGTCGATTGCCAATCGTAACTATAGAATATTGGTTGTTTCCAATTTTTGAAAATACCGCGTGCCATTATAACTTGTACATAATTTGATGGTGATAGAACAGAGTCATTTTTCTTATCATAATCGTTTTGATTCTCATTCCATCTGCTACGATCACGCATATTTTCTCATATTGCGTTAAGTCGACGTTTTCGAGAAGTTTAAAAACTATACCAAGGAAACCTGGTTCGATTTTTATTTTACCGGCTTACCTTTGCAGAATTGATTTGCCAAGTAACTGGTCATTTTGCTTTCTTAGGAACCGATAGGCTTGCGGTTCAGCAGCATGTAAAGCAACAGCTTTTACAATATCATTCATTTCCCATTTGTATACCTTCTTTAGAGAGGTTTTCAATTTGTAGATTTGCACTGGGGTAAATATTTTTTGTACTTCATTATATTCCAGTTTTTGGAATGCATTTTCCTTTTGTAGCCCACCATTTTCTTCAGTCAACCTTCGACTTTCTTCAATAAGTGGTTTATTTATATAAGCAAAGTGGCGTTTTTTTGGTAGAAATGTTAAAAGTTAAATTATATCAATATACGAATAATGCGTTGTAAATAAACCTTATAATTTTACTTGATTTTGCTTCCAGATTCTACAGGTTCCAATATATTTTCTAATGTAGGTAAATTGCAATCCATGCTTTCAACTGGCGCAGCTACAGTTTCCGCACTACAAGATAACAATAAAATATGCACATTAACAAATTGATCATTAATTCATTCATTATACATTTATGATTTCTGTGTCTTACATCCTTTCTCAATTGGCGGCGGCTGCAAGGGGTTTTGAGACTGCATTCTTAGTTTGATAAAGTCAAACTTGGAACCACATCATCTTTCAATTTTTGAGCTGATTTTGGGTTATACTCGAGCAATCTATGCTTTAATCGTCACTCACAAAATGTGTGTCGCAGATACGTGCATTTTCTATAATAAAATTGTCCGCGCGACTTCATTTTACTTTCCACAACTGTGTGCCATTTCATTATTTTTTGGAAATCTGAAATAACGATACTTTGTACCGCTTCCATCATTCCTTTTTAATTATTTACTATTGTTCCCATTGCAATCACTCATTGCACATAACACCATTATAAATATAATAATATATTATTACCAAAAACACTATTTTTTTTTTCAATGGCTTAGAGGCCGTAAACGGCCCTTACCGCGTCTCAACTGAGACCTTACGAACCATTTTAACGATTGGTGCACACTGTAGGTGGTCAGCCCAACGAATGTTCTTACACACAACCGCATTTTATGTCATCCGGTGGCATGTTAATTTTTGGTCAACGGCGAGAATCGAACTCGAGACCGCAGCGTGATGAGAAACTCTCTTAACCATTAAGCTACAACCGGCGACAGACCAAAAACACTATAATCGTTTATAAATTGTTTTAAATTAAATCAAGACACAAAAATCAGATCTAGAAACAACCTAAAAAACACTCGTTTTATGATTTTCTGTCACCAGCTGACGTATTTATTTCAGAGAAAGAGATAGCAATAGATGCGCTTGATCTTACCTATTAATTCTGTATATCGTGAATCGTACCCAACTATGGTCTCATCACCCTAGTTTATTGGTAAGTTATTCAAAATTTAATGAAGGTTAGGATTAATACTTTCATTTAATTTCATTTTATATTAAATCTAATTTTATTTTAATAATTATAATCAAAATTGAATTTTCTACTTATTAATAATTTAAAAATATGAGATAATTTCAAGCAGACATGAGGAGGTAGACCAAAGGTAAAGTACCAGACGGGATGAGACTTGTAACATTAAAATTCCGCTATTGCACCCCATTTTATAGATTAATTGTAAAGAAAAATGAGCGGTTTAAATCGGGTAAGAAAATTCAGGAAATCCCACCCCAAACCTGAGCTTCTTAGCCGGCCAGAGATGACCGCCGATACAAAAATTATTATTTCTCGATACAGAAGGATTATTATTTAATGCGGGAAGATCCAAAATTGCGTCGCTATAATTACGTACACAATTTTTAGTATCCACTGGCAGTTGCAGTTAAATTAATGGAATCTCTGACACTTCTAGTGAAGTCTGGAGTGAAGTCTGGTGTCTTGATAGTCCACCACGAAAAAAGTTAAAGTTTCGGATTGGATTCCTATGGCTATTTAAATTATTAGACATGTCCACCCATGATTTTTACGAAATACGCTCATCTCTTGTGGTGTTCAATCTTTTTGCTAGATCGGGATGCACTTCCACAAATACGTCCAGCAGTTTGTATTGTTTTTTACTTGTAACTCTTGCTTTTAAACACACAATGCTGTTTTGTCAATAAATTAAGAATAGTTTTATTTTATATCCCACATATCTCAATATTGGAAAGACAACTTGAAAACCACGTATTCAAATTACAATTAAATTATGTTGGGAATTATCATTAAATCAAATCATAAATTAAAATTTTTCGTATTTAATATAATAGTTTTAACAGTTTCATAAATAAAATTAACACTTTTAATGACAAATTACTTACATATTACAATTTAATTATTTTTATTTGGTTTTATTTCGATAGCTTAATATACAACGAATATATACTCGATCATAATCATATAGCAACTGTACAAATTCGTATTGCACAATAAGGGAATTATTTAATCGTATCGTAGCACTCGAATTCGAATTACACATTCTACGTTTTCGTATTCAAAAGTTCAGATTACACGTATTCGTACAATTATTGTACAAATTCGTATTCAGAAATAGGGGTCCATGGAAATCTAAAGTCCTCCATATTTTAAAAACTTCATCGACGATGAGCGGACTACAATTACGATGACTACAATTACTTCCTCACCACCTTTAATTGTAAGTCTTATAATACATTACGTAATTGTACAAAAGCTCCGACCCGTGATATATTCAACAGAAAATCAAAACAAAATTCCTTCAATAATCAAAATAGCACTTAAGTGGCACAGTATTCACCAGATGGTCAGAAAACATCTTCACCGTCAACCGTCCAGATTTTTCTACATTTTCTATGATGACAAGTAGATATGCAACAGTCACTTAACCATCTTTCACTTCAAATAGTATATACAATTCTAAATCAAAAGTAAAGCCTCAACCATCAATGAAATTATTTCCAGAAACTAAATGTGTTAAGGTCTTGGAAGATGTAAAGTAGAATATAAATATTATGGTCCATCCGATTTAATTCAAACTGCTGCGAATGACGCTGGTATTGATAAAGACTATATTATCGAATACCTTGAAGAAATTTATGCGAATTTTATTATGTTTTATTATTTTGTCTTTTCTTTTTTTTTGTTGTGTTTTTCTGTCACTCACGCTGTAATAGCCCATTGTGCCCTCCCACCATATTATTGTACGTCCCGGCTATAAGTCCGATTTACGTAGAAACCATCTGCACATTGCAAAGCTCCATGCCAGCCTATAGTATTGACATGGAAGATGGGACGGCACATCGATTTTAACCACCAACTGGGTCTCAGATGAGTTCATTCACCGCCCAGACGATCGATGGTGAAAATCCCTTTTCGCATTCGGCCGTTATCGGGATTCGAACCCGGTACCTCCCGCTCCATGACGCAGTGTTCTATGCACTGCCCCACATGGGCGGTCTTGTATTTTCTTATTAAATAGTATTGCATCTACTATGATTTTAATTTATGAATACCTACCGTTATTTTCACTAATGAAATATGTTATCTAACTGTGGTTCTGAATTAGAATAATTTTTTTTTTATAAATATGTAAATGACTTTTATTGGTAATAATTACTGCTGATAGATTCGAATACAATGCATGTATGAATGCAATGGTTTGTGCAATCAGAAAATATAATTTCTGAAAGTTAATTTATGAATCTACTTTTATATTTCAACATTTCTAGAAATACAAATTATATAATTTTTTGCCATTGATTGGGCTAGTCACCGTTTTCAACACAAAAATTGGCAATTGTGTCCCTTATTGTAAATAATAATTTGGTGGAATTGCCGGGTTGATCTGCCGCTATCATATTTGAAAATGTTGCTGGTAATGTATGAAGATAGCTATGCATATCATCACAATTCAGTGTGTTTTCTATTGGTTTGGTTAAATAGTTGTGATGCACGCAGCAAACTATTACTATCAAATCAAATGTTCTGATTTTAAGGTCTATTGGTCGATGCGAAACCGAGATGCAAGCCGACCGAAGGCACATTCTACAGTTAATCTGGCACAGAATAACCTATAATTGAATTTGTTTTTGCTTTGTTGTCAATGTTGGACATCTAGTATACGGCTTCGTCATATGCATCATTTGCTATATAAAATTATTGTCCAGCAGTTTCACTTTCTAAACAAAAGTTAAATATTTTATTTATGTAGACTTAAATCAATTTGTATTTTCCTACAATTTATTGTCAGATGCTCTTCCATTCGCTCCTACGTCTATAAACAAGAATCGAAAGTGTGAATCGACAATGACCAGTAGTATGATGCTGTGAAAGCCTTTGAAATTAAAAAAATTGGATCTGGAGTTAGGAACTATTCGAATATGTTTTTCATCAATGGCACCCGGGGTGTAAGCAAAATCACAGATACTCCAGAAATCTTGTGTAATTTCCTGCCATTTCTCCTCTTCTTATATATTTATCTAAAGAAGAATTTCGTTTTATTAAACAAATAAATATAGGTGTAAGCAATTTCTAAATCGTATAATGAATAAACAATTAAGACAAAAAATGAAACATTTTCAAATGGGCACATGTAATTATATATTATCGATCTGTATACTTTATTTTAAATATTAAGGCCGTAAACGTACATATAAACATATTTCCGTTCAAACCCGCGACAGATACTCCAATGAATGGTATGACTCTCCAGTTGTGATATACCTAAGGGTTATGGCTAGACGGTCCAGGGCACTCACTGCTTGACGAAAGGAGCTATCCACTTTATGTATGTCAGGTTCAACCTAAAACATAATGTACATTTTTGTAATATCAGTTTTAATTTATAACGTAAAACCAATAGTTGCCAATATTTCTCTAAATTGTTGAAAAGTAAATCTTGCAAAATTTACAGATGAATTGTTACTTCCTCACAGTAGACTTTTTAAGAGGTTTTCTTCTACATACATAGAACATCTTTTCGCCAAGAACGGATTAACCCAAAACTCTATTTTTCTCCTTTCTACTTTTTCCTTCTTCTCTAATTCTTGAATTTTGTTTAACATTTGTAATTTTTGCAATATTTGTTGTCTGATCATTATTAATATTTTAGTGTTTAAATCTTAAATTTAATCTTTGTGCGAATGGTAACGGTTAAGCCAATTAAATAAAATAAATTAAAAAACAATATTAGTTTGACAATTAAAAAAATTGACATTTCAAAATAATTATCATGATAGTAAAATGCCCAGACATGATATTTGATGCAAAAAATTTTAATAATAAATTGAAAAACATACATATGGTACTTCCATAAATTATCATGTTAGAAAATATCAGTGAATTTGCCTAGTGTAGACGCCGAGTAGACTAATTTTAAAGTGGGGATTTTTCGATGCACAACTTCCAACAAAAAAATATCATTTGACTTTTCTGAATTTCGCAACATTATAAAATCAACAGTGTGCTTGCATAATCGCACAGAAAAAACAGTATTAGAAAAATTATCTATTCTAAATTAAATGATAATGAATTATGTGATTTTATTTAAAATTTTAAATATATTACCTAATATACTATTATATTAAAACGCAAAATCAAAATTCAATGATTTTACCAAACAAAAATATTCTGTATAAGAAATTAAACAATCGATTAAAAATTTTGATGCAGTTTTAACAAATTCAAATAATTTATTTCGACACAATATTTAAAAATAACTTCTCAATTTGAATTTAATATTTTGTTTAAACATTTGATGATTCATTAGAAAATTATTATTCAAATTACACAAACGAATATATAAACTGTAGAAAGATAAATCGGAAAATTAAAATTTATTGATTCGTCCAATCTAGTAACCAACAAAATTTTTGTTTTTTCATGCAAACAAACGTTTCGCTGTCATTTGGTTTGTTACATTTATAAGTATCGTGATACATCGTCATTTTAATTGTGTAAAAATTATTATTGTAAATTAAAATAACACTAAAACAATGTTGTGGAATTAGTTATATAAAATTATAATTACTAAAAAAATATTATTAATTAAATATAAAAAAATAAGTGATTAAGTGGAATATTTCATGATCATTGACCATCATGTTGTGTAAATTTATTACAGTAGTGGGCTTTAACGATAATCAATTAATGGAGAGTTTCATTGGTAATTCGAATCATAACAATTAATAAAAATGTTAATATTAATACAATTATTATATTTTAAGATGTGGCGTTCCAGAGCAACTCAAACAAATCGCAAATTAGCTCACGCCAAACGCAATCAATATAAAATCGATATTTCGAGTTAAGTTCTTGTAATTCACTAGTACTGTCGCGTCACGACCGAAAGTATATATACGAACTGCACAGTATGATGACTAAGTCCGGTAGCATATGCCTGATGAGATGGATTTGATCTTTTTTTATCTTCAAAGATAAAGGTTTTGATACGGAATCTCTCAAATATTTACATAAGAAGATATCAATATCTTGATACTGGAGGAAAAATTAGGCTTCCCTTCAAAATTTCGACAAATCGTCTTCTATTCAGATTATATATTTATCATCCGATATCCCTACAAGAGACATTAATGAAGCTGGATCATCGGAATGTGTGCATAAAAATACATCAACTTATTCAACCATATTTGTAATATTTATTTTCATTTTTTATAATTTTCGTGTCACTTAACTTATTCATTTTTTATGTATTCCTACAATAATTGAAAAACTAGGTCCACTGAAAGGATTATGGATAATGCGATTTGAGGCTAAGCATAAACAATCATACCTCTGTGATAGCATCCAGAAAAAATATATCGCTAAGCTTAGCTAAAGAATTACAATTTCTCTTTTGTATTAATATTAATTCAAGTAAAACCTCGGATTCAAATATCCAAATTGGTCTAACCTAATTAAAAGATTTATCAAATGGAATTGAAGATAATTTGGTAACTGACAAGGTTTATTTAACATCTATTCTGAACAGCAAAAGTATTAAAATTAAAAAATAACTTATACACTACAGAAGATGTTTTAACTTAATGGAAAATGAAATCTTTGTATTTTGCGGGTTATAAAATAAATGTGAAAAAACATGATTCAAATTATAATTCCTATTTAATTAACAAGAAAATGCTCTTTCTTGAAGAGAGCATTAAAAGAGCATTTTCTTGTTATTTATCATGCTGAAGATAAATAACAAGAAAATGCTCTTTTATAATTGTAATAAATAATGAAAATGTACAATATCCTCCAATAAATGTATTACATAAAATGATTATTATTATTAAGATGAATGTTCAAGTTGGTGATGAATATTTATTAAAACCAAAAACTAGATTTATTTAAAAAAAATTATGTATCAATCATTGTAAAAATTATTGTTTGAAGAATTTAAATTTAAATATATTACACATAAATACATAAATATCTACACATAAATATCTTAAATTTAATGGAAACGGGTTTGTAAAATAATAAATCAATCTATTTTGTTTAGTAAATTTTTTATTTTATTATTAAAATAATAACGTATATTCAACAAATCATATTATAGAAATTTCAATAAGTTAAATTAAATTGAATGTTTTAACTATTGAAATAATAAGGTTATATAATTGTTTAATCGATTAATTCATATTTCGTAATAAAACCAAACAAATTTATGAGATAATTATCTACTGATTCATTAAAACAGCTATTTTCGGTCAATGACTATGTATAATTTCTTTAAAAAAGTTTTTTTAAAACACTCATAGAATCACTGAAATATTTAATAAATACATTTAATAATATTCAATTGATTCAGTCAAATATTTTATTTAATCGTTTAGATAAATTGACGAAAGATTTCTTGTAGGCTTGAGTTAACTTTATTTATTTATGAATAGTTGATTCAGCAAATTACATTATATGGCTAATGATTAATGCTAATTTTTAAATGAAATTGTTTAATGTTTATATGAAAAGTCTATTTTTTCTTTCTTTGCGGTTAACAAAAGTGATTCTTACCAGTATTTCGGGAATAATTTTGTGGTTCATTACACGTAGAATGGCGATTTAGGGTTGGGCAAATGAAGGGGTAAAGCAAACATTAATGGGTTGTGGAATGTCGGATGTATGGTGTCTAATAATCTAGCTGGCGACGCGGTTGTCATAGAAATAATTTTTCCAGTTATTTCACTAAATACAAGGTCTAACCATGGTAAAACACACAAATGTCATGCGATACCATTTTAATTTTTATTTTTAATAAATTTGTTTATTTAAAAATTATAAATTTACATATTTAATTTATTTATTGCTCTTCCCTTGATTTATCGGCATACAATTTTTTTGGTATTCATGACACCGATTTTCGCTTCTAAAGTTAATTTAGTTCCCACCAAATTAAATTTTTCCCCAGCCAAGACCAAAACGGATCAGTATTTTTGCATTTCCATGGTGTTTGAATACCCGCTGTGCAATAATTTTGTTGTGATCTTTGGTCGACATCTGCTTTTGAATGTGGTTATTTTCGTGACGATTGTCATATAAAGTATAAAACAAAAGTAGAATAAGGATGTCATGCTTCTTGTCCAGCATGTATAAAGAAACAATGTTACAATGTTTTGGCCAACATGATGATGCCGATTTTGGCTTCCAAAGAATAATTAGTTCTCACCAAATTAAACTCTTCGCCAGCAGAGACAAAAATGGATCAATATTTCTGCATTTGCATGGTGATTGAGACTAGCGTTATGCAATAATTTGGTTGTGATCTTTCAGTGTCCAAAAAAATCACTAAAACTGAATCCGGCTAACTGGTTTTTCTTCTTTTAGATGTCGGGCTTACTGCAGGTGTAGCCAATGTATTTTCTTCGTAGTCGGTGATATCCAGGCTATTTGGAGTATCATCAAACAGATCTTGGAAAACACTGTAACTAGAATTAGTGTTCGGGTTATTTCGCTCCAAATTTGATACGGTTGCGCTTTTAATAAAAAATACTGTCTTAAAACACTTGAACATATATATGTCATAAGATTGCTTACCTGTTATCATGAAAATACTGTCAGAAAAAATGTATTTCGGTTACAATAAACTGAAATTTTTTATTAAGTATTTTCTCGCACTTCTCCACGGCCCACTTCTTGGATTGCTGAACTTTATTTCTTTTTTGAATTTCTCGATCTATTTTGGACATCCTTACCCGAAAAAATAGAATTCAAGTAATTAGATGGACTATACTGTACAAGATACTAAAATACATCCTTGACAGTTCCAATTGATAATAATAATTTAAAAGTTCAAATTTTCATATAATACTAATAACACTAATACAGAAATTTAATATATTACTATTACTATATTATCAATATGTAAGCCAATATGTAATGACTTATGTAAGCTGAATTCATTCATACATCTATTTCTTCGTTTATTCATTCGTTCAGTAATTTTGGTTTGACAATTCATACTATAGCAAAGTTTCAGAATGATTTTATCAAAAAATTAAATAAATTAATCCCATTGACACGCACGCACGCACACATTATATGTATTTTGTTTCCGAATAACATGGCTTTTATTTATTTCTTTTTCATTTTGGTGTCATGTTGTCTCTTTTACTCTATGATCGTTCAAACAAAAAGTTAAAGTTAAATTATCTTTTGTGACAAAATGCGGGAGCAAAAAATTGTCATTTTGGAGCACTACGATAGGCCGAAAAAATTGTTAGAATGATTGAATGAATGAAGATGATTAATTGATTGATTTGACATTAGATTTGAAATAATTTATTTTCTTCTCTTTCATTTAATATATATTTGTTTCTTGAAATGTTCGTTCTGTCGAAAAGATAAAGTTAAATTAAGATAAACTAATTTTATGAAAAAAAAACACAAGAAAAAAATATCATTTTCAACAAATGTAATTGCTTAAAAAAACTTGAACTGAAGAAACGAAGGAGGGAAACGGCACAGTGAAGTCGTCATAACACAAAAAGCAATAAAAATATTTTATGAGGTTCAAAAAATTTTAACTGTTTCCGACTAAACATTTTTATTTTGCATTTTGAAGAGTGCAGGTGTAAATAGAAAAATATAGTTATGTTACGATTTTTTTAACAAATGACCAATGTTTTACATATTTTAAATTTATTAATTTGTAATAATAATGATTTTTGTAAGTATTTTGCTAAATTATAATGAATTTATTTATTTATACACATGTATAAAAGAAAAAATGTTCTTTATTGGTGATTTAACTAAAACGTTGGTATGATGAAAATATCTAAAGTTTTATAATGTGATTATAAAATGTAATTGATCACTTTAGAAAATACAAACTAATATAAATTTTAAAAATTTAAATATTTAGGGGCTTATGTTTTGATCCTTATATAATATTGAAAAACAAGGCGTTTTTTGTGCTAGTGTTTATAGTTACATATATTGTATTGATGGTTAAATTTTATTATTTTTTTTGCAGAGATAATGACTAAGTTAATGTTTTTTCTTAAATCTTAATGCAATTTATTATTAATATTTATACAAGATTTAAATCGGTGATAATAGTAAATTTGATAAATCGTATTATTGTTTGTTTTTAATCTTCCCATCTAACTTGGGGCCTAATACACAGTTAACGTTATTCCATTACGGACAAATGGAAGACAAACGGCTATCAGAGGTTTTGGTTACCTATACTAGTTATATTTTCTTCTTAATTAAAATAATCGGTTAATTTTCGTCTCATCACTTCTCCTTTTTTAAATTTTTTGATTTGAACAACCATCAGCTGTTTGTGCAGAAATTGAATTCTGTTGGTTGTTCATTTCATCCACGTGCCACTTGCTTATTGAAATTAAAAACAACAACACATCACAATTCTTTTAACTTTATCTTGATGCAAGTTAATTGGTTTTTGAAAAACTTGCAACCGATAACTCAGCATTCTAACCGTGTGTTCAATCGTCTCACGAGCTCGACGGCTAAATATTTTTTGCAATTTGCAATCGTTTGTTGTTGAGTATTATCGGCAACAAACATACGAGGCAGTAATCTGTCATTCCCAATTCCTTTTTGTGCTTGTAAGAATTTTTCTGTTCATGTAGTATATACATTAGATCCGACCTATTTAATATTCTACTATCGCTGATTCTTCCATTACATCCGACACCTATAAATATAAATTTTCAAATGGTGTGGAAACCCTTATAATTATAGAAAATTTGTGCATTTGGTTTTGAAGGTCTGACTGCAATGTGCTTTCCATCTTAAGCTCCCAAACAATTTGGAAATTGCCACTCCACAGAACAGCCATCTGCAATGTTAAGCCATTTCTCCTCTGAACTCGAGAAAATATTTCTTGATTTGAAATTGGAAATCCTTCATCTGGTCACGAAAGTTATCAAAGCGGATATTGTTAAAACAAAAGAAAAATATCATTTTAAATTTACACTAAGCCCAACTACATTAAATTTAATTACATCCTTATCTCAATGTTCATCCTCACCTCCAGTAATTACACAAACTCCACATAAATTCTTATAAAGTCCTACTACACCTACTTTTTCCGAAAAGTCCACACAATATTTACCCTCACCTCTAACACAACATCATTATTTCCCGTAAAGTCCAACAACACCTTATTTTTCAAACACATCTACTCAATATTCCCGGTCAAACAATGTTTATTTTTGTATAATCTTCCTTATAGTGGCGATTTTTGTTGGTTTATTTTGTGAGATCGATTTCGATATTGTATCTTCGTCAGTTCATTTTATACTAATTACATTTTTCTCAAACTATGTTCTTATATTTTATTATCTATTAGCTAGTTTTTATGTCCTTTTTCTATTCTGTTTTATTGCTATTGTTATTAATAATTAAGTCGTAAATTTTGTTGGTTTTGGTATTTAATTTTTCATTGAGTAGATCTGTATTATTTTTATGGGTGTAGATTTCAAGTTCTTCTGGTCGGTCTAAAATTGTTTCTTTATTACATTTGTGTATGATGGTTAAATTTGTATTGAAGTCGGTGTAATTGTGTTTTTCGATTTTCATGTGTAATGCATGATTTGATTTTGTGTCTGTTGATTATATCTTTTATGTGTTCTTTAAATCTTATTTGGAATGATCCTATTACTATCCTATAGTATCTCAACATCATTTCCAGATTAATCCAACTGAACCTAATTTTTCTGAAATTTCCACTAAATATGCATCCTCACCCTCAATAACTAAACAAACCCAAAATATAAATATTACGAAAATACCATATTCCGAAATTCCTCAACTCCAATTAAAATCTCAAGCAAAACATTAATTAAAATATTAGAAAATATAAAAATTAAAAACGTAACCAGAACGACAACTACCTCAATACAAGGTAATGCTTCAACGTCAAAAGAAGTGCTGCAGTTGGCTATGGACGATATATTCGAAGACTTCATTGTTGAAAATGATGATATCATTATTGAATATTCCGAATATTCAACGATAGAATAATGTACGATGAATAATGTAAACTAAAATAGATTAAAAATGTATTTAAATTCATTACATTTACCTTTAAAAATGCCGTTTGTAATTGTTTGAAGATAGCGTCTCACACTTCTAATATTGCATTAGACAAGAAAAAATATGATAACTTGGAATTGTAATACAGATACATAAGATTCTCCAGTTGTCAGAAATAGTAATATTATAGCCAATTTTTCTTCTGGAGATATGGCTTGCCGCAGAATTGTATCTGGTCGTTCAATCTCAGGTCTGACGACAATATAAAATTATATGTTCAATATAAAATTAAAATTAATGTAAAATTAAAAAATTCTTTATCCATCTGCATAATATTTTTATAGTATAGCTCTTTTATCAGACTTAGGATGTTACCCATTTGCTGTCTTGTATTTCGATATGGTTTTATCCAGCAACTTCGTTTTCTTTTTGATTCATTTTTTTTCTTCTTTATTTCCATCTGTTTCATTTAATATCATACTATCTGTTTTTGCCATGTTCGTTGGGTGTTGTGTTGATCGTCAAATATAGTGGATGTGTTTTCTGAACAGCCATCAGTGGTTTGTTCAAAAGTTGAATTCTGTTGGTTTCCCTGTCATCCACGTACCACTTGCTTTTTCAAATTAAAAAATTGTGTAGTACACAACAACACATTTCAATTCATTTAACTTTATCTTGTTGCAAGTTAATTGGTTTTTGAAAAACTTCGTCTCACGAGCTCGACTTAGGCGACGGTTAAATATTTTTTTTGCATTCGTTGGTTGTTGTAAACGGTAACGTCGTATTTATCTATTCCGAAAGTGAAAATGCATTATCGGCTACAAACATATGAGGCAGTAATCTGTCATTCCCAATTGCTTTTTGTTGGTAAGATTTTTCCTGTTCATTTAATATATACATTAGATTCAACCTATTTAATACTCTACTATCGCTGATTCTTCAATTACATCCGAAACGTATAAATATAAATTTTCTTATGGTGTGAAAACCCTTATAATTATAGAAAAGTTGTGCGTTTGGTTTTGAAAGTCTGACTGCAATGTGCTTCCCATATAAAGCTCCCAAACAATTTAGAAATTCACTTCATAGAATAGCCAACCGCAATGTTTAGCCATTTCTCTTCTGAACACGGAAAATAAAATAATAATATTTATTGTTAGAAAAACTCATATTAAAAATATATTTATGTTCTATCTAATAATCTAATAGTTTGAAATCTGCCCATACGTTTAAATCGAGGTTTCTTGAATGGCGTGTCTGAATGACCATATAATTAGTTTAAGTTAACTGTTAAGATTTTTTTTATATATTGTCTGATCCCTGCTGCTCATCCCATTGCAAATGAGCTTGTACTCAAAATGGGATGTGCGTGTCATGTTGACTTTTTGCAGTAAAAAATTTAAGAGGTTTTTATGCCTAAAAGAAGTATGTAATAATTTTTTTTACAAGTTGCTTCCATATGCGCTTTTCCTTCTTAATCAAAATTATAAGCAATATATAAATAAATAAATAAATATTTGTAGAAAAAAACGACAATTTGATAGATTAAGCATTGGATGTGCTGGAACTAGTCACGAATCTTGCGGAAGAATCATTTAACAAGGGATCAACAAAGGAAGATTTTTGGAAATATCTAATGAGCGGATTGACAAAAATATAATCGGAGGAATATTTCTTGATTTAAAATTGGAAATCCTGCATCTGGTCACGAAAGTTATCAAAGCGGATATTGTTGAAACCAAAGAAAACGAAATGAAAGAATTTTCTAGTCAATCTGTCACAGATTCGACACCTAATTTTTTTAAATCGAACATTAAAAATTCATCCTCACATTCAGTAATACCTCAAACTTAACGTCATTTTCAATTTACACCAAGACCAACTACATTAAATTTAACCATTTCCTTATATCAATGTTCATCCTCACTTCAGTTGTTTGTTATTGTTTAGCGTCACACACTTCTAATATTTAATAACACTTCTTATAATTGGAATTTAGCTCAATAAAAGTTTCAAAAGTTGCCAGAAATATTAATATTATAGCCAATTTGTCTTCTTGAGATATGGCTTGTCGCAGAATTGTATCTGGTTGTTCAATCTCAGGTTTGATTGACGACAGTATAAAATTATATAATTCTTCACCCATTCGCGAAAATATTTATTTCTATACATCAACAAAATAATAAAATCAACATATTAAATTTTTGATTTATTACGTACGCACATTAATTGTTATCATATTTATTAACAATAATGTTTAGCACACTAGATTTTATTTTAATTAATTTTGTTTATATTAAGAATTTTATTTGACGTGTTAAAATTTATTGTTGGTTCGCATATTGTTGAAAATATTTTTCCAAAGGCAAATATGAAAAAAAAGTCAGCTACTGAAAAGGCATTCGCACTTGATCGATATTTCGTATTGCACATGCGTATACATCAGAATAATTTTTTCCACATATTGAATATTCATTTTTTTTAGATGCAACTCTATCAGACCATTGCCTTATCTCTAACCTGAGATTAGAGGTTATAGGAATTCAAGAAACACTGAATTGACCCTTTATAGACTCTATCTCAACCAATCACTTCTATCTTCAGCAATGAAAATCAGAAAGTGCGGAGGAAAGGAAAGGTCAGCTGACGAGCTTTAGGAAGCATTAATCACCTCTTAAGAGAAGAGCTGCTCCCTAAGTTAGCCTAAAATATATGGAAAACCATGGTGACCCAGTGAACTGAGCAGGAAGCAGATAAGAAAACTTCTCAACCAAAACCGAAGTGAAAAAAAGATTAAAATTGAGATCTGTCTTCAAGGAAGTGGTTTAACTTACGGTGATCGATAAACTCAAGATGTTTTCTTTGAAAATATGAAGGTTATTATCAAAACTCTAGAGAAAAAATCATTTGTAAACTAACTTACATTATTATTATAGAAAACCGTTAAATGTTATATAATTATAATTTAATAATGGTTTCAATTAATAACTGAAATAATGTCTTTTAGGATTTTGTTAAAATTTGGAATCTTCAAAACTTCTTCGTAGAAAGAGAATTAAAATGAGTTTTGAAATTACATTCAATACGCCGAAATTCATAATTGGCTTACATAATTTAGAAGAATAATCAAAATTAGCGAATTGAATAAGAATTTTTATTTTGTTCTTTTCGATAGTCACTTGTAAAATCAGATTCGCCTCAATTACAAATGCAGTTCAACTATAAACTTGACTAGTGTACGCCAAAAATTGTAATAGTCCATCCAAACGAGGTTGTGTGATATACATATACAGTAATTTCGAAAAATTTATTTCCTTTACCACCACCAGTTAAGTAGGCATACGAATCGCCAATGTCAGATTCAATAGTTAAAATGACATACGAAATAAAAAAATGATTAGCACGTCCATTTCTCGGATAACGCAAGACGATTTGGTATGAAAGTTGATCATCAAATTTATAAAATTTTTCAATATAACCAACTTGTTGGTAGTCTGTTTAAATAAGAAAATAATAAGCATAAACAGTTGACTTAGGCGGAATATAACATATGTGTATATACATACTTTGAGATGGACGTCCGATCACAAACCATTTTTCTATTGTATCGTTTGAAGTGCGTGATAGTTTCCATCGGCCGTTACATTTTTCTTTTGTGGTGCATACTTTAGGTAAATCTTCAGGAATGTAAGTTGGCAGCTTTCGTCTTATGTAAATTATTTTATGTTTTGATTTCAAGCGTTGGTTTGATTTCATTTGTTTCGTTTGAGAAATTGTGGTACACAGCAAGATTAACACTGTACCAATAAGTATTATTCGAAATAAAATCATTTTGTTAAATTCTATCAAAACACAAGTTAACACTATTTTATTATTCAAATATGCTTGATATTAAATAAAAACTATTTTAGTCACGCTTAATTAATAACGGTTACGATAAATACACTCCAACCGTGTAATTTAATTTAATTTTTAATAATAAAACTTTTGGTAACGTTGTTGATTTCGATCAATGATATGAATACGCCAATAACTCCAAGTTGCAGTACAATATTCATAGGCCATCCATATATTAATGATTAATGTGTACATCACTTTAACTACCTATAGGTAAAAAGAACCGCGAATGCGATGGAAGTGTTTTAGCTCAAATTATAATTGTTACGGATTTTCTCGTATTTTCAAAATATACGTAGGAAGAGTATTGAGTTCAAAACACCACTTCAATGGATACAACAATAACATGTAATATTTATGTTATATTTGCACGCATGGAACATAATAAGAATATATTCACACAGTCGTGCATTATTTAAATAATGTTCCTACTTCAATGAACATTTATACAAGGTGAAGCTACTGATCTGATATAAATAATGCTTTTCCAGCCAGCCCAAAATAAATAGTTTGGTTTTCAAATCTATAATTTTACACCCAAAAATAAAATCATACTTTAAAGGGTTAAAATTCAGTAATATAATATCGCATTAATTTGTAGACATAATAGAAATGTGTAAATAATTCAATATAAAAAGAATATTGAATTCGCCTAAATGTTAAAAATAAGTACATATTTCTAATTCGCTTATCGACTTTTTCAGTAGCTAGAAAGACTAAACTTAGTGGGAAAATAATGTTTATGAAAATATGTGCAAGAGTAAGTGAACAATCCACAAGTATCTCAAAAAATTTAAAACGCCCCAAAAAAAGTAATAGCTCAATTTTTCTAGGCTGGTATCGGCAGGTTGGTAATTAGCCGATGAGTTGTTGTTGTACCTTAGCTCTATGTCGCTGGCAAATGATGCATCGGTGGATTACCCATCGAACAAGAGATCTGGTTCTTGGAATCAGGAATCTTTGGCTGACAACGGATCGACTTATACGGTACTGGTATATGTTTTTTTTAAGGATTTAATTTCGTCAGTTTATATCCTTCCTTGGATATTTTGAAAGATAACAAACCCGGCTTCGTTTAACTCATTTACTTTAAGTGCGCCAAATATGCGCTGGGAAGTTTAGATGTCTTAAGTTTCTGGAAAATCGTAGTACTAATGCAATTATTCTGATAAGCTTTCGGAACGTTATCCCGGTGTCCATTAATTCGTCAACGATTGATTCATGTATTCCAAGGTTACAGTTGATTTCTTCATGCTCATACGAGACGAATGTTTCATTGGTTCACCACGAGGGTTAAAATGGAAATTAAGTTCACATCATCAGATTGGTAATTGGATCGCATAATGCTATTACTGACAAGATCTTGATAGATATTATCGTTGCGTTTCTTCATTTATCAGACCTTCACAGGAGAATCGCGTTGTACATTCTCCTGTCCTCCCTGACTCGTACGAAAACCTCCATCGTAGCTTTGCCGTGACCAGATAATGATCACTGCCTACAAAGTTTTTTTGACGACCGATACGATCTCACGTCTTGGACAACTCGAGTCCGCCTTCTAGATCTCCACACATGGTCAATTTGGCTTCGGAATGTTTTACGTGGATGTGTCCATGTTTCCAAATGGATGTTTTTATGAGGAAAGAATGTCATGAGCGATCGCAAAGTAGATCATTCTTTCCCCATTTTCGGTCGCAGTTTCGTGTCGGGAGTACGGACCTATGTTGCTACATAACTCGGTCTGATTTCTGCCAGCCCTAGCATTAAAGTCACCAATTTGACATCGTGCTCGGGTATAAAGCCCATTAGGTAATTCAAATTATTGTAAAATGAGTGCAAGCGAAGCTTACACATTCGGTTATCGACTGCCTGAAAGTAAAGTACAGCGTTTTTTACCTGTGGCCCAATGAGAAATCCAGCTCCAAGATTTCCAAGGACATCTCAACTGTGTAGCAACGTATAGCCCTGGGACACATGGTCTCAACTTTTAGGACCTCTAGTTTCTTGTAGCTTATGTGATAACATATGATAAGGCCGTCAGTCCTCAATCTTGTTTCCGGGTACTTAAGCGGAGGGCCATTATTTTTTGGGCGGTATCCGATTTTGGTTTGTTTGTTGACATTTTTAACAGGTTTGGTTTTTTTAACGGTTGCGGGTCGTCAGCCTAGCGATCCAACCAGATCTGCTCTCACATCATTATCATGAAGAAATGAGCTCCATGATTTAATATTAAGTAATTTTAGAGTAAATGATGAAACGAATATTTTGGTTGGCTTTTTAGTCTCTTAATATAGCAAAATTCGTAAAGTTTATATTAGGAACCTACATTATTCTGATCGAAGCCGAGCGTTCAACGAAATTGCCTGTTTTATTCTTAAATATGATAAATATAATTTTTGATTATAGTACTATTTTTCAAAATTTGCCGAAACTTATCATTACATTTTTTAGTATTAACTATGGCTTTAATAAGACGATCTTTTTTTATCCCGTACGTGTTCTGAATTTGTAACAATTTAACATGAAAAGTTTTAATTGTATGATGATGAAAAGTTATAATTATTTTTTGTTTGTTTCAAGCTTCTTCTGAATTCAAAATAAAGACATTTTTTTACAGGCCATTATTGGCCCATACCACGTCAACAATCTTACTCCATCGGTTTCGATCACGAGCCGAAACTTGAAATCCTCTCCTAAACTATTATCGTGAGTAATGAGTGATCCAAAATACTTGAATCTCATTACTCCTTCAAACGTGTGGTTACCACTACTGAAATCAGCTTCGTCTTGGTCTCGAAAACCAGAGATCAGTTATTTGGTTTCGTACTCGTTGATTTTGAGACCAACGGAAGCTCAACACTGTTTCAGTGGATCAAGTATCTCTTTCACTCCGTTGCCATTTAATCCAATCACACAGATATCATCTGCATAAGCAAAAAGTTGATTGGACTGTCGGAAAAAGATATTGTCCTGAGGTGTTTCACTTTTACGAAGGATGTATTCCAACATGAGATTAAAAAGTATCGCGGACAGCGCATCTCCTTGTTGCTATTAAGGCATTAGTTTTCTCTTAATTTTCATTTGTTTTTTCTACATTAAATAAGCTATCTTTTCGATCCAAATTTTGGATTTTGTTAGGATTTATTGCTTGGATGATTTATTTATGTGAAATTATTTAAAATATAAATTGATTTTAATATAACTTTTGTCTATTTATTTAACTAAGCTTCTTTCTTTAACAGTAATAAATCTTAAAATTAATCACTAAATAAATAAGCTTAAATGATTAACATAGGGAAATATTTTTCGAAATTGACGTTGGGTACTCAAGCATTTTTATACTAATCCGTTTTTGCAGCAATTGTTTGATGGCTTTTTTTTCAATTTTGATGACTATTAAGAAACTTTTATTTTGCACACAATCCACATTTTTTTTCATTATAATTTTGTATTTCATTACCTGTTGCAGGGGGAAAACAATAAGGACATATACGAAATCAAGAACTTGCTGTATTGCAAGGTGACTATTGAACCACCTAAAAAGGTAACTGGTATACCTCAGTGTACAAATTGCCAACAGTTAGGACACACGAAAAATTTCTGCAATAGACAAGCCAAATGTGTTAAATGTGCAGAGAACCATCAAACAATCCAATGTCAAAAGCAACGAAATGTTATACCAACTTGTGCATTGTGTGGAGAAAAAGGTCATCCGGCTAGCTACAAAGGATGCCAGGTATATCAGAAAAAGTTAAATGCTCAACTGCCAAGAAAAACAACAGTAGTAGAGCGCATACAGCAAAAGCCAAACCCACAATATGATACTATTAAAGAGGGGGTCTCTTACGCCCAGGTGACCAACACCTCAAACAACAATCTAATTCAAGAAATCAGGCAGAAACCTGTGATGAACAAGCCAACCATTAGTAATATAATGAAAATGCTTACCGAATTTCAGGCAGAAATGAGACATAATTTCAGCCAGCTTACTAATAGGGTGGATAAATTGGAAGATAATTCCAAGCCACCAAACAAACCGCTAATACAAAAGAAGTAAATGACTGCAACGTTCCTACGTATAATTACCTGGAATGCTAATGGGCTTAATGCAAGAGCCCAAGAACTAGATGTTTTCCTAAGAACCAACAACATAGATGTAGCTCTAATATCAGAGACACACTTTACAGAGAAAAACTTTATCAAAATTACGGGATATAGAGCCTATTGGACATTGCATCCCAGTGGTCGTGCTCGAGGGGGTACAGCAATCTTAATCAAACAAAATATTCTACATTTTCAACAAGCAGAAATTACAGAGCCGTTTATGCAAGGTACTGTAATAACAATCAATCATGGTGGTGCGGAACTAAGTTTAGGGGCGATTTACTGCCCACCAAGACATAATATCATACGAAATCAATATGTCAACATTTTCAATAAACTTGGACGAAGGTTTATTATAGGAGGTGACTACAACGTGAAACATACTGCGTGGGGATCTCGACTCATAACACCAGGAAAAGGAAAAGAACTTCTTAGTGCAATAGAAATGTCAGGTTGTGAATATCATTCATCACGTAAACCAACCTACTGGCCTACAGACATCAACAAGGTTCCTGATTTGATTGACTTTTATATTTCGAAAGGAGTAACCTCCAATTACATTGAAGTCGAAGGCATTGACGATCTTACTTCCGATCACACACCGGTCTTAATGACTCTGAGTACATTAGTCATAAAAAAGAAAATGAAACTCAATCTTACTAATAAATTTACTGATTGGGAATTATTTAGAGAGAAACTGGACAACCTAATTGAGTTAAAAGTCAGTCTGAAAAATAAACAAGAACTTGAATTACAAGCTGAATATTTTATTAACTCTATGCGTGAAGCAGCTAAAGAGGCTACACCCGTATTATGCGAGAAAGGCATAAAGGAGATTAATTACCCCTTGGTGATTCGAGAACTGATAAAAGAAAGGCGTAGGAAAAGACGCATATGGCATAGAACCAGAAACATTATTGACAAAAGAGATTTTAATCAGATAAGTAATAAAGTTAACCGATTAATTAAAGAACACAAAGAAGCTTGCACTGAAAATTATTTGAAAGGATTAGGTCCTGAAGCTGACAAAAATTATTCTCTTTGGAAAGCAACTAAAAGATACAAGAGGCCAATAAACCAAGTGCCACCTATAAGGAACAAAAACGGAGAGTGGGTGCGACGTAATGAAGAAAAAGCAGAACTGTTTGCGCAACATCTGGCATCAGTATTTCAACCGCACGACATACAATCTACGATTGATCCTAAACCAGTCTATAGATCTCCATTAAATATCAAAAGTATCACCCCACTAGAAATTGCACAAGAAATAGATATGAATTTGAATCCCAAAAAGTCACATGGAATTGATGAAATTTCTCCAAGGTTGTTTAAGGAGTTATCAAAGAGAGGAGTTATTATGTTAACATATATATATAATGCTTGCTTTCGACTTACATATGTGCCTGAGTGTTTCAAGGTTGCACAAATTATCATGATAAAAAAACCAGACAAACCAGCAGAGCAAATTGCATCATACAGGCCGATCTCTTTGTTACCAACTATTTCAAAATTGTTTGAGAAGTTGTTATTGAAACGAGTAAACCCAATGATCATTATACCTGACTTCCAGTTTGGATTCAGAAATAAACATTCGACAATTGATCAAGTTCATCGCGTGACTGCAAAGATTGAACAAGCACTTGAAGAGAAGAAATATTGTCCTGCCGTATTCCTAGATGTTTCACAGGCTTTCGATAGAGTGTGGCATGAGGGTCTTATCTACAAGATAAGTAAACTAGTGCCACAAAATTACTGCCAATTGCTCGAGTCGTATCTTTCCAAACGAAAATTTAGAGTATTTCATGAAGAAACGTACTCCAATTTTTACCCAGCCATAGCAGGGGTGCCCCAGGGTAGCGTATTGGGGCCCATCTTATATCTAATTTACACTTCCGATATACCGACAACGGAAAGAACCTTCATTGGAACTTTTGCTGATGATACAGCAGTTTTGGCATCAAGTGAATCACTGAATCAAGCAGTTGAATACTTACAACAAGCACTCGATAAAATCAGCCAATGGACCAGGGATTGGAAAATAAAGCTTAACGAGCTAAAATCAGTACAGGTTACATACACGTTGCGGCACAAAAATAGCAACCTCCATACATTTCTGAACGGGATACAAATACCCCAAGCTGAATCTGCTAAATATCTCGGATTGCATCTTGATTCAAGACTGAACTGGAAATACCACGTTAAACAAAAAGCAGAGCAAATTAAAATAAAACAACGCGAGATGTACTGGCTGATAGGAAGACATTCTAAGCTAAGCCTGTACTGTAAACGCCTCATCTACGAATCGATAATTAAACCAATTTGGACGTATGGCATCCAACTCTGGGGATGCACTAAACAATCAAATCGTTTAATTATTCAACGCAGCCAAAACAAATTTCTACGGGCAATAACAAATGCTTACCGCTACGTTACCAACGAGGAATTGCACAACGACCTTAATGTTAAATGGATTGATGAAGTGGTCCAGGAATTTGCCATCCAACATGAAAGAAGATTACTGCAACATACTAACAGTGAAGCAATACAACTTCTTGACATAACACAAGAACTGAGACGCCTTAAAAGAATTAAACCGCATGAGCTAGTCATCTAATAAATAAAGTTTCATTATTGGGAGCAGAATATTGATTTCTTGTAAACCCACACTCGCTTCACTTATTTGTTTCAAATAAGTGCGTTATTATCATTAGTAATAAATTATCATGTGATAAGATTGTACTACTAAATAAATAAAAAAAAAAAAAAAAAAAAAAATTATAATTTTGTGTACGCGGAAAATTTTGTAGCATTCGGGCTCCAACACTTCAGAATTTTGGTAAATATCGCGATTGCATTTGTTTGAGCCACTAATGTAGGTTTTGTTAAACCAAGACGCTACTGTTTTCCAATCTGGATGTTCCACATAATTATTTAATGCTTTTACTTCATTTGCAACTACTTGCTAAACTTTTCAAAATGTGTAGTTGGAAATTAAATTCTTCGTTGTTTTCATATTAGGTAGCAACTTTTCTGTACTCTGTAGTTTGCCAATGGAAAGATTATTTTTGCTGCTGAAGGTATTTATATTTCGAAATCCAAAATTATACGTTCAGGATTTAATGATATTCCTCTTTCGTAATTTTGCTCATGAAGCAAAATGTTAAAGATACAAATTGCCTTTGAATTCTCCCTTAAATGCTGAATAGTTACCGCATTATGGTCGGTATGACATAAAAAATCCCAAGAAATCGTGTCGCTTAATAATTTAAGTGATCCATTCGTGCCTAATATAAAGTTGCATTCTCCTATATAATTTTTGTCACTTTACTACAAAAGTTCACCTTCCAAATATTTTAGTTGGGCAGGAATAAATATTTCATTCAAACTTTTAGGCTCTTTAAAACTATACTCATCCGACTACGTTCAAATCCGACTACGCAGCAAATCGGTTCAGTCCTGATGGTTGAATCGGTAATTATTTTGGCAAGACACGTCAGCCTGGTTTTTGCCATTTTTTAAAATTATTTATTTGTTTTATTTATTAGTTTTTAGATGTATGTATCATGATTACTCCATGAATGGTTTTTTAGGTGCCTTTCATCAGGAATAATAGAAGTCTTGTGAACTAAAGAAACAGCTATGTTGAGCTTCAGGAGAAATTTGAGCCAGGAGTATTTTGTCTTGAAACTGACACTAATAAATTCGTTTTACTGAACCAAATCTTTTCGATGCGTTGATTTTGACATAGCGAAGATAACCCTTCAAAACTTTACGAACCCCGATAACGGCTGAATAGACATATATAAACTGATGGACGCTTTGAATTTGTGGAATCTGACATGAAGGTTCACCATTCAATTGATGCAAAGAGTTCCTCAACTCAACTCGTGCCACAAAGATGATGAATAATTTGGTACTGATTGCAAATGGGCCACCTGCAAAACACAAGGCTCTATATGCACGTAAGTTTTTTTTACGTAAAAATCATTTTTCACATAGAGTGTCAAAAATTACCTTATGTAAGTTACACGTTTTTTTACATGTAAAAAGCCATGTAAATTACATCTTAAAACATAAAAATTTTGTTGAAGAATACTATTTAATCCAAAAATTATATTTGCTATTTTTCTTGTTATTTAATGATAATTTATATAAAAAAATAAAAATTAATATTGTTTAGATAAAAACGAAAATTAAAATGCCAAAATTGTTTGTACTTATACTGTTGAAACATAGGCTATCACAATGATAATACTAGATCTTTTAACTTGTTTTTTCTTGAATATTGCATTTGGTGATCTAGTCATAATTTTGATCTACAAAATTTAAAAAAAAACAGAAATTCCATTGGGAGTGCGTGCAGCGATTGTTGGTTATTCCGTTGGAGGACCAATTAAAGTACTGGCCAAATTGAACAACTGCCATAAAAATTCGGTACTCTACCAAAAAAAATCAAATGCCAACATAGTTTGGAAAACGTTAAAGGAAAGGGTAGACAACGAGGCACAACTACTAAAAAGGATAATGGAATAATTAAAATATTAAAGAAAAACCCTCAGAAAAGCCTCAACTCTGTTCAAAGTAATAGCTAGTCGAAGAAAGCGTCAATCCACAGGTGCCAATCTCGAACGCTTATATAATAGAAAAAGAGCTGGAAAATCTCATGGAAAGTATACAGAAAGTGGCATTGACCTACAGCAAGGTATATTACAGAAAAATATAAGCTACCCAATTGAAGTAAGAGTCTTGGTTAACGAAAAAAGATGAGCCCACAAGACTTGGCAGAGAACTAGAGCCCCTGAAGATAAAACAATTCTTAATAATTTGTGAAACAAACTTAAACTGCTTTTAAAAGAGATCAAGAATGAGTCAGTAGCTAGCTTTCTAAGTAACCTGACCCGGACTTTTCGTTGTGGGAGGCCGCTAAAGGTCTGAAAATACATAAACTGCAAGTGCCACCCATAAAAACGGAGGATGGAACTTTAATTTAAGCTTCAACGAAATCTAGCAAAACAATATTTTGAATTGCTGAAGTCATACATAAATGACCGTTACTTTCAATTGAGACAGGGAGAGGAGTACTCAAAACTAAAGAAAATGTTGGCAGAAGTCCCACAAGGTGCTTGGCCCTGCGTTATATCTTCTGTATACAAATGATTTACCAAATATAGGAGAATCCAGAATAGGGACATTTGCTTATGACACTGCAATTATGACCACTGATGCTAGTATTTTCGAGTCAACAAGAAACTCCGAGCTGACAACACTAAACTAAACAAACTAATATTACATAAATAAATCCTTTAACCTATCAGGACATGCGGCATTCAACTTTGGGGCTGTGCAAAGAAAACTACATTTAAGATCATACAAACATTTCAAAACAATGTACTACGTAGCATTGTGAATGCTCCATGGTATATTAGAAATGACAACCTCCCTTTAAGACCTTAACATGGAATACGTCAGCGATGATATATTTAAATTTGCAAGAAGTCATGTACTGCGACAGTCTAAAACGAACAAAGCCTTTAGAATTAGTGGTTCCATGAACTAGTGAAATCAAAGGACTGGACGAACTGTGACGAACCAATTTTTAGCATCCCATAAGATGCTACACATTTACTAGATCATCACTGATCACTGAGATTTGTTGTAATTTTATACAGAAATATAGATTTCTTAATAAAAAAAATGTGAGCGATTTACAGACACATTTCATTTTTATTAAGAGAGCATATCAATGATAGGTTTTGCTGAAATTCTTGATTCGTTGGGCAATTCTGTATGAATTAATATTATGTAAATTTGTTTTTAATGTAATCTAACTGATATAAATAGTTTATCAGCTTTCTACCAATTTTTTACCACCAATAGTTGGTTAATAAGTGATACATAATAGTTTACGGTAAATTTTTTTATCTTTATTACTTAAACCAAAATGGAATGACTTTGTTTTATTAATTAAGTAATTTGCCCAATGCCATTGCAAATTGATACAAATTTAATTGATTTATTAGCGAAGTAAATTGGAGGCGTGACCGTTAAATATATATAATCAACAGTGTTTGATTATGCCACCAAATCAATTAACGACGGAAATTAATAATTTTGAGGTGAGGGGGAAATTTTAAAATTTATAATTATGTATATGTTTATAATTTGGGTTGATATGGCAATCTTCATATTCAATAAACAAATCTTTTCTTAAAGTTTTGAATCCTCCTCCTCCTCCACTTTATTAATTACATTATTACGATCGGCGATGAAGCTATTTATCTGAATTATTATTTTGAATCGTTCAGATTTTCAAATAACTTGCAAACTAACCAGGGTTGATAGTTGGTATTTGCGAATCAATTAAATATTGTGTGGTATGAAGATTGGTCGTTCCCTAACGTGAATATTTAGATATGTTTTTCAACATGGTGAACAGTAGTTAATTTAGGCTAGTAAATTAATTTGTAAAAATTGTAAAAAATATGATTTTGATAATAAAATTTTGAAACTGAAAATATTTTCTTGATGTAGAAGGGATTTGTCAAATTGTTTAGTAGTATTATATTTGGGATGTTTCGTTAAAAATAACTTCTTAAACACAAAAAGTTGTAGAATTTTATAATTTTTACATCTTATTATTGAACATGTCATTTATATGGTATTTAATTTGTGTTTTGTTTAGTGGTTTGATTAAAAATAGAAAAAGATTAAACCACATCTCTTTATAATGAACAACGTAGGTTCTGTTCCTATATTTCTCCACCAGCCTTTAATTACTATCCCTTAGTGCCCAATGTTGAATTATCGCTTCTGGCCGTTTTACTATCACTTAAAATGGTGATAATATGTAATTAGCCATTTACAAATCCTGGAAAATGATTCTAAATTGTTGATCACTGAAGTTTCCGTATTTGCATAGACTTTTGATGGTGATCAATAATTCCTTATTTGGTTCAACTTCTGGATGCTTCTTACTTCTTATTGGTATAGGAAGTGGCAATTCGTTGTTTCTAACATAATATCTCTGTTGCTGCTGCATTATTGAATTTTCTACTGCATTGCTTATAAAATTTATTCCGTTTTATAAAATAAAACGTCACAGTGAATTTAATACCATTGCATTACTGTACATCTAGAATAAATTGTCAACATTGCCAATGAAAAAATATCGCTCATATTATGGATACAACAACACAATTCTTAAACATATTAGAAGACATTTTTTTTATTGCATGATACAATTTAGTATTAAACAATTTAGTATTCAGTTCTAACTGATGGAAGTAAATTCAAATCCTAGCCAAATAATATCGATTAGTAGCCATAAATAGTAGCAGTCCATCCGAAACAGGTTGAATGATACACAAACATAGTAACTTCAATATATGTTTGTCCTATGCCGCCTCCAGTTATATATGACGTCGAATCGCCATTATCAGATTCAATGGTTAGATAGAGAAATGTTATTCTATATGAATTATAACCGGTTTTTGGAAAATGAATTGAAATCCGTGTACTTTCACGATAAGGAAAATTGTAATAATTTTCATCATAACCGATCTGGTGGTCATCTGTTCGAATTAGCAATACAAATCGTCAATTTACATATCGAACATATTTCATTTTAGGTATACTCACAATGGTTCTGAGCTCCATACTTGAACCATCTTTCTCGTGTAAGTGGCCTTCCACGTGCTTCTCTCCATCGTTTGGTGCAGTTATTTATTATTCCGCATGAGTGTGATCCTTTTACTGCATTCCTTAAATTTACTGATTTCTGTAAGCCTTTTAGTTTAATTGACGAATCGTGTTGTACTTCTCGTCCTACATTCTCTACCAATTTTAATGATCTTGTGCAGGTAACAAACAACAAAACTGCGAATGCACTAATTAAAACTATTCGAATTAAAGTCATAATGTTTAATCCTTTAAAGATCAACTAAATGTAAAAAGCTGTGGCAGAATTTATTTATTAAATTGTAAAATTACATTGCGTATCCATATCGAAACTAATTAAATTAAAAATTAGTTCTGCCCAAACCTACTCAATCAAACAATGATTGCATGGCATTTAATTTGTGTCTTGTTGTTTAGTGGTTTGATTAAAAACAGAAAAAGATTAAACTACAACTCTTTATAATGAACAGCGTAGGTTCATTTCCAATTATTATACTGTTGACAATTTACACTAAAAAAATCTTTCTCCACCAGTCTTTAATTATTATCTCTTCAAATCCTGGAAAATGATTCTAAATTATTGATCACTGAAGTTTCCACATTTGTACAGACTTTTATTGGTGATCAATAATTCTTTATTTAGTTCGACTTCTGGGTGCTTCTTACTTTAATTGGTATAGGAAGTGGTAATTGGTTGTTTTTAACATAATGTGTATTCTGCTGCTGCATTATTGAGTTTTCTACTGGATTGCTTATACAATTTTTTCCGTAATACCATTGCATTACTGTACACCTAGAATAAATTGCCAATATTGCAACATGGTCAATGAAAAAATATCGCTCATATTATGGATACAACAACGCTATTCTTAAACATATTAGAAGACATTTATTTTTTATTGCATGATATAATTTAGTATTAAACAATTTAGTATTCATTCAATAATATCGATTAGTAGCCAAAAATAAAAGCAGTCCATCCGAAACAGGTTGAATGATATACAAACATAGTAATTTCAATATATGTTTGTCCTATGCCGCCTCCAGTTATATATGAGGTCGAATTGCCATTATCAGATTCAATGGTTAGATAGAGAAATGTTATTCTATATGAATTATAACCACTTTTTGGAAAATGAAACGATATCTGTGTATTTTCACGATAATGAAAATTGTGATAATTTTCATCATAACCGATCTGGTGGTCATCTGTTCGAATTAATAATACAAATCGTCAATTTATATACCGAACATATTTCATTTTAGGTATACTCACACCGGTTCGGAGCTCCATACTTGAACCATCTTTCTCGTGTAAGTGGCCTTCCACGTGATTCTCGCCATCGTTTAGTGCAGTTATGTATTACTGCACATGAGTGTGATCCTTTTACTGCATTCCTTAAATTTACTGATTTTTGTAAGCCTTTTAGTTTAATTGACGAATCGTGTTGTACTTCTCGTCCTACATTCTCTACCATTTTTAATGATCTTGTGCTGGTAACAAACAACAAAACTGCGAAGGCCCTAATTAAAACTATTCGAATTAAAGTCATAATGTTTAATCCTTTAAAGATCAACTAAATGTAATTATATTTATTATATTTATTAAATTGTAAAATTACATTGCGTATCCATATCGAAATGAATTAAATTAAAAATTAATTTAGTTACGCTTAACTAATACATTAACGCAAGCTAATGTCTTTTCAGTTCCGTTGACGGTGCTGTCTCTAAATTCCAACTGATCGAAATTTTGTATTCAGTTGCCTTTGGTACATCAAAAGTGAATAGTATGCTATAAAAACTACTTTTTGTTTGACGATACTAACCTTCAACAACATTTTAACCTTCCTTAGATTTTCTATTGTATCACGAAAACTTTTGTCTTTGGCGTACTTTAAATTTACTTTGAATTCTTGTTTTACTTTCGTTCAGGTGTCATGCGTTTGGGTTAGTGCGGTAAAATTTTCAAAACAAATTCAATAAAATTTTCAAAATAGTTGAACAGATAGTTTATTTCTTATTTGCCATACCGAGAACTTCTGAAAAACCAAATGAGCAAAAAATTGAGAGCAGTAAGTGAACCAATATCAAAACTCAACTCAAAATATAAATGTTTGCCTATGACTGTTGAAGTTGATCGAACATTTAATAATGGTAATAAGTAAAAACTCGTTGTTAGAGGTGTGCATGGTATTCATAAAGTTCCATCACAATAACCCAGAGCTTGTCGTAGGAGGATACTAAAACTGGTTTGGTCGCAACAACAGAAAATATTTATACTCTTAATAAAAGACTAAACCAGAATCGATACGTTGAATGTGCAATTACTAAGATAGATTGGCGCGTGTGATGCTATTTTCCATATATGAGAGGGGGATCCAACTGAACCATGTTTGGAGACCAAACTTAACTAGCTTAAAATTAGGAACAAAATATGTTTTAACGCTTTACATGGTAAGTCAGTGGTGATGATCTTCTGCATTTTGAATTGAAAGTCTCATTGCACCACAGATAAAAAAGATGTGTCAGTTACCAAGAAGTAAACATCGAAAGTGTGTCAAATTAAACCAGGATCTCATTCCAGAAAAAAATAAAATGTTCGTCAGGTAATACTAATTTCATCCCATGCCAAGATTTGACAAAATCATCTCAGAAAATTGTGTATTTGTTCAAAATCGGGAAATAAGTAATCAAGATCGAACAAGTTTCTACCTTCTATAAAAACAAACTGACAAATCATAATCAATGAGATTTTCAATCCACATCAAAATTTGTGTGAAACAAATTTAATATATCCAAAAGGATAATTTTTTTAATCTTTCCCAAAAATTATTAGAGTTAAAACCGATCTCATGTGAAATCGAATTGATATCATGTCCACTAATTAAGAGCCAACCGACAAGATCAGCCGTATGTTGAGATTTGCGCTATTAAAGATTAAAAACAATTATCTTTTTGGATATATTAAATTTGTTTCCATACAAACTTTGATGTGGATTGAAAATCTCATTGATTATGATTTATCAGTTTTTTTATAGAAGGTAGAAACTTGTTCGATCTTGAGCTCTTATTTCCCGATTTTGATCAAATACAAAATTTTCTGGGATGATTTTATAAAATCTTGGAATAGGATGAAATTAGTATTACCTGATGAACATTTTATTTTTTTCTGGGATGAGATCCTGGGATAACTTCACTCACTTACGAATCTTACGTATGTCATGAGCCTGGTGTCATTACATGATTTAGATAACATATTTACTAAAACCGTTTTTAGTTAAATGATTTGTAACTAGTATTCTTATAGATGTTTCACAAACAATACAATTATGCGCTATTAGTCTATCATCTATTGATCATGAATGGGCATACTACTTTGTAGGATAAAACCATTTACTTTAACTCTAGGAAGTACTAAAAATTTTAATTATTTACAAAACACGCATTATAAGCTAGTTCGGTGTATATGGTTTTGGTTCTTTAGCGGACAGATCACAATCAATAACCGTCTAAATTAACGATATTAACTTTTTAAACTTTATTACTTCATTATTGCGAATAAGTTCCCGAAAAGTCTGTTCTTGTCTATACTTTGCAAATCCACTTCACCATTAATTTCCTGCAGCTGTCACTACATTATCTACACCAACTGAGTGTAGTTAACTGAGTTATAAAGTAAGGAATGCTTTTTATTCTGTTCGAATGTATTATTTAAATTGCTATACATATCAGATACTTCATATCTTACTATACATATCTTACTTGGGCAAAATAAACAAAACCGTATTGTAATTGAAACAATGCCTTATGCATCAATCGTAGAACGAATGGAATGTAATAAATAAAAATATACATTTATCAGCAATAAACAGCTATCAACAATTCTAGACGCAAACTACTACATTACAATACTGGCTGAGGAAAACTTCACTCAACTGGCATAAAGTAATAATTTTGTTACTGTTTGTGAGATAAAGTAAGACGATTTATATAAGCATATGCGATGATGGTAGAAACGCAACCAGTATTAGTAGCGGTTGTTTATAAATTGACAGGAACTATAGGGAGTAATAATTGGTGTCAAAAATAGGATTTTTGACAGTTAATAATGCTCAAACTTAATGAAAGACATTCCAAACTGGAGGAAAAACTTCGACAATTCATGCAGGTACAAGTGGCTCTAATGCAAAATTGGCATTAAGTTGGCAGAAAGTAATGGAAGCGTAAGAGGAAATTTTGCTCGACAACACAAACAACGACAAAAGTAGCAGAACTTGATTTTTATTTTAATTGTTGCAAAACCACAGATGCAGCTGGCCGACTTCAATGCTTAGCAATAACAACATGAGAAAATATAGAGCTGATGCAGTTAAAATCATCCGAGCACGCATCATCCGTCTCGGTTACCTTGTGTGCAATACACATATTGTGAAGAGCCGCACATATATTAGTTATTTGTGTGGCCTTTTGTGGTGAATAGTGCGTTTGTCTTGCACTTAATAAACATTTGAACCGATTTTTGATAACGCCAATAGTTCTTTCGACTATATGTCTACCTTTTGCATGGTTGTCGTTAAATCGTGACTCTGGAGTGTTGGGTCCAGGATCGCAAACTGGTGTAATAAGAGATGGCTCTATTAGATATTTCGCATCCCCTGTAATTGTATACTCGTATTAAGTAAGATACTTTTTATAATTTATTTGGACTAATTACCAAGAAACCTGGAATTAATTAGTATCAGTGTTTTCATATGCAATTTTTATCAAACGTTTGGCCCCAGAAACGTTCCACACTAGCATGTCGTGGCAAGAACCAGGGTATTTGGCACTGATAAATCTACTTTTAAGCTCATGATCGCATATATGTATATACTTATTATCATCGCATTCACACTATGATATCCTTTTCGGTTATACTTCCCAGACCCTGTTCACTTCATCAGATTGGTAATTGGATCGTAAAATACTATTGCCCCTATTATGCTATTAGAGCCGCTCTTTAGAAATCAACACATGGTCAATTTTGCTTCGGGATGTTTTACGTGGATGTGTCCATGTTTCCAAATGGATGTTTTTATGAGGAAAGAATGTACTTGCCACTTTGAGACCATGAGCGATCGCAAAGTAAATCATTCTTTCAACCATTCTCGGTCGCAGTTTCATGTCGGGAGTACGGACCTATATTATTGCATGAGTGAGTATGATTTCTACCAGCTCTAGCATTAAAGTCACCAATCACCAATCTGACATCGTGCTCAGGTTTAGAGCCCATCAGATTATCCAAATTATTGTAAAATGAGTCTTTATCTTGGGGTTGGCTTACATCAGTGGGTGCATGTACACAAACAATTAACAGGTAGATCTCGCGTGCAAGCTAAGCTTATATATTCGATTATCGACTGCCTGAAAATCCGGATATGTGGCCCAACGAGAAATCAAACTAAGATTTCGGAGGTTAACTCTACTGTGAAGCAATGTATAGCCTTGGGACACATAGTCTCCACTTTTCGGCCATCGAGTTTCTTGAGGCGGCTATGAGTTCCAACCGATACTTTTTCATACATGTGATAAGGACGTCAAACACGCTAGATTTTATAAGTGACTGCACGTTTCACGTGATGATCCTCAATCTCGTACCTGGGTGCTTAAGCGGGCGGTCATTATTTTTCTGGTGGTATCCGATATTTTTGTTTGTTGACATTTTTAACTTTTTTGGTTTTTTACGGATGCAGGGCGTCAGCCGATCCAACCAGATTTTATGCTCAATATTCAAAAAGGCTGATCGCTTGAAGTGCTAGAATTATAGCGGTATAGCTTTACTTTGCACAGCATACAAATTACTGTCATACATTATCTTGGGAAGAATTACTCCTCTGGCGGAAGAAATTATCGGTGACTACCAAGAAGGATTTCGTCCAAATCGGTTAGTCTCTGATAAAGTTTTTTCGCTACGGATGATTCTTTCCAAGTACTACGAAACATCTGGCGATGTACACCAGGTATTCCTAGATTTCAAGCAAGCCTATGACTCGATCAAACGAGACAGGCTATGGTATGCGCTTGAATATTTAGGAATACCACAAAAATATGTACATCTGTGTAAAATGATAGTAACGCAGTCACAATGCTGTGTCAAAGTTGAGAACAGGCTATCGAGAATTTTTGCAATTACTTCTGGTGTTCGACAAGGAGATGCGCTGTCCCCGATACTTTTTAATCTCATGTTGGAATACATCCTTCGTAAAAGTGCAACACCTCAGGACAATATCTTATTCCGACAATCCAATCAACTTCTTGCTTATGCAGATGATATCTGTGTGATTGGATTAAATGGCAACGGAGTGAAAGAGATACTTGATCCACTGGAACAGTTTTCAGCTTCCGTTGGTCTCAAAATCAATGAGTTCAAAACCAAATATCTGATCTCTGGTTTTCGAGACCAAGACGCAATTGATTTCAGTAGTGGAAACCACACGTTTGAAGGAGTGATAAGGTTCAAGTATCTTGGATCTCTCATTACTCACGATAATAGTGTGGGAGAGGATATCAAGGTTCGCCTTGCCGCTGGCAATTGTGCTTTGTATCCTCTACGTCCACTGCTGAAAGCAAAATATCTTGCAAATACGGATAAGCTGAAACTGTACAGAGTGTTGATCAGACCCGTTGTCATGTATGGATGTGAGAGTTGGACCTTGACGGATGAGTACGAAAGATGGCTTCTAACATTCGAGAGAAGAATCATGCGTGTGATATATGGCCCAAAACGCGACGTTGATGGCACATACCGAGTTCTATTCAATCACGAGATCAGGAATTTAATGCAAATTCCTGATATCGTGCATGAAATCAAAGGACAGGGAATACGCTGGCTCGGTCACGTTCTGCGTGCTGATCCAAAACGAATGATACAGCGATCTTTAAAGGGAGAACCGCCTTTCGGTAGGCGAATAGGTCGCTGTCGGCGACGATGGCTCCACGGCGTAGAGAGCGATCTGGCATCTTCAAACTGCCTACAACGGTTTGAAGAGCTGGCTCGTGATCGAAACCGATGGAGCCAGATAGTTGACACAGTACGGGCCAATTATGGCCTTTAAAGACCGATAAAAAAAAAAAAAAAAAATATATATATGTATATTAAATATATTTATATTAAAATTATATTTATTATGTTATATATACTTAATTAGGATAAGTCATTTTGAATTGTATAATATAATTTTTAAATTTTTTAATCTATATCCTTCAGCTATAGATTTTTTTATGGGGCGAGGTGTTGTGTAACCTCTAAAACCACCCTCGTATAAACTTGTTAAACAACCATTTTATTTTAATTTACCAATACTGGCCAATCAACATTATTATATTATAACTTTTAATAATAAATAGATTTACCGAATGACCAAAATTAACATGGTTAGAGAAAGAATAGCAAGAAGTCAGTCATCAAACAGTAATTAAATAAAAAGGTTTATAACAATCTAATTAGCTTAAAAATTTATAATTTATTGATTTTTTTATTCGAAAGAGGCCAACTTTTAAGTTGCCCTATTTGTCCTTAAGTTTTGTATAAAGTGAACATTGCATTGAAATGATAAAAACTCTTTAGAGTGATAAAAACTCAATTAGTGCGGCATCACTTACATGACACATGCTTTAAAAAAGATTTTAATATAATAAAATGTTGTGTAAAAGTCTCGTGCAATTTTTTTTGAATAATTATATTAAAAACAAAAATAACGTAATTCAATCTTCCATAAAAGAGAAAATTGACTATTGTTAAATAATTTAATTAATTAAGATTTCATTTCTTTTTTCAGACATAAGCTAGGTCCCAGTAGAACTCAATGCTGTGATTGCAAATGAAATTTTTATTTATATATGATTTATTTAATGAAATTTTTTATTTAATTTTAAAACCTAATTGTTATTTACGGTACATACTCTGATAACTTCAATTTATTATTATTATTGCAATTTAAAGATTTGTACTAAATATTTACAACAGTTACGCCAACCGAAATTTAACAAAGCCAGTTAAAACTTTAGTGAACATTTTTTTATAAATTTTGTGCGTATGATGAATTTAAATTCCAGATTTTGCTACCCAAAAAAAGTATTTATTTTAATATTGAATAGCCAACTATGGCTTAACAATTTGATGAATTTTTTTATAGTTTGCTTTATATTTATTTTAAATTATAGGCAGTTTATTACTACTAAATAAATTAAAACGAAATTGGTTTTAACATTAAGAGTTGTATTAGATTCCTTCGATGTAACTTTTAAGTTAAAACCTGCGGCCCTATGAGAAATTCAACTCACAAGATTTTTGAGGTAATCTACACTGTGTGGGTAAACAACCTTACCAGGTTTACTAACTGACTGTGCGTGACTCGTAAGTGCTTGTAGACTAACCCTTGCAGCATATAAGGTTAACTTTCTTACTACAATAAAAATTGGAATTCTGGTGAAACCAAAATTTCAAGTTCATCTTAAATTTCAAGTTGTGGCATTTTAACTAAGCCACTTAAAACAAACCATTATTTTTGCCCGTCAAATTTAAATAATCGTTAATTTTTAATTCTTATTATTCATTTTCATTCATTATTTCAAATTCTTTGTATTAAATATTTAAATTCAAAATTATTGTAATTTCATTTGGTTATACTAATTTCAAATGGCATTTAAAATAAACCAAAAAATAATTGTTTTAAAAAATTATACATATTTGTTATTTTTATATTTGACTCTAATACAATCTGTGGAACTAATATTTAGTCGGATAACGTTTTTGCTTTAAAACAGTACTACATCTTTTGGCCATACTTTTGGTTAGAGCACCACACTGATTTGGTGCCACGCATTCCGAATTGGAGCCCACAATAAGTCCTTATTTGTGGGTTTTGTGTGAGAGTTATCTTCTTCTTTATTACACCCCACAGGTTCTCGATGGGATTTAAGTCCAAGGCAAATAACGAATTTGTTGTTGTTACAACTAAGTCTTTACATTGTGAGATGTGTTTTGGGTCGTGTCCAACGACCAATAGGTCCAACCACGTGACGTGAAAAACAGCCCAAAACCATGATAGTTTTGGTTGTGTATCGAGGGTTTAACTCCTGATTTGGAGGACGTCTTATATCCCGAATAAATTGAACTTGCGTTCGTCGCTCCAAACAATAAGGTTTCTAAATGATGCTGGCTTCAGCAAGTGATATCTTGCCGATTTTCTTTTTTGAAAGGTTTCTTCTTCGATATGCATCCGCGAAGATTATTTACTTGCAGCCGCTTTCTTATAGTTCTCAATGCAAGATTGATGCCATAATTTTCCTCCAATGATGCCCTAATATGCCTAGAGATAGCAAACGGATCTTGTTTACTAATCCTTACGAGGGTCTTTCTTCGACTACAGAAGTTTTCCTTTTACTGTTTCGTTCTATGTTGCAAAATGGATTATTGAGCTTTTGAAATGCAATGCCATTTCTAATTTTCCCGCTTTTTTGACTTATACAGATTGTACTGATACTACAAGACAAAACGATGGACTAAACTAAACGTTCCTTTTAAATTTTATGCTTTGATATTTTATATTGTTGTTTAAATGTTGTCATCATGCTACGATTTAAGATTAATAATTGTTAAATTCTCTATATTTATTGTGATGATAAACAGTTCAAAACACAAATCTTTACAGGCTATGATGGTACAAATTTTCATCTTATTCGAATCTACGACATATAAAAACCAAAATTAGAGTTGATTCAATAAGTTAAATAAAATTAAAACATATTTATACAATAACATTGTATACACAAATGAGTTGAATTTTTTACAATAAAAATGGTGATTTTCTTAATCCCTATAATTTATGAAAAAAATCAACAAACATGTTACATGTAACATGCAATTGTAGATCTTCATGTAACTGTAGATCTTTTGTATGCAGATCTGCATAAACATAACATTAATAAACATAAGTGGCACTTCTAACAATTTATTTACACAAACCTAAAATAAATAAATTGTTTCTACAAATTTAAGAAAAGAAAAATAATTTGTTTATCGTTTTGCATTTTATAACCATAAACGACAGTTAAAACTAAAAAAAATTTGCTTTACACTATCAAATATTTTAGTGATTATGTTGAAATATAAAGGGTTTTTAGTAATGGTGTCGAAATCTAGAGGGTTTTTTGTTCGATTAAAATGACGTCATGAGTTCCTAATTTAATTGTAAATATGGGGTATAACTTTTAAAGCTCGTTTTCGATCATTGCTGCTTGTATATTTAGAATGCTTTGGAAATATAAACCATATAAGGTATCTGCGTGTTTTCAAATTGCGTCTTTACAAATACACAATAAACATATGACAAATCGAGGAGACCGTGCTTTGTGAAACAAAACGAAATTAATATCATATGTAAACTTTGTTAACGGGATATTGATTTTTTTTTTAAATCATAAAGAAATAATGACGGTGTGTAGAAAATATATACATATACACTGCAGTGCACTTGAATAGGAACGACCGTTTTTTTGAAATAGTTTAAAATCGGTCCAACTTTTCCAAGATGGACTTTTACAGGATTAGCACTTTACATAATTTTTAAATAAAAATAAATTAGTAGGCCAGAAGAATTTTATTATATTTTGTTTTTTCTTAAAAAGTGTGATTTTTGTTTGTTTCACTTGAATAGAAACGAACATATTATCATTAAATTTGAAGTGTTAGCAACTTAAATTAAATTAATTTTTTTTAAAAAAGGTTAGTAATTTAAGAAAAAAAAAATATAAATATGGGTCGAGGAAAAAAATGAGCATGGAAGAAATAGCCCAAATTCAAGTACTACACAGCGAAAATTATTCTCTACAAACAATTGCAGATAAAATAGGGAGGAATAAGACTACTATCTTCAATTTTACATAAAATCCAAGAGAATGTGGCTCAAACAATAAAGGCCGAACTGTTGAGGCCATATCTGCAGCCGACAAGTGGGCCATACTAAGGGCAGCTTCCAATTGCGCACTATCTTGTGCAAAAATTAAAGCTAGAGTTGGTGTGGAGCCAGCCGAATAACAGTATGGAGAGTGATTTAAAAAGCATCACCTTTTTTAGAAAAAGGTTCGATTTCTCGAGGCAGCATATGACATGGGCTGAAAAATGAAACGTGTCGTTTTTTCTGATGAGAAGAAATTTAACCTCGATGGCCCCGATGGGTTTAATTATTTTCACGACCTTCGAAAGAGGAAAAGTTTTTAGCCAAACGCCACAGCCGGGAAGGAGGCGTTATGTTGTGGGGGGTATATCATTTTATCGTACGGGAAATTATTCATTTAAATCCGGAAAATGACCGCAGCAACTTACAAGGGTAACCTCGAAGAAGTATTTCCCCGCTTCAATGATACTTTTGGGCCATTGCCATTGATATATCAGCAAGATAATGCCCCTATCTATACAGCTTACAAAATCAAATCATGGATATCGCAGCAAAATGAAGAGCTTTTGCCGTGGCCTCCGTATTCTCCTGATCTCAATATCATGGAAAACGTGTGGGGTTGGCTGTCTCGGAAAGTTTACGAAGGTGGTCGACAATTCGACAGTAAAAAAAGCCTTATCAAGGCGATAAATGAAGCCTGGAACCAAATTTCTTTAGATTATTTAAAATCTTTATATGACTCCATCTCAAGCAGGTTGTATGTAGTTATTTTTAATAAGGGAAGTAGTATACATTATTAAAACCATGTAAACTCATTAATTTTTAAAAATAAATCGAATTCAATTAAATTTTTAGTCAATAAAATAACTTTTTACTAAGATTGGTTAATCGTTCTTATTCAAGTGAACTTGATGTTTCGATACCAAAATCTCCGCAAACTCCATTCATTTCGGTTGTAATATCTAATAATTCTTCCAATCACACTTAGTTTTTATTGGAAGACCTTCATCGTTTAAGTTCTTCTGCCCCATTATTTATTGATTGTTTATATTGTGTAACAAATTCGCAATTAGGTAGTTTCTTATAATATATTCATTTCTCTCCGAAAGATCCGTATAGCTCAAACAATTGTGGTCCTGGATTATTGGTAATATAACTTTATTTAAAAAATATAACACTATATAATTTATATAAAATATTAAAAATATATAATTTATAAAATTATTTAAAACTCAGCTTTTAATTAAAACAAAAATTTATATAAAAGTTCAGATGCCTTTGAATAGCAATCAGATTTTGTTTTGTGCGTTCGTAAAGATTCGTCTAATATTTTTCGTTAGTTTATAAAGCGGCGAATTTTTCGACTTCATGTACAAAACTGATAAATATTTTAAATGTTGTTTGTTATTGGCAGGAGTTTACTATTATGAGGGAATTGCACATTTTGGTGATGACAGTGTTCAATATATTTTATTTGTGTTAAACTAAAGATTTGTTGGAGTACATGCAGTTTTATTTATACGTAGATTGTAAAATTAATCTACTTTTTTGAGTTTTATCCAGTATTTTTTTATTTATTTATTTATTTGTATAGTGCTTATAATTTTGATTAAGAAGGAAAAGCGCATATGGAAGCAACTTGTAAAAAATTATTACTTCCGTTAGGCATAAAAACCTATTAAATTTTTTACTGCAAAAAGTCAACACCATGCACGCACATCCAATTTTGAGTACATTTACAATGGGATAAGAACAGGGATCAGACAATATATATAATAAAATCTTAACAATTAACGTTAAACTAATTATATTGTCATTCAGATACACCATTCAAGAAACTTCGATTTAAACGAATCGGCACATCTCAAACTCCTAATACTGTATGGAAAAGAAGTCCATAGAGAAATACCTCTAACAAACAAAGATGAATTTAAAGACCTAGAAGAATTACAAGCAGGCAGCAATCGAAGATTTGCATAATGTGACCTGCTAAATAATCTTTTTTTGAATAAATAATTTGGTTCTTTAATTTTTAATAGCTTCCTAATAAAAGCGCAAATCCGAAACTCATAAAAACTAGTTAAATTACAACCAAAAACAAGCTTAGTATAGGGTGATATATGGTCAAATTTCCTAATTCGAAAACAAACCGAGTGCAAGCATTAAACCATCTTTTTAGATAGAAATATTTTCCTGAAACATACCAAATAAGACAACATCACCATAGAGAAAGTGCGGAAGGGGATAAAACATAATCATTCTCTTTTTAAACTGACTATCCGTAAACCCTACCACTTTATACAAACAACTAAGTAATCCAAATATCTTTCTACTAACTTTTATTTAATGATCACCCCATGTAAGAGTTTTGTTAAAAACTATCCCCAAATTCCTAACAGTAGTTGAAAACGGATTGAGGGACCCATTAAGATAAATACAAGGAAACGAAAACGTATCTAACGATTTTTTGTAAATAATAATAGATTGCGATTTACTAGCATTTAAGACAAGCCCATTGGAAATAGGCCAATTATATACTCTATCTAAATCCTCGTTAACCAGAGAAATATTACTAACAATAGAAAGCTGATCTCACTTACTATTTCTATAAATTTCGAGCTAATAACATAAGAATTAATATTCTCAGCTTTGAAATCTAAAATACCATTGTTTCTTCACCTGCTTAGACCTAGATTTCGAATACTACGCAAAAAAACCTTGGGAGAAAGAGAGGGATTTATTCTGGAACTTTTGGCTGCCCTAATCAATCTTACTACCCTATTACGAGCTTGTTTGTAGACTAAAAATATCTTACTATCTTCTTATCTTTTCCATAAGCAAAATTTCTTTCCTAAATCTGATTGCATCCATAATTTCCCCAGACATCCATGGAGGAGATTTAGGTTTAATTGTTACTGATCTAAGAAGAACGCAACTATCGAAAACTGACTTAACAAATCAATTGTAAAGCTGGATTTTTTCTCTTGATTCCTCTACTAATCAAAGTAGAGGAATCAAGAGAAAAAATGTTATCCCAAGGCATAGAGCTACAAACTAGTGCTAAATGAGAATCATTTATGTTAGAAAAACCCCTAAAACTAAACCTTTTAGGCTCCGGGCGAGAGTAACAATTGGTAGAGAATACTAATAGTTCATGGTGAGATCCTAAACCGAGAGATAATTGATTGAAAAAAGAAATAGAGCTATCGGTGAACGAAAAAACATGGTCAATAAGAGAAGAAATGTTACCGTTAGTGGTTGGACAAATATAAGTTGGTTCACCAGTATTATGTACTGATATTTTAAGACATTGTGCAATTGTTTTTCATTTTAAGACATTGTGCAATTGTCACATTTTAAGATATTGTACAAAATATTCAAATACATTCGAGAGAACATACTATCCTGTAGTATATCGAAGTTGAAGTCACCTGAGATGAATATTTCATCATACTGGCAGGTGCGATAGCTTATTAAAAATTCAATATCCATTGGAGGACAAAAAAATTTCGGAACAGAAAAGAATGTCAACTGGTGAACCACAGAAAAAGTGACGTATTTCGTCAAAATTGGGTAACAAACTTTGCACATTCAAGCTACCTATATTAAGAGATTGAGACCTACCGGCCAATATAGAACGCAACACGACACGGGGAATCGACATGTTCAATAACATGGCGTGAAACAAAATGACAATACTTACAATTTATAATCTATATAATTTTGATTCCGGGCCAAAAACCTCAAATGAAATAAATAAATAATCACAATGAAAAAAGGAAGCAATCCAATGAAATAATGGAACAACACTTATCTGTTTGTTTAAATGGTTCTCCAAACATCAAAAGTTATATATTTTTGAAAAAAATATATAAAAATCGGAAAAAGGAAAAAATATATGACACAGGCGACGAAGACTGCTATATGAAGAAATTGTATCTAGTAATAAAGTATTTAATCAACAAACTAGTATATAATCTGCATCGTCTGAAGTAATTTGATTCATTATTACTTTAAAATATTAATTGTGTTGTCTTTAGGTTTATTAAAAAAAATTCTCAGATGATTTCAAAATTAAAATCATTTAAATTTATTATGTAAGTAACCTTATCCAGTATTTTCAATAATAATATAACAAGTTATAAGAAGTTTGACGATTTTAAAGTGAACCGTCATGAATAACGACGCTCGGCTGGATAATCTTAGAGAAGCTTGGATTTAAATCTTGAGTCAAATTGTGTGTTAAATAGCAACAACTAACTTTACCTTGATTGTTAACTGTTACGTATTGCATTTAATCCAGTTTATAAAAAATCGATAATAACCACATCAAGTGCATACTATTTCTTATAACGAGCATCAACAAATAATTTTTAGGATCTCAGTCAACCACCAATTCCATTAATATTGTAACTAGAACTAACCATATTAATCAATGGAAAGGGTGAAACAATACCACAACTACTTCTACAACCACGTAATATAAAATTAGTGGATAAAGTTTAAAAGGGGCCGGAACTAAACTAGTAGCATATAAATAAAAAGATAAATTGTTAATTTTTAACTCAACTTGCATAATTTTTAAAATATTGTTTTGAATTGATCTATATTATCATTTGATTAATTTGTTTTTCTACTCCTCATCAAAATCTTTAAAATTATCACAATCACATCTTATTTTCCTTAACATATCTTGCGACTTTCTTGTTTGTATTAAGTGATCAGTAAAAATATCCTGATTTTTATGTAGAATGAACGATAGAATCATTGGAAGCGAAAACATAAAATATTTTGTGCCTCAAATTTGTATTTATCAGCTTATACTTTCAACAAGATTGATTAAAATGTTTATAAGTTCTTATTGATGCATTATCAGAAGCAAGCCCGATAATATTTTTTATGTTAATGTTGAAGTTTGCGAAATCTCTTATTAAGGCTTGGACTATTTCGGAAGCCGTCGAATTTTCTAACTGAATCATGCCAAAAAAATTATCAACAATTTTTTCTACAGTTTTATTAAAGCACCGCACTATAACAACTAATTGTTTATTGGTAGAAAGATCTGTAGTTTCATCAATGATTAATGAAAACTATTGCTGACGTAAAATTTTACTAAATTTTTCGGCAGCAAAAGGACCAATTATTACATTAGAGTAAGACGTTGCCTTAGTACGACAATATTTCAATTGTTGGCCGGTATTGAGGTTGAAGATATTTTTAAAATTAATTTCGGTAGGGAATTCATCGTACTAAAAGGAAGCTCATGCTGAATGCAATAAATGATGCACATCATTTCCACCTGCTGTTTCTTTAAAGTTTTCTGATTTTGAAAAGATTGATTTACTTTTTGAAAATCTTGGCAAATGTGACATATTTCTTGGGAATTTTAGACAACTTTTTATGCCTATTAATATGCGTCACATTGTTGACCATAGTTTTCTTGCATAATCTACTATAATATGCTTGGCCCTTACAATTTTTCAGCCACGGATACTTAATTTCCCAGTAAACCTTGTATTTTTGTGGATATTTTTTTTTCTTTGGATTCAATTCGGTCGAACTATCTGAAAACAGCGTCGGAATCATGTTCGGAATTTATTGTTTATGTTGCGGCAATTTCAGTAGCAGAGGTCGAAGGTCCTGGGTTTCTAAAAAACAGATTAAACATAATATTCTTTTATTAATAAGTTATTTATACCCACATAACCTTAAAAATAAACTAAATTGTGTTTTGACTTACTGTTTTTTTTCTACAGGTTGAAAAAATCTTTTCTTTTTATCATACACTCCTGGACAAAATTAACGTATATTTTTTTTTTGTAATAAAAAAAATCCCGCTGGACAATTTCAGTGGAACTGGTATTAAATGATCTTAAATTTATAATTTTCTCAAAAGAGGCACAAATGTGGCGTTATGGAATTATAGCGGCTATTTTTCATTGCAAAATGTTAAATCCTGCACCAAATTCGACAGCAGAGCTGAGAGTTGCAGCACAAGAAGAGTGGAATCTCATTCCGAGAGAAATGATACAAAGCATTCTACTTAGTATGCCCAGAAGGGTGAAAGCTGTAATAAGGTCACGGGGAGGGAAATACTCATTATTAAATTAATCAAATTTAATTGTAATAAAGCTAGTTTTAATGTTTATAAACCGCTTTTAAAAATTTAAAAAAAAGAATAGTTCGACACATTTTAACATTTTGCAATGAAAAATAGCCGCTATAATTCCATAACGCCACATTAAAACATCAGGTATAACATATCTTGTTGTGATAAGGGTAAAGGAATGTTACAGTCCCGAACATATTGAATAGTTCTACTAGTCAAACTAGACATAAATTAAACTATTTCATTCGTGGGAAGAGTAGAGGTAAAAGCAAGTTCCTTAAAGAATGAGTTGCACGAACTGCCTCATTTCGATTTCGAATGGGATTGGGCCAGAATATTGTGCCATACACTTAGTCATATCTCCCGTGGAATGTACTCGATCGTTGCAACATTTATGGTGTAATTCAATATATTTTCAGTATATTTTATACTGATGTTCACCGTCTTTATAATAAAAGAAACTCTCGAACAGGAGCAAGTCTCCATTTTTTCCCGATTTAAATGTTGATCCGGTTTTGTTTAACACATTTAAAGATAGTCTCACAACCAGTTTCGTTTAATTTTCTTGGCAGCTGTATCTGTGTCACTTTTACTCGACAAATGATACATTTAATACGAACTGAATTGACGGAATTTCATTTAATTTTGTGTCATCTAATGTAGATCTAGTTACAAATTTTTAAAATATTTTATTACTTCTAGTTTTTCACTTAAGAGGACGATGAAGGTTCTTCATTTTCCTTTCCTGTCTGGAAATTTTCAATTATTTTTTCTGGTTTGAAAACCTCTCTTTTAGAATTCACATGATTAGTTATCCTGTTGAATTAATGGTATAGAAATAAAAATAAAAAAAAATAGCTAATCTAAATCAAACTTACGTTGTATGTAGCTTCAATTTCTTTGTTTCTTACCACGGATCACAAATCTGAAAATTGATTTATCGAACTATTTTACTACTTCCTTATCCATATGTTCACAAATAATATGCACTTATATACTCACCGAACTAATTGACGGCTTAAAAGGAGAAACAGCTAGGAGAATTGCTAAAGAAGTAAGGCAAATTATTTGATTGGTGGGAAGGATGGAGGTAGAGGCAAGTTCATTAAAGGAATTAGTTGCATGAACTGCTCCTGTTTGAGCGAGATTGGAATAGTGCACAATTTAAACGGAACTCACGTATCGTCGATTATTTTCTTATCACATCTACTATTTAAATATTACATCTTGTTTTATCAGAGCATTTGCCATAATCTAGCTACCATAAGTTTATTATATAATTATTATGTTACAGATATTTACAACCACCAAGCATATGACATAGATTTATGATGTTCGCATAGTAGAACAAATCGTAGTTTTAGTTGGTTATTATGATTTTCTTTTGCGTAAAATTGAATCGCTTTCTGGTAACCAACCACCATCAGGCTTATCTTGATAACCATCTATAATGCCACCTGGGTAACCAGGTTTATTTCCAACTGGATTATCACCTGAGGTAGGATCTTTGCACTTAATTGATGTTCTTTTATCTACCTTACGCATTTTTGTTTCAAGTCTACCGTTCAATTGCTTGCGTTGAATTGCCGCTGATGAAAATGCCATATTAGAAGACAATTTCACTGAATCACTCTCATAGATGAAGCATATAATAAATAATAATGTGGTTGCACTAAACACAACTAACCGAATCAAACCCATACTGTTTAATAATTTAAACACTTATGTTTATTGAATGATTTAAAATATATTTTGTAATTGTATCGCAAACGAGTTATTTCCTTAACTAATTTGATTAAGTATTGAAATTAGTTATACGATTTTGAAACACGTTATTGTTAGGTGTTTTGATAATATTTTCCGCTTTCCCCTTTGGCCATAGCAAAAGGTTACCGTCTTAGTTACTACATAGTTTGAGATTCAGGAAAATATTGAGTAGCATCATAAATGTAACTCGTAAAATATTTGACATACCGGAAAAGTGTCACTTATTAGAGAGATTTTTAAATTTTTCCAACCCCTTGTGTTAGTCTTCAAATTAGGTTGTAACAATTTCCGAGGTATATTGATGAATTATCAATCTTAAACCCGTTTATTTTTTCGTGTGCAGAAAATTTGGATAAACTCTTAAATAGCACCACAATCGACTATCAATCAATTACCAGGATTAATAGTTTAGGTATGATATGATTTGGAAATGGATAAGAAAGTCAATAGAACTGATTTCTCTGATTTAACCGAAACCTAATTTAATTTTGATGTTATAAATCTGTACACAATTACATTCTTTCTTTAAATTTAAGAGACGCCAACGGGTAGGTGAATTCGTTGGAATCTGTGTAAAAATCTAGTAATATGAAGAATCTAAAATATTTTCGCAAGCCAGGCAGAAAGCACTCAGTAGTTTTGTAGAATATTGTATGATTATCTCGATTTAAGTCCACTATGTTTGTTTAGAGATTAAAATTGCATGTTCTAATGGGTATTTTTTTCTGTGGCTTGCCGCTTCGTTAAAGCTACCACCACTTGATATTTTGAACAAACCTGTGGCGTTCGGAGCAACTCAAATAAAATCGTAAAATTTAGCTCACGCCACAATCAATTAATAAAATCGATATTTCGAGTTAAGTTCTTATAATTCACTAGTACTGTGGCGTCACGACTGAAAGTATATATATGAATCGCACAGAACGAACATCAAGTCCGGTAGGATATGCCTGATGCGATAGATTTGATCTTTTTAGTCACCTTGTCATTCAATCACGTCATCATCAGATCGAAACTGGCCTAGTTGGATTACAAGATACAATCAAACAACTCGAATTAAAATCAATTTACAGTAAGCTTACACGCTTCATTGGTTGGTGACCCCGACGACCCTGTTTAGCAGCAAACATTACACGTCAATACCTTCTGTCACAACCTCCCAATAATGTCCATCCTAACTCCTGCCTAACTCAAAACGGCAAAAATTAACTTCCCATATTTATTTAATTAATGATGAAAAACGGTAAAGCATCGGTGCAGTTGTAGTGACCAGTTGAAGTCAGACAACATTAAGGAATATTTCGAAGTAAACAATTGGTTATAGCGAAACTCAAATGGCTGGACATTGTTTCTTAGAGCAATTTATTTCGAGTATGTTAGGAGATAAGATGAACTTAATTTATTATTATATTAAACAGACATTTTGTGCTTTCTGCGAATGTGTAGATTACAGCATGAAATTTTTATTTTCAGAACTAACATTTAGAAATAACTTAATGTAATAATTACACTTACTTTAAAGGTTCCACACTGAGAAAACTCTTTCTTTGCCGCAACCGAATTTTCCGCCTCCCGAATTTGGCAGTTACAGTAACTAAATTAAAATTGCCCATATAAAATCGATTTTCGTTTGTATAAACAGAATTTACATTACTGCAACCACACATAAAATTACTGCTACTTCTGGTTAGTTACTACAAATGATAGTTTTGACAACTGAATCGAAAATATACTCGTTGGAAATAAATTTCTATATCCACAACTAGAAAGTTTGGTTCTCCCTACTAATATTTAATTGCATGTGTGAACTCTTCTGTAATATAAAAATTGAGTTGGAACAACTAATATTTTGATTGCAGCAAATAAGATTATAGTCTTTATACTCAAATGAAATTTTGCCTCTACTAATATTTGCTATCTGCAAAATAATTTTAACTTTACAGATAGATTACAGATGAGCTGTAAAAATTCGGAATATTGTAATAAAAGAAATAACAATTTAAATGTTTAAAAAAAGTTTATTTATATATTTAAATATAGTTTTCAGTACAACATTAACACTTAAAAATATAAGATATAATAAAAGACGTATATTTCAAAGACATAATATTGTATACGGTATGGTTCGATGCTACTCTGTTATTCAACTATATATATAGTTAATATCGAAATATCCTGTTACAATAATATCCTCTAATATCGAAATATCCTGGTAAGCAAACCAAAAAATGTTGCTCTTCCTTCACATAAACCTTGATGAGACCGAACATTCGTTCATCATTTTCAACATCGAAGCAAAACCTTTTATAAAACCTTCTTTATAATAGTAAGCATATATTGTTCTTACATTATACATAACTACACTTAAAAATTACACCAAAAATATTATAATCCATTTATAACTAATTAACTTCCACAAAACTGCAGCTCTATGAACGTCTAATCACATTTAAAAAAATCACATTTAAATTATGGCGTTCTACTTTTATTTCTAATACGTCAACTAATTTTGTAAACAAAAACGAAACAATTTTACCTACAACAAACTTAATGTTGTACCAAACAAATTTTATTTGGTTCAGTTGGTACAAACGAATGTTAGTTGCTTGAGTTAAATACAATTTAAATAAGTTGTAGTAAGCAATTTTATTGGCGACTATCAATGTTTTTTTTCCGGTAAATATTGTTGATGGTTGTGGCAAGTGCGGTATAAACCTAAGTGACCAAACGATTTAAATTTTCGTGCAATATTTACTCCAAAGTTCTTTTGGTTGTTGGAATTGAAAATTTATATCGATGATCGTCTGAACTTTAGAATAAAAGAATGTTATTCCTGATAATTACAATTCGATATCCATAAAAAATTTTTAGTTATTTCAATCGTTTGCCAACTAATTATTTTTCTCAGTGCAGTTGACCTCTAAAATCTAATTGATTTAATTTGTATAACTAAAATTTATATGAAGAGTTTGATTAAAAATACCCCAACTTATTGGTGAACTAACAAAATCAAATTGGAAAATCCAGTAGTTCAGTATGTAATGATTTTAGGTTTTACCCGGCAGACAAGTTTATAATCGAATTAATTACAGTAGTGGTGACGTATTTGGTTGGATTTTTTTTGTGTCATAAAATGTTATACAACCTTAACGGGAAACATTTTTTTTTTGGGTGGGAAAAGCCATAGAGAAGAGTTATGAATTTTTTTTGATACAGTCGGGATTTAGAATTCAATGAAACAAAAAACTGAAAAAATGAGAAATTAATAATCCATATGTGTATATAATATATTATAAGTAGTTAATAATTTTAAATCTTTGTTAATAACTTTATATAAGTTAATAAATAATTAATATAAATAATAAAAGTCAATACATGAACCAAATAATTTACAAATTATAACTAAAATACTTATGTTTGTAGAATAAAAAAGTTTTAGTTGCGGTTCTTAAATAACGCAATCTATAGGTGAATTATATAATAAATAAAAACAAAAACAAAAAAATAACAAAAAAAAACGTTTGATTGATTTAATTGCTACAACACAATCAATATTCGTAGTGTTAAAACCCAAAATACTATAAGTGATTCGTTTACAAAATGGTGGGCTTGTGAGTCACTATACGCTATAATCCACGCCACTTTTAATTTTCTTGTGGGAAGAAACTCCGGCGTAGAAAAATAATCAACACCAAATAACATAAAAAGCCGAGAAGGTGTTGATGAGGACCTACCATAGCTGTGCGGATTCAAAAGACAAACCAAATAAAATTGCTGGAGTGAAATTTTTTGCCATACAAGCTACCGTCTGAGGTACGGTGGAATAAATACAAGCGTCTGAGGTACCGTAGCAACTAAGAATAGTAACTAGTGAATTTTTGTATGTTAAATAATTATTTTTGTGTGTAAAGCTTATGGTATATAGTTATACACATTCTATATTTTTACAAACCGCTAGGTCGTACTCTATCGACGAGACTGTTTTTTTCTGAATATAGGTTATATCTCTTATCATGGTTGAGTAAGTTTAAAGGTAAGTGGTGGTGTAAGAATTAATTTGGATGCGCTGATATTGTATGATTATTTGATGCATTACGGTCTAGGTTAATCCTTATAACGATCCTAGTTAATGTTTTCGATAAAGGAACCCCCACAGACGAAAGCTGCCTAACTTAATATAAATACCTAGACGATTGAAAACAAATGGGAACGTTACAAGTATACTTAAACTGTATCGTCTTATACCGTACGATTATTGGGTATCAAAAGCCATGCCGTTCGTTATTCTATCCTTCTCTAGGTTTATGAGTAATAATGCTGTATGATTTTGCCCTGCTTAATCCGCGAACCTAACCCGTGAATATATTCGATGACGATGCTTTGATGGATTGCTACCCTACAAACTGTCAATACGAGTATATCATCAACATTATTAAATAAAACTTTTACCGCAATAAACTACTTTTAAACTTAAAGATTAGCTTTTCAAAACTGCAAAATGCATTTTTATTTTTTATTTATTTTTTTCTAAAACACCAAATAAAAAACAGTAAATAGTAATATTTAATATAATGAAATATGTTTAAATAAAAATAACCCCATTAGCCACGTTTACGTCTACTCATATCCTCGCCACCAACCATTCCCTCACTGAATTGACCACTATTGCCATCATCACCGGTTTCAACCCAACCAGTTTCACTGTATCCACTAAGTTTAGGAGGAGCTTCTTTGCCCTTTGATGGATAGCATACTAGTTTCCTTCGATTCGGCAACAATTGTCTTCGCTTAATATTTAACTTCGATTTAGCATACTGCAATTTTCTTGAATTTCTTAAATTATTTTTCGATTTTCTTACTGACTGACCAGTAATAGCGACGATAAATAAAACAATTACTACACAGAATACAAATGCTCGAAACGGTGCCATAATCGTGAAGGCGCTCGAGTGATTAATTATGAAAAATTGGAACTTATTTTTATTCTTTTACCGTGACTCATATTCGGAACCAAACTAATTTAATTAAAATTATCGATTAGCTGCGTTGAAGCAATTATAAACACTTTAGTGCGACTAATGAATACTTAAATCAATTTTTAAATGACACACATGTCAAACGGCTGAAAGGCCATTGCCAGTACGTACTGTGTCAAAAATCGATTCAGTGTAATAATGAACTGCATGTTAACTTTTTAACCAATTTGAAAGTGGAAGAGGACCAATGAGGGGAGAATAAAATCAACAATTGTCAAGCACATGTGGTTACTATTTCTTGAAATAAGAGTCTCAATAAAACCCGATGATTTTAAGGTGCCATAATCACCAATCATACTTAGTTTATGATCCAGAAATTTATCCCGATATCGAAAAGCTCTTACGGTTATCGGAACAACCGAAAAGCAACAGAAATATAAATCATAAATTTGGGCCAAGAATATTCTACTCTATCATAAAATATTATGATTTTGCATCAAACCGGTTCATTAAAGTGATCCATTAGTTTAACAAAGATCTGGTGAAATAAGATGGTAAATATGAAAGAACATGTTATGAAAAACTACAAGCTAAGGACTAGAGTACTGTAATATGAATCATCATTTGGACATTTATGAATCATGTCGTGAAACTAGAGGAAAACATTTTGGGTGATATGGCACAGTAAATCAAATGTTTATAAAATATATGTATGTATATATCTGCGGACAATAAATGTAACCAGCCTAGACAATTTTTGTTTTTTCAGTAGGGTAATTTAAAAGTTAAATGCTTTATCTTTCAAGATACGTGATATTTTTGTAAGAAATTTAAAATGGAGTTTAGAGTGCAACTGATCTAATAATATAAGATAGTCTAACTGATCATTAGTTAGATTTAAAAATTAATATTATAAAAAAGTTAAGCTTCACTGAACGCTAAGCTCCTAGCGTTTGTTTAACTTGGTTCAGTCAAACTTAAGCAAATTATGATATCGTCATTCGTGCTACCTAAAACAAAGTTTAATTTCCAAATATCACAGTGGTTAAAACTGCAGCAATGGGAGCGGGAGGTACCAGATTCGAATCCCGATTTTTACTATCTGATTACAATCGGTGGTGAAAATGAACATATCTATGACCTGGTATAGAGCTATGCAATCGGACTTCGTAAATCGGACCTATAGCCGTATATCCTCGATTTGGATATTTAATGGCGTAAAGTAGGACGCAAACCGTGAATTAGTTGGGAGAGCCTTGAGTATTGAAACGGATTGTAGAGAAAGAATTAAACAGACAGAAACCAACTTAAGCCTGTATTCCCCATTTAATTTAAAAAAAATCGTTAACTTAAGTTATTAAAGTCGTAAAATTCAGTTTCTGGCATTTCAATTACGAGGAATTTATGTTTACAGGGTCATTCAATAAGTCCGTAGTATGACACATAGATGGCGTTACTAAGAATTTTTTCCATATAATTTTTATTTAGTACTAACCTTCAAACAATACGTGTATTAATTTGACAGCAATCTGACTATTGATGCGTGAATTATAGCATTTCGTGTGAGGCAACTTTTGTTTTTGAAAAAAATTGAAAAACTGTATTTTGAGTTTTAATAAAGCACTGTTTTTTGATACAAAAAAATACAGTGGAAACCAAACAATGGCTTGGTAAACATTATCCGACGTCTGCTCTATCGAGACAAATGGTAGAGAAGTGGATTGTTGAATTTAAAAATAATCGTATTGGACACTCAAGTGAGGTTATTATTCCAGAAAACATAAAAAAATCCACAAATTAGTTAGGAACGATTGCAAATTGAAGATGCACGAGCATTTCGATATGCGAAAGCTCCGTGCAAAGTGGATGCCGCGTGAGCTCACATTCGAACAAAAACACCAACGCTATTAAACCGCAATAAAATGAAATTCTATCGTCGATATGTGACAATGTATATAAGACATGGCTTCGGAATTACACATCAGAATCCAAACGACAGTCTGCTGAGTGAACACGATCGACGAACCGAATCGAAAGCGAGAAAGACAAACCAGAGGGCCAGTAAGGTGATGGCGTCTGTATTTTGGGATGCGAACGGAATAATATTCATCGACTATCTCCAAAAAGGAACCACCATTAACACCTATTACTGTATACTTTTGGATCGATTAAAGGCTGAAATCGAAAAGAAACGGCCACATTTGCAAAATAAAAATGTTGTTTCACCAAGACAATGCACCGTGTCACAAATCGATGAAAAATATGGCAAAATTGAATGAATTGGGCTTCGAATTGCTTACCCTTCATACTCTCCAGATTTAGCCCCCAGCCACATTTTACTGTTTTCAGATCTCAAGAGAATGCTGGCTGGAAATAAATTAAGTCCAATGTTTAAGTCCAATGATGAAGTAATAGCTGAAACTGAGGCCTATTTTGACGAGAAAGAGAAATCGTTCTATAAAAGTGGTATCGAAAAGTTGGAAAATCGCTTTACTCGTTGTATAGCTCTCGAATGCAACTTTGTTGAATAATAAAATCGAGTTTTGCCGAAATGTTATTTTTTTTTACTTATCCTTCAGACTTATTCAATGACCTTATAGTCCCTACATTTCGAATTAACTGATATCAGTCTCTGGGTTGGTATTTCATGTGACTATGACCTGGAACTAAAAATTTATGTACGATTGTGTCTATAATCACGATTATCAATAATACCAAAAACATTTTGATCCTAGACTATATGAATTTATGTTATATCTTGGAAACACAAGTAAACGTAACTGAACTATTGTTTGTTAGTTTTTATCTCTACAATCTGTTTCGGGGCTCGAGGCATTTTCAACTCTTTTGCGGTTTGCTTATTTACGTCCTTACCTTACGCTATTACAGCCAATTTGAGGAGGTACGGCTATAGGTCCGATTTTCGTAGAACCATCTGCACATTGCATTGCTCCATGACAGCCTATAGTACTGACATGGAAGATGGGTTGGCCCATGATTTCTGCACTCCAACAGGGGGTCATAGATGTGTTCATTCACACCACCGATTGTAATCGTATGGTGAAAAATTCCTTTACCATCCAGCCCCTATCGGGATTCGAACACGGTACCTCCTGCTCCAACTGCCGCAGCTTTAACCACTGGCACAGCTTTAACCACATTTTTTAAAAAGCTAATGGTCAATACATTTTAAAAAGAAATAAACTCTAGTTCGTTCTGTTTCATATTGTTGATTTTTTTCAATAGTTAGGTCGTCTATCATAGATGACAGAAATAAAATGTTTTGGTTATAAGTTCCAAGAGACCAAAACATGGAAAAACTATAAAGTTTTTAGCAGTTTTCAAGCGGTTGTTATTACCCTCTCTTTGTTTACAGTTCCATTTTTAACTATTCGTTTTTTAATTATGGCTTTAATAAACTTAGATGATTACGTCTTGTATCCAGAAAAAAATACTATTATGTTTTCAACGTCTATTGAGAACTGTGCGATTCACTCTGTTAAATCACTAATATTATTGGGTTTTACTGTACAAGTACATGGTATTGATATGACCTAAACGTATCAGCAATAGTGTGATAATAGAAAACAGAAATAATACGCATTTATAAAACGACTGTTTGCTAAGTTAATTGATTCGGCAGGCATTACCTACTGCTGTTGGTCATTTTATCTGTTTTTTAATGTGATAAGGTATTATAATATTGTGCGTCACGTTTTTCCTTTAATATATAATTTAATTAATTATTTTGTTTTTGAAAATTGCATTGTGACTTTGATGTTCTGAATAGTAAAACCATATCAGGATTTAAATATGACGTCTGTCATATATTAGTAGTTTGGGTTTAGTAAAGTCCGCCACTTTTCACTTCATGACATAGCAAGATTTGCAACAGTAAAGAACTGATGACTCCCCTAGTAAATTACAGAAGGCTACTAATCTAAAATGTAAGTGGAAAAACAAATGGCGAATTGAACTATATGAAGCAAAATTGCTCGAAGTGAACTTTACAAATCTAAAAGTTAATCATATAAACTCGAGTCTCGCATACAAAACTCCGCGAAATATCTTGGAATATATAAAAAAGAAGAGAAAAGAACTAAACAAAAAAAAAAATTCAGAAAGATGCATTGGTTTTTTATTTTTAACAAACTGCTATTATATGTACAAACAAATTCTAAAACCTGTATGGAAATATGGCAGCCCAGTCTCAGATTGTGCCAAAAAGATAAATATCAAAATCATACAAACAGTTCAAAATAAAATTGAATGTGAATAAACAATGCTTATGAAATTAAGCCAAACACCTACAACGCGTGCAACAGTATGAAAATCTTAACATACACTGTTTGCTGACTTCTACTACAACAAGAAGACTGCAAAGAACCAACCCACTGGACGTGTCGCGTTAGTAGACCTACTGTGGCGAAAAATCTGAGGAGGAGTTAAACGAAACGGAATAATCATGTGATCACTCCGAGTATTCAAACACATTATTATGCAATTATTATGTAAATTATTAAATAAAAATAAAATAATTTTACTCCCAACATTTTGTACGATAGAATATTATTTCTAATATAATATCTTTAAATCTTTGTCCCATATTTTCTGAAGTGGTAGACAGATAAACGCTAAATCTTTACTTTTCTCCATTAATAAAATGTTATGTTCTATGTTATGTTATAAAATGTATACAATGTTCAGATGGTTTCTACGTAAAATCGGACCTTTAGCCGGAACGTCAGGTACTAGTGGGATGTCACAATGGGCCAATTGAATCTGAGTGACGGATAACACAAAAAAAAGTTCTGACTTATGTCTGATATTTGCTTTGCGATTGGCTAAAAGGTTTTGAACACAGCACCTCAGTCTCGAGACATAAACCCAATAGAGAATTAGTGGCACCTATTGTATGCGCGCAAATAAGAAAACGCCATATTTCCAACAAGGTTTAATTGCAAAATATACTTCAGGAGGACAAAATTAGACCAGAACTAACAAAAAAACTAGTAAGTTCAATGCAAAAAAGATTAAAATCTGTGATAAAGCAAACAGGGTGTGCTTTATCACAGATTTTAACAAAGTGCTAAAACATAAATATTGAAATTCAAATTTGTAAGATATAAGCTAAAGCAGTCTTATGTCCGAATATTAAATTGTGATGAATTTGTGCCATTTTTTACTAAATCAATTATTTTGTTAATTTATGAATCAATTTATTTATTATAATTCACACCTCGTAATAAATAAATAAACATATTCTTATAGTAAAAATTATTTTTAGTTCGATATGATAGTAGATAATCTAATGAATAATTGTGTGTTACGTTCGTCCGAATTTTAAATGGTCTCACTCTATCTATCATATGCTATATTTTGAGGTGAAAAATATATGAATCTCTCGATGTAACTGCTGTAGATTTGCTAGTTGTAGTACAACATGACGAACCATTATCATCTCGAATGCTTCTTCGTTATTGTACAACACATCAGAAAAAACCTTTTCCACAGATAATTGTAATCTTATCATAATAAGAGCTTAGACTAATGACTTACTTAGATTATGCATTTAGCATTTGTTTTTTATTAGCATAGTAATAAAATAAACAATTGCATAGTAATTCAAAGAACTATTGATTTATCTATTTTTATTCGTTATTGCAACGTACACTGTAGAAATATGATGAAAATTCGCGTTTGCTTTGGTTAACATATCAATTTTTGTTTATATCTCTGTAATTTATTACCTTGAACATCACCAGATATCCCTCTCGAGTCTTAATAGATTTCGTAAGAATTAATTACCGCATTCGAGAGGCCAGTAAAAGTTAGGCATTTTTTTAAAAAAACTCGATGTTTATAAGCAGTGCTAAATCGTCACATTGGGCTAGTATTGTTTTAATCAGTGAAGTTTTAAAGTGATTAAAGTTTAGAACAGATTAGTGTTGTTAGAGCCGTACGTAAAGTGGCTCTTTTTAGATTAGAAGTTAAATAAGTGGATAATAAATTATGTGGACAAGATTAGTAATTTATACTTCACCAATGGTAAGCGATTATTGAATGGTCTAAAGTTAATAAAGCATTCAGGATTAACTGAAATCTGGTCTTTCGATTGATAAGGATCGTGAGAAATAACGTGTTATGTTTCTTCTAAGGTTCGTTGCTCTACATTCCAATTTGTTATTGAAGCATGCTTTTTCACGAAAATCTCGTTTTCAAGTAATTTTTGCTCCACCTGAGCCAGATGAAGAAACATTTCGTTCAATCCTTTATCACTCGCATAATCTTTCAAAGTTTTGAAATAAACTTGTGCTTTATGAAATGTAAAATCGCTAGTTTTACTATCATTTAACTCGTTATCATCAGAAGATTTATGGTTTCTATATTTTCACTTTAACATTCCCTTTTTCACTTGCACCGATTCAAAAAATTTATCTTCTCAATTACCAGGCAATTCCTCGAATGTTTGGAAATTATGATCGAAAGGCACATTTTCAAAATGAGATTCAGTTTCACAACTCTTCGTGATGATGATTAATTCCTGATGATCTATCGCTTTATGTAGCCCGGCCTTTTTAAAATAATTAAAAATCGTTTCTGTGGTTACATTATCCCATGCTGTAGATATCCATAAATATGCATCTAAAATAGTAATTTGTTTTAATAGTGCTTCTACTCCATTAGCATCGTCTATATCCGCCAATAAAAGATCCATTACCAATTTACGGTACTTCGCCTTTTAGCGTTTTATAATACCCTGGTCTAACGGCTGTAGGGTGGATGTAGTATTTGGCGAGGTAAAATTAGAGTTTGACAATGCTGTATGATTTATATGGATGACAAGACTCGTTACTTATAAACAAATAACATTTCGTTTCTGCCTAGCCATTTTTTTATTGAATGTTTCCATTCAATTCTGAAAGATATCTGAAGTCTTCCACGCTTTTTTATTAAACCGCCATTTAATAGTGCTTTTTCAACATTTAAATGTTCAAATGCCCATGATTTTTTAGCTTTGCCTATTATGACTACAGGTTCCTTCTCTCCTGCCATACTACACAATAAAGCGACTGTTAAACGTTCCTTGTGCATTTTCCTCCCTTGCACAATTGATGTTTCAAATTTAAAGATCTCGATGGTGGGGTTCGAAATAAAAGACCAGTTTCATCCAAATTGTAGGTAAATTTGGGTCATTTGCATTGGTTAAATTTTACGATATCAAGCGATATTGTTCGACAACTTGCATGTCTGTTGAGGCACCATCTCCACTAAGCACAGTAACATGTAACGGGTGACGATCTTTAAAAGTTTGGAGCCATCTATTTGAAGTTTAAATATTAATAATTTACATAGTCTACGTGTTTTTTCTGCAAAATTGAGTGTACGTAGCTATTTGGATTAAATGCGTTTTGAAAAAACAATTTCTCATATGCACATTTATATAAATACGTATAAATTGCATAAACCCGTTACTTTAGTTCGAAAATACATATGTAACATAATGTATGTGTTACATATAACATAATGTTCATAAAACACAAATAAAATACGTAACTCAAAAACTAAACTAAGTCATATGTACAATACAAGTTATGAAAAGGTCCTATTCAAAGGTAAAATAAACCAAAATGGAATGAAATATGGGGTCCATCGGTCAGATTTCGAAGTGGTCCGATACAGAGCAATTGGTATTGAAAACCTTTTCGGAGAGGTAATAAGCGGTCTGAATTCAAATTTGTCCGATTACAATGAGGTCACTTCTCTGGTCACTTCACCAGAAATACCGCAGAGAATGTACCGATCAAAAATTAACGATGATTGGCTTTAACTATTACACCAAAAGAAGAACCTTTAAGAAAATTTTATAGAATATTCGAATGTTCCATTGAGGGCAACACTTATCAGCCACAAATTAGTCACACATGAATACGAACTAAACGACTGCCAATCTGGTTTCGTGATATTTTGGATTTATCGTAATATAGGATGTAGTCATATGTGATACAGTAACAATTAATAAGAACGATTGGGTGAGCCAATATAATAAAGAATGGAACTAAAAAATGGGAGAACCAATATGCAGTGCGGATGGAAATTGATCAAATTTAAAAAGATAGAAGTATCATATAAAACTTCTGATTGTGAGTGAATAATGCGGTTATGTTGAAAATTAAATTTGTGAAAGAATATGAAGTCGTGTTAGATTTTGGACGATGGAAGTTAATATTATGTCGAACTAAGATTGCAACCGAAGAACGTAAATCTAATTTAAACGATATTTTGGATCATAGTTCGAATCTTAAGACGTTAGTAGAAATATATAAAATGTCGAATGCCATCAATGCTTAAAATTGGGTAGATCTGTAAAATAGTAGAATGCAGAAAATCGGTAATTTAAGTCGAATTAGTTGAAAATACGTTCAACCAAAAAACCAATAGAGACTTCGAGATCTTGTACGGGATTACGGGAATATTAAACATCCCTTGCTCGCAGTTGGGCGTGTAAATTACACGATTTTTACAAGTAAAAAACATGTAATCTCCTCAAATTCTCCATTCTCCGTTCTTTTTTCATACTCAGTTCAACGGAGTATATACTACGAGCTCATACTTAGTCTACATATTCTTTGAGACATTCTCAAAATAATCGTGGATAGTAATAACTTGAACTTTTAGATAATGTTTATAAAACTGATCTATCAGATTTTTTAGTATCGAAAAAGATTTACATTTTTATTGATTGTATGTACTATGATGGGCGGGAATTTTTTAATTATTGCGAATATTGTTGTCTTCGTTTTTACGTGTAATTTACGTTTTATGTTATTTACGTTGTTTTTTTACCTAATTTACATAAAAAATGCAAAAATTTGTTTACATGTAAAATGGATTGATGATACCAATAGAATTACAGAACAGCTAAAAAATGATACTCACTTGTCTGGAATGTACCTTGGTGGCATTTCTTGAAATTGAGGAGGGCTTCAATAACCTAAAGGTAGGGATAATAATGGAAGAAATGACACAAATGAAGGTAGGATACTGTTATTATGGATTGATCAATCATATGCTTGAAAACTGAATTGTCAACTACAAATTGAAGAGATTCTTTTAGAGTACGAAGAAGAGTCACAGAAACACTACAAGGTGGCAAAACACACTGATACTTTGGAGTATATGTATTAATGGTTTGCTGTTGGAATTGGAAATGAAGGCAATTGGAGTAGTACTATAGTATTGGTCTTTACGGACGATGTTGCATTGGCTGGTTTAAGGACACATATGGAATAAAAGAGGTGATGCTAAATGCGAATTTAGATTAAACTACATCGTTTTTTTGTGCTTCGGTAAGGATTTTAGAATGATGAACTGCTCAAAGCCATTTTCTAAGGACGAATCAATACCGGAAGCGTTTTTTGCATCAAATGTTGGGAATGTCGTATGTTTGATCTTATCCCTGTAGCGTTTATCAGGCTGAGAAGTATGATATTGAGGAGGTTCTGAACTGGTTAAGATATTATGGTATCAGCAAACAGTGAAGAAACACCTAAACAGTCTGGTCAAAACTAGACTTGAGGCGCTTGAAAATACTAATTTCACTATACAAAGACTTCAATAAGAACGGTGGTAAGAATAGTTTCAGGTCATTTCTTGTGGAATAGGTGATAAGGCTAGGTAAAATATCTAATAGCTTTTGCAGGAGCTGTAAGGACGACGCGAAAGAGGGAATGATGACGTGATTTTATCCTGCCCAGTACAAGCACATAGAAAATTTGTATTTTTCCGAATACGTGTTAAACTATCCCTTTGTGCTCGAAAATATAATGTGTGAGATATTTTTACGCATTCGAAACTCTAATTGGTTTTATGAATCAAAAGTGGAAAGATTGGTGATATTACAATATAATTGAATTTAAAGTCACAATCTAGTGGTCGAATCGATTTATTCAATGCTACGAAAACATCGGACTTCAACCAGTTTATTATGTGGTATAGATCCTATTAGATTATTTAAAAATTATTTTAAATAAGTCATTAACTACAGTTCACTTTCATCAATTGATATCTTAACAAATAATAGGTGCAATAGATGCAGACGGTTTTTTAAATCGCATCAGGTTCTCCAGATGTATAAAACCTTTAATAGACCGTGTATAGAATATTGCTGTCAGGTTTGGGGTGGAGCATATGGTACTGCTCTCCAGTTGCTGGAGAGAGTTCAGCGGCGTGCCATCCGAATAATACGAAACTATAGATTTACAAATGATCTAGACAGTCTACTACTTTGTGTATTCTATAGATTAATAAATGGTAAATATTCTGCAGAGTTAAAGGAGAAAATACCACAACTTGTTACGCCAGGGCGGGTAACACGAAGAACGGTTAATGCGCCAAGGTTTACGGTGAAGCTGCCTAAACCTCGAAGCTAAAATGCAAAGTGCGAATTTATTTATCGAACATCTAAGAAGTGGAATTCGTTGGTCGGTTTTCAGTTTCCGTTGAAATATAAAATGCACAAGTTTAAGGCGGCTATCAAACTTTACTCGCGTTTAGGCGGCTAGGATCTCGCGTTGAATGCAGAACCTCTGACAGTTACAAGGAGCTAGGACAGTCTAGAAGTCCGCTCTGCACCCAAATAAAACTAAACTTAAAAAAATATATATTTGTCAAGCGTATATACACAGTTAAAAATCTTGCAACAAAATTCGATGCAAGACTTGTATCGAGCCGTATTCGATTTTAGTTTATAACATATTTTGATTTAAACTATGCATCAAAAGTTTTTTTGATGTAACTGCTAGAATATGAGATGCAATTTTGTAACGAAAAAAATGCGCATGCGTATTGAAAACTATTAATTAAAAAAGCGTTCGAAACGAAAAATAAACTGATGAAAATAAAATATGTAAGCGCCATCGTTTTGACCGACGTAATTTCGGCTTTGATCATATAATTGTTATTAGTATGAGTTCAAATTTAATGGAAGCATTAGTATTATTAGATGCAATTATAATTAAAATTGAAAATACACAGCAATAATTGGGAGTTCCAAGATTTTGTCAGCTCAGGTAAGTTAATAATATTATTAGTGTATACTATTATTTTCTCAAAAATTTAGTGAGACTAGATTTTGTTGCGAAATATGTGAATTTTTGTGTGTAAGCGTACCAGTTTAACTGTGTATCACCTAAAAAAAATTATACGATGCAAATAGCATTGCATTGTAATATTTATTGTTCTGTCGATAAGTATTGTACATTAAAAATTGCATTGGGTTAGGGTTATTTTTTGTACTCTTCTATGTGCTTATTATGTTACTTATTAAAGTTTTATTTTATTAATTTTGTACATCTCTTAGCTGCCATCCATTTTGGGATATTAGCTCTCGAAATCGAATGCATCTCAGATTTTGTGCCTATTGTCATCCACTTTCCATTTATATTTGACATTCTGGAAATCGGAGGATATTGAATATTGGAGAGACGTTACAACTAAAATACATAATATGTATGTTGAAAATATGTAGTTAATTTAATAATCGCGTTTGAAATTACGGTTGAAAGCATAAATAATTTAAAAAACTAAATGCGCACATTTAAACATTATTTTAAATGTCTTAAACAGCATTTGGCGATACATTACCATATAACTTGGTAGCAAGAAACATGGGCCCATTGATTGATATGTGGACAATGCGAAATGAAGCTGAGCATCGCTATTTCACAAAAATAAAACTTCAAATTTTGTAAATATTTGCCTCACATATGCTACCCGTCACCAACAAATGATGGCAACATTTTGGCAAAATCTTGCACTTTATCAATTCGTCGTGGGCAATAAAAAGGATCTAAAATCAGAAAGCTGTTACGTCTTACAAATGCCTCTATTTCAAGTTTTATGTTTAGAAGAGGAGTTTCATTATAAAAACATTTTTTGTATTTTAAAATAAAAGTATGTTCAAGGAGATAGTTCCAAATTAAAGAAAGCAAAAGTGTTATTTATTTCAATGTTGAAAATTTTATAGGAATTTTTGATGAGTTCTATAATAGTTTTTTTTAATGATCAAAATAAACTCCGAGCCAAAATATATGAAAAATATAACTATAAAATATAAAAAGCTATGGAGCACATATTTGTAGTAATAACAACCACTATTATATATTATGTCTTAAATGCAAAATATCTAATAATAAAAATTATGTATGTAATTTATATTTAATTGTGTTAAGAATAATAACCATTTTGAAATGTTAATCAATATGTAAAAAAAACTTTATAAATAAATAAAATAAATATTTTTTAAATTACATTAAAATTTATTTGATATTAATTATTATTTATTTGTTCCTTAAAAAAAGATGTAAAATGAACCTAAATTTGATGCAACTACACCATAAGTTAAAATGATGTTTGTTATATTCAACTTTGATACATTTAGTGTTGAAATTTTGTTCGATGCAAAAATTATATCGAAATGGCTTTTTCGACGCAATTAGTTATTAAATTTTTTTTGATACAATTCCTGCATATTAATTTCGTTTTCGATGCAATTAATATTTAAACAGATTTCGATGTTAGGTTTACATCGTAAAGTGACGTAAACTTGAGTTGGATCAATATGCGATGCTAATTGCACCGCATACCAAAAAAATTTTCAACTGTGTAGACATTTTAACATGGGTGGCTGAAAAATTCAAACCTGCACCAAAATTATAGAAATGATCTTCATTGTAAATCAATGCATTATTGTCTTAGGAAAATCCGTTACAAATTTTGGAGTAGCTTGGGAAATAACGAGTTTGGAACGAAGTTGTTTCATCTACATGGGGTAAAAACATTTTCAATGAAATGATATTGTTAATGTGTAATTTAAACACCTGCTATGTGTAAACGTGTTACACTTTAGACAATTATTTACTCGTACTCCATTATTTCACCTCAAACACTATTTATAGCATGTGTATATTGGTAACTCATCCAATATGACTTTGAAATAATGATCTTTACGCAAAACGTAAAATATATTACTTCAAAAACTCACGTATTAGTATCTTAACCTTCGCTAATGTCGTAGTGACACACACATACATACGAGTATATATTAAAACACCACCACAATTTGGTTTATAATTAAATTTTTTTATTATTTTAATCAGGTAATTGTAAAAACCACCTATCGATTTTGTTACGCGGCATGTTTTATTTTAGGTCATCAAGTAAAAATTCGTGGTGTGCATATAAATACGATATATAATTAACAAAATTTTAATTAATTTTAATTTATTAATTAATCGATAGTCAAACTATAAACACAATGTCTTCGTATCGTATATTATTTGTTGTCCTATTATTAACCGTCGGTATCGCTTATGCAGCATCGCAAGGATTTCAATTGTCGGATCTAGTAAGGGCACCATTAAAAAATGAACTGTTGGGTGTCAAACTGGAAGACTTGCCAGGAACCAATGCAACCAAATCCAATGTACCAAACGGTGTAGTGTTAATGAAGAAAAATGTTAAAGACTTACGAAACGGTAGGCGACAAGTTCGTTATGAATTTGGGAATCGACGTTATGGTAAGCAGAAGCATTGTCATGTATCAAAAGTGTATGTTTCTTAATTATTTACTTTATATCCAGGTGACGAGTTAGTTGCACATAGTGAAGATTATTTGTCGTATTATGAACCGCGTGACATCCGACTCGTATTACGGTATCCGGCTAATGGTGGATTAGGTGCTCGTGTATCGTATGGACTCATACAAGTTGAAGCGGATAACGCTCTTGGTGATGCCTACATTATTGATGGTGGTGTCGGCCAACGATTTATTGTGATTGAAGTTTTGGCATATACAACGCAAACTTTTGGATTTGATGCCAAAATATTTGGTTATTGAGTGTGATTTAAGTGAATAAACATAGAGTTTTATGGTATTATATTACATTAAATAAAACTATCAAAATGTATTGTGTGGTGTTGTGATGTTTCAGTTACACAAGGATATTATTCTAGTAATAGCGACTGCGTATTAATTCTATTGAAAATCGAATCAGTGATTTGCTCTTACCGGATATCGAAGCCAAGATGTTTGAGAGTACAACCATACATTAACATGTTTTACCACTAATCATTTAGGGTGCGCCATTCGAACCAACAAAGAATTCGGTAAGGCTTCCGACTATGCTATCTGGTCGTCACTTGTCGTAGAAACGACTCTAACTGTAATTTCCTTTAGATGGAACCGGGTGAGCTTGTTAGTTTAGAAGGAGTTGCAAACTCCTCAAAAGTGTCAACTCATTGTCAAATCGAATAACTTGTTTGCTCTGCATGAATAACAAAGGAAACAGATGGCTGAGGGTACAATTTAAATTAAAGTGTTAAACCACTAATAATTTGAAACATTCGGCCATTTCAAGTAACAAGAACATTTCATCTCTAAGACCTAAGACTATACCATATTTTTTTAAGTTATATTTCCTCCATAGAGGCGAGGGTGAACAAGGTTAAGGAACAAGAGAAAGAGTCGTAAGCTTGTCACAAATATTAAACCTTTAAACGGTTTCCAAACACAGGAGTGTCTGAGAGATGTGAGAAAATGGTTTCGGTAGTTTTACTCATAATCAGACTGTAAGTCATATGTTAGGGTATTGTTCAAAACAGACTAGTTTTTAGAAGCCCACTTCCCACCGATCCAATGGATTTATATGTTTATCCTTGGTAAGATGGACGTTCAATATATTAAAATAGTTCGGTATATTAACATTTTATCAATAATAATGCGCGATGCAAAACTTTTTCTCGTTATGATTACAAATCACAATGTATCATCGGTGGATGACCACCAGAACTTATTCCGACAATCTGTATATTTTCTAAGTGGTTCTGCTCTTAAATGAATGCTTCTAACTAAATAAACTATTCCTAAAGTAATCTTGTGAAAATTGAACCGGCCAGATGATCATCGCATGTAGCCAAATGATAAAATTTTGATCAGTATATGTTTATTTCTCGTAAGTAATAAAAACGGAATATTTGAGTAGAGAAAATAGTAATTTGTTCCGCCTAAATTACATAGACTCGAAATTCCGTAATTCATGATACATATAAAGAAAACTCCCTTTAAATTATTACCTGAAGTTAAATTATAGGATACCAAATTTTACTATATACCTAATAAGAATAGTTCTATTTTTTCACATTAGTTATCGTTTGCGCTTGGACTCAAGATGAAGTCCAAACCAAGTACTTCAACTAGTTTGATCACGTTTACTGAGTTCCTAAAATTTCCAATGTTCTTTTTCGACACCCTCGGTATGATACCGTTTTATAATTACCAAGATGCAGTTACCAACACCATCTTAAAGACGTCCACGATTCGGATGAAGGAAGCATTTTTTTGGACTACCTTTATCACTCTGTTCCTGCATTTGGTTGGTGAATTTTTTTATTTTTTTCGTGCACTTGGAAATTTCAAGAATTTTTTGGAAATCACTCAGCTTGCACCGTGTATCGGATTTGTCGCCCTTGCTCTCGTCAAAATGTTAACAATTCATTTGAATCGAAACCATATAACAGAGCTGACACGAAATTTGTATAAAATATTTCCTAACGATTTGGAGACGCAAAAGCAATACAAAGCGAAGGAAGTGAATTCGCGTACGGCGTTGGTTATGAAAAATTTCACAATCATTTATATGGCACTCATTTGGACGTTTAATTTGTTACCGCTAGTCGAATCGATATACGGTTACATTGTGCATGATGTGTGGGTTAAGAGGATGCCGTACTTTATTTGGTATCCCTACAACCAGTATCACACGTATGTTTATGAAATAACATTTTTGGCGCAAATTTGGGCCGGATATGTTACTGCGGCTGGGATATTGGCCACCGATTTGTTCTTCTTTGTTTTTATCACACAAATTCAGATGCAGTTTAAAATGTTGAGCAAAAATATTAAATCAATTCGGTTTGGTGAAAATACGATAATCGATGCACAAAGGTTACGCGAACTATTTCTTCAACATCAACTATTGATTAAATTGTGTGGAAAATTGGAAAACGTGTTTGCCCCATCACTGTTGTTTAATTTTATTGGAAGCTCGTTTATAATATGTTTGGTGGCGTTCCAATTGACGGCCGAGACAAATACATTAAACTTATTCAAATATGGTTTGTTTTTATTGACTGCTTCAGCCCAATGTTTTATGCTATCTTGGTATGGTGATCAAATAATTCAATGTGTGAGTAATAATATTGAACTATCAATTGATCGATTTCTATTCGTGACAAACAGTTTAAATACTTAATGCATGTATATTTACATATAGAGTAATCAGATTGGAGATGCATTCTATTCAACAAATTGGTATAAAAGCGACCAAAAGTTGAAGAAATGTTTACAAATTGGGATCATGAGGTCACAGAAAGCGGAAAAATTGACGGCCATGAAGTTTTCTGTCATATCGATGGGAAGCTTTAGCAAGGTAACGATTCGTTTTACCAATACATAAATGGTACAATAGCGTGATTTATATTTATATTTAAATAGATAATGGGGACAGCATATTCATATTTTACATTGCTTAGGACAATGTACCAACCACAACATTAATAAAAATGCTTGAAACTATTGTCAATAGATGGTAGTGATGTAAGAAAAAAGAATAATTATTATATTTTGTTTCTCCGCTTAAACAATATGTAATGTATAGTGCGTGAATAAATTTCTTTTGCATGCTTTCAAGAACCAGAAATATCAATAGTGCTTACGTGTCGTAAGCACTATTGATATTTCTGGTTCAAATCTTTACATGAAGTGTGATTTAAAATTTATTTCTAATGTATAATCTTATTCGAAATGAACCATTAAAGGTCTTGAATGTCAGATATTACAATAATGTACCTTCATAGTTTAGAAGATTCAAATAAGTTCCGTCAAATAGATTTACATCTTAATATTAATTTTATTATTACGTACTATACAAAACAACGATGCTCAAAAGCAAAAATCCTAAAGTCACCTGCATGTATTAAACTTTAGGAAACTAATTAAATATTTTAATGATAAAGGGAATAAACGGAATACAGGATAACAGAAAAGTCTAACTTTGTTTTTTGGTTTTTACTGGCTATTGTTGGCCCGTACTGGGTCAACAATATGACTCAAATGGTTTCGATCACGAGCAAGATCCTCATACTGTTACAAGCAGTTAGAAGACGCCAGATCGCTCTCTTCGCCGTGGAGCCATCGTCGCCGACAGTAACCTCTTCGCCTACCGAAAGGCAACTCCTCCTTCAAAGATCGCTGTATCATTCGTTTCGGATCAGCAAGCAGAACGTGACCGAGCCAGCGTATTCGCTGTCCTTTGATTTCATGCACGATATCAGTAATTTGCATTAAATTCATGATCTCGTGGTTGAATAGAACTCGGTATGTGCCATCAACGTCGCGGTTTGAGCCATATATCACACGCATGATTCTTCTCTCGAATGTGAGAAGCCATCTTTTGTATTCATCAAAAAGTGTGGTCACCACTACTGAAATCAATTGCGTCTTGGTCTCGAAAACCAGAGATCAGATATTTGGTTTTGGACTCGTTGATTTTGAGGCCAACGGACGCTGAAAACTGTTCCAGTGGATCAAGAATCTCCTTCACTTCGTTGCCATTTAATCCAATCACACAGATATCATGTACATATATGCAAGAAGCTGATTGGGTTGTCGGAATAAGATTATGGCCTGAGGTGTTACACTTTTACGAAGGATGTATTCTTACATGAGATTAAAAAGAATCGAGAACAGCGCATCTCTTTGTCGAATTTGCGCCAGGGAAGTAATTCTTCCCAAGATTATGTATGACAGTATAGCTTGTATGCTGTGCAAAGGATTGATATACCGCAATAGTTCTCGCATAACAAGATATCACCCTTTTTGAAGACAGTTCCACAAAGTTAGCCCTCCGAATATCAAGAGCTCTGAATGCAATCAACTCCTGGTGAACTATTTTTCTTTAGTCGCTACATGGCCGTCGTAAATTCCTTAAATGATGGATCCTCAATAAACATCTCTGCTGTCTTTATTTGAGGGTATTCAAATACAGCTTGTGATAAATGTGGAACGTTAAGTAGATCAGAAAAATGTTCACGCCATATATCGAGTACCACATCGATGTTAACACAGAGGTTTTCATCCTGTTGTCGTACTCTTAATTGTACTCGTATTCGCGCTTCCTCTGTCTACAAATGCGTTTAGCTGTCCTCCTAGCAAGAACTGCTTCGCTTTTTCGTAAACCGAGTCTGCGCTTCATTGTGGGCTATATTTCGTTGCTCAACAGCAAGACGACACTGCTCATCAAGCCAATACCGAGAAAGTGTTGAGCATCATCGACAACCGAGGTTTTCAACACTTCCCAGACACTGTTCACATCATCAGATTGGTAATTTGATCGCATTTTTCAGACCTTAACGCAGGAGAATCGCGTTTTGTATTCCGCTGTCCTCCTTGACTTGTACGAAAATTTCCACTGTAGCTTTGCAGCGACCAGATAAAACTCACTGCCTATACGTATTTTGTTGACGAACGATACTATCTCACGTCTTAGACAGGATAGTAGCCCGGTCTTTAGAAATCAACACATGGTCAATTCGACTTCGAGGTGTTGTACGTGAATGTGTCCATGTTTCCAAATGGATATTTTTTTGAGGAAAGACTTACATCAGTAGGCGCATGTACACATACAATTGAAAGGTTGGCTAATATAATGTGCAATCGAAGCTTACACATTCGATTATCGACTGCCTGAAAATCCAGTACAGCCTTTTTTACCTGTGGCCCAATGAGAAATCCAACTCCAAGATTTCCGAGGTCATCTCCACTGTGTAGCAACGTACAGCACTGGGACACATGGTCTTCACTTTTACGCCATCGAGTTTCTTGGAGTGCTACGAGTTCCAACCGATACTCTTTCACACATGTAATAAGGCCATCAAACGCGCCAAGTTTTCTGAGTGACTGCACGTTCCACGTTCCAATCTTCAATCTCGTATCCGGGTACTTAAGCGGGGAGTCATTATTTTTGTGGCGATATCCGATTTTTTTGGTTTTGTTGACATTTTTAGCATTTTTGGTTTTTTACGGTGTCTGGCGGTATGTCGTCAGCCCAGCGATCTAACCAACTTTAGTCGCCTCCGATGACAAACTCTGAATACTAAGATGGTATTCTATGGGTCTCATGTTTCGTTCGAAATATTCACGAAACGTGGTTTGCAAGATATTCTTTGAGTAATCGAGTTTTCTCCTCTTCCTTCAAACTGTTCGTTATCTGTTAAGTTATCTGCAGAATCTATGTATATATCAGTGCTATAGGCATGGAGCTATGCAATGTGCAGATGGTTAGGTAAATCGGACCTATAGCCGTACGTCCTCGATTTGGATGCAAAGCGTAAGGTAAGGACGTAATTAAGCGAACCGCGAAAGAGTTGGGAGTGCCTTGAGCCCAAAAACAGATTGCATAGTAATAAAATATATAAAAAAAAATCGGATGTACTGCCTACAGTGTGGATTCATGTGTGACAGCTTTAATTTTCATATGACATTTTTATTCAGTATTCATTGACATTTCACCATGAGTAAACTCCCGCGAGTGCAACGTTTACGAACTGTAGAAATTAATTTCAAAAATCAGTGTTCAGTGAAAATTTATTTAAGTGCTCTTCGACCATTTTATGGTCCAACTGAACGAACTATTCGCAAAACAATCAATAAATTGCGAACCTCATTTTCATTATTGGATATTCATCACCCAATTTTAGTGTGTACAAGATCACAATCAATTAATTCGTCGCCCTTCTCAAGATCTAGATCTCTCATAAGTCACATTGTTGCGTAAAATACGAAAAAAAGAGGTTTTGGTTTGTTTTCCTTTGCGTCATCGATTTCATTTAAGTGCGTTGGAGTAGCTCCAAATTGATTCAAATTGTGTTCAACGATGAAGCTAATTGACTGAATGATTCAAGAGTTTCCAATGCGTCCGGAAAAATGCACTGTTTGGTGACATCATTTGATATTTCTTAAAAAATTGGAAGGACAGCGTGTGATAGTCTATGTCGACTTATGGTTTCAATATAATGGTGCAACGTGCTACACCGCAGGCAAAACCATCGATGTATTGAAAGAAATTTGTTATGAGATACCAAGAAAGGTATCCGGGCCTCCAAGATATTGTGATCTGACGCCGCTAGACTATTTGTTATGGAGGTATTTGAAATCACTTGTTTATATCGATAAACTACAATCGATTCAGAAGCAACATAACACGCGTAATTAACAGAAAAGTAAATGGGAAGTTACTAGCAAGTTGATATGTAAAGTCCTCCAAATTTGATCTGGATCTGTTAATATTAAGGTCCTCATTACTACACCACTCGCTAATAAACTGGGTATATTTTGCTTTTGACTATATCGTCTTAAAGAGGTGCTAAAAAACAAAATTTAACAACAGGATATTTCACTTTGATTAGAAACTCATGATCTACCCTATGTTGCTAGTAAAAATCATGAGTTTCTAATCAAAGTGAAATGCCTGTTTAACACTTAGATATTTGTAAGTGATTTTATTGTTTTTTATCAACAACTTGAGGATATCTGAGTGAGATTGATTTTATCTATTACAGCTGGAAATAAACCTCCAACTTTTAAAGAAGTTGAAAGATTAATGATTCGTTTATATCTATGAACCAACAAATATGTCTGCATATGTGTGTTTCAGCTAAACCGATTCCGAATTTCAGATATGTTTCACCTGCATATTACCTTAAATCTAGGTTTGATGAGGAGTGTCGTCTTGTTTTTGAGCAACGAAATATAGCTCACAATGAAGCGCAGACTCGGTTTACAATTACGAGAAATAAAGCAGTTCTTGCTTGGACGACAACTAAGCGAATTTGTTGACAGAAGAAGTTCAAATGGTGGAAGATTAAGGTCTTAAGAGTACACCAACAATAAGCGCAGTTGGCGTGGTTTATTTAATGGAGTCCAAGATGGAAATCTTTGTGATAACGTCGATGAGATACTCGATACATGTAGTCAACATTTCTGTCCTACTTAATGTTCTACATGTATTACAAGCTGTATTTGAATACCCACAAACAAAGAAAAATCGTTTACTTGGAGTTGATTGTATTAATTCAGATCCCTTGATATTCGGACGATTAACTTTGTGGAACTGTCTTTTCGACCTTGTTCGATTGGTATGGCGAAATGAAGTTATGCCTGAAGAATGGAAAGTGGCCGCGGTATGCCTAATATTCAAGAAGGGATATCGCTTGAAATGCGAGATTTATCACCCTATATTTAAACCCCTGTTTGTGATCCCTGGTTTTAGATACTAAGACGCAATTGATTCAGTTGTGGTAACCGTACGTTTGAAGATATCAAGGTTCGCCTTACCGCTGGTGATCGAGCTTTATATATCCTTTACGTCCAGTTCTGAAATCAAAATATCTTGCGAATGCGATGTGAGAGATAGACCTTGACAGATGAGTACGAAAGATTGCTTCTATCATTCGAGAGAAGAATCATGCGTGCGATATATGGCCATAAACGCGACGTTGGTTCGACATACCAAGTTTTTTTCAATCACATGATCAACAATTAAATGCGAATTAAAGGACAGTGAGTACGCTGGCTATGTTACGTTCTGCGTGCTGATCCGAACCGATTGATACAGCGGTGTTTAAAGGGAGAGCGATAGGCGAAGAGGTCACTGTCGGCGACGATGGGTCCGCAGCGTGGAGAGGGATCTGGCATTTTTTTTTTTTAAATTTTTTTTATTATTCTTATACAATGCAATCTGTTTGGGGCTAAATGCACTCCCATTTTTTCGCGGTTCCGCTTATTTAAGTCCTTACCTTACGCGCTGCAGCCAAATCGAGGACGTACGTAACCATCTGCATATTGCATAGCTCCATGCCAGCCTATAGTACTGACATGGAAGGTGGGTCGGTCCATGGATTCTGCACTCCAACAGGGGGTCATAGATGTGTTCATTTTACACCACTAACCTGACATCTTCTAACTGTTTACAACAGTATGAAGAGTTAGCTCGTGATCGAAACCAATAGAGTCAGATTGTTGAAACGGTCAATAATGGCCTGTAAAAACCGTAAAAAAATATTACAATAAGCCGGTTTTTAGAAAAAAATAGTGTTGACTTCGATATTTACATTTTATGTTATTTACGCAAGTTAATTATAACTTAACAGAAACTGTTAAGTTTGGCTTGATTTACTCACAGTTGAAGTTGAATACAGTTGAACATTCAGTTGCTCAATTGAACGATTCAATTTTTACCACCATTCTACTTCAGTTTGTCAAGCTCTTATAACCACCCTTCTTTAATGAATATTTGCTGTTCTATTATTTTCGGTAAGCTGTTGTGCTTGTTGTTGCTCCTGCTGATGTTGTAGTTTACCAAGAATAACGGGCCAAGCTATGGATGTTTCAGTTATGTTGCAGCTGATCCTGTTCTTGCTGTGAATCACGTAGTTGTTGGTATTTCTGAGCTACAAGTCTGCAATATTGTATTTTAGTTGAATTATGGTTTATCCAAATACGGATATGAATCACTTATTCCAACTAAATGTTTCTTGCGAATTCTCGTTGCGGCAACGCAGTTCAAACACCAGCTTGGCCCGGATAGATTCATTAATTTTCACAATAGTTCATTTCAAAGTTCAAGGTTTGTATTCGGTAAATTTACATTTTACAGATGAATGATCAAAAATAAGATACTAGAGTTCGACCAGGCTTTATATGCTTGATTTAACTCACACAGTTTACACAGTAAATTGGGTGAGATAAGTAGCGTACCACCGGTGAGGGAATCTTCACGTAACCTCGGTTTCGAACAATTTAATACGGCACTGGCTAACAAAAAGTGTTCACCGATCAAATGGTGCAGTGATTAAAGTTGAAGCATTTAGAGTGAAAAGTGTCAGGTTTGAATCCCAATAGGAACTTGGGTGCAAAGGCAAGTTTTTATCATTACTATGGAAGAGGTTGAATACATTATTGACCCACTGTTTGTGTGCAGAACTCATAGATCGATTCATTTCCCATGTTAAGTACTAAATGATTTAATTATTTATGAGCAATGCAATGTGCAGAAGGTATTAGCAATTCGGCACTAAGCCATACATCCTAGATTTGGTTTCGGCGTAAGGTATGATGTTAAAAGGGAACTGGATAAAATTAAGAAGTGCTACTGTGATTTAGCACTGTTTATAAACTGCGACAGTCAATAGAATTTAATTTCTGATTAATTCGTTTGATATATGATTACAGTAGTGTATTAGCCTAGTTTGGATTGACTTGATGCGGTTTAATGGTTATTTACTTAACTTGGTTATTTCATTGCCAAATTGACTATGATTAATGCGTTGAAAAAATTATATTTCGGCTTTACAAACCAGAACTAAACATGAGAATAGCATAGGCTCCAGTTTGGTGCAAACCTGTTCCCCTTTGACTTCGAAAACATCGAACTGGATTATATTATGTTGAAATTAAAATCACATGAAATTGAATACACTTAATTTTAACAAGAATTACTTATGACGTAAGGTATGAGACTATTGTAACAACCGTTTAAACCAATTATCATCGTAGCGATATTTACTCATAGGAAATGGTTATTAAGCTAAACGATATCCAATTTAGGATTGATTCCAAAATTCACACCAGTACTGTTGAATTATGATAAACGATTTCGCTCACCGTACACATCATAATTATTCACAACAAACACAAAAAAGCAAACGAAAAAAATACATAACGAAACCCATTTAAACGAAGAAAATATAAAGATAAAAATAAAATTATTTTCTCGAAGATGTCATGGTTGACAAATATGTATGAATTAATTCACCTCCTTATATTTTCTTTATTATGTTGTATACGTTTATTTCTTAGTTCGGTGTATGCATATAAATGTGTACGTATAAATGTTCGTCTTCTTCATATTTTGTTTTCTTTTCATGTTCTATTCGGTAGATATAACATATAATTTTCAATTTTCCTTCACCACATCGTCGGTTCACGAAAATTATTATTATTATTATTATTAATATTTTGTCTCGACAGCGACGAAGTCAAAAGCACAATGTTCTAAACAAAATATTTTGTTCATCTAAATATTTTAGATGCGCTGCTAGTTGTACAATATTTCATTACCGCGCGCGCCACACCATTCCATATATCTTGTCTTCATAGGCTGCCACACAATTAAAAATGAAAATAAATTCGATTTGACAATCGAATAGGGAATTGCACCAAAAATACTCGTACATATATAAAATATGTAAGAAGCAATAGTAAAAAAGCTTTTTTAATATCTCCCCATTTTATGCATGTATATTGTATTGTATGTGTGTGAATATACATATATATGTATGTGGTATATGGATTTGGAAAATGGGGCACACGCGCACAGATCAACAAACAAATTACCAAAAAAAATGTATTTTTTCATATGATTTGGTAAAAAACCAAAACAAAAAATAAAAAGCTCGAAATTATTTGTGCTTCTTCTACATATATATATACAAAATCAATAATATATTCTGAGAAGATTTAAACTATATATATATATATCGAGTTCTAGTTTAGAAAAAAACAATAGATTGTATTAAGTACATACATAAAAAATATTATTTTTATGAAAATGAGCTTTTCAAAAAAAAACGAACCAAAAAAAATATAGTGTTCGGGGAAGAGTTGAGAATGTCGTGCGAGAGCTTAATGTATTCAGCTATATTAAAAATATTGTTTAGTACAGCTACCGAACACTATGCTCGCTCATGTTCACTAAAGAGATGATTTTTTTTGCCATCTTCAGTATATTTTCTGTTCGCTATGTACAGCAGCTTTATTGTATTGACATTCAGTTTGTGAAAAAAAATTCGTTCGGTTAAAATGGTATCTCACTAAGTTCGAGTGAAAAATATCCCAAATAAATATTTAGTTCATAACAACAATAATAAAATTTAAAAATAAAATATTATTGCGGGCTGGAGCTTTACGAAAAAAAAGTAAAATAATTATTTAAAAGCTCGTAAATAGTTTTGCACACAGTGGATTTTGCATAGTGAAAACGTACGTTTTGTTTTATTATTATTTATTTATTTCTTGACGGGAAAAATGTCGGATATATATACGCGTTTGTGTGAGTGTTATTAATCAATGAAATATAAAAAACAGCAAACAACCCGAGTACACCCTCAATAAGTTTTCTATTTATGATTTTTTTTGGAATTTTTAATTTTTTATTGGCATTTCGTTTGTTCGTATTGTAGCTCTATTGTGTGATTGATTGTGAAAGAGAAAAGCAAAAAAAAAACGAATTTTCAAAGGAGAAATATATTATAAAAGTTCAAAGTGATATTTAATTCTTGAATTGAAAATTGATGTATACTTTGTGTGATTTCGTGTGTACTCTTTAGTGAAAATGGAATTATATAACTGTAAACAGGATATATCAAGTGAAATTTAAAACCGATCCGATGATTTAATAAAAAATAGTAGAGAAAACTCGTGTAATTCCTATATGTCG